>JAZFAU010000318.1:0-227500 GCA_037178615.1 Dione vanillae | reverse complement strand
AATACTGACATAGATAATTAAAAAAATAGAGACACTCTCACCTCGAGCCCGTTTGGATGAAACACTCCGCTGTGCGTTTGATTTAATTTGTCAAACTTGTGAATCTCTTTGCCAGTGTTCACGTCCCACAGTACACCATCTGTAAACACGTATAAATGTTTATAAATGTATATAAATAATTATCAATACATATAATAATTGTAAAATATATATATATATATATATATATATATATATATATATATATATATATATATATATATATATATATATATATATATATATATATATATATATATATATATATATATATTTTTATAACTTCATGCATGTAGGCAGGCGGGACTCAACGCCGCGCTTTGCCTAGTTGCCAGAGCAAAGAAAATGGAAATGAAAAAATCCATCCCCTCATGGGAATCGAACCCACAAACCATATATACACATACATACGAAACGTATGCATTTATTAGGTGCATTATGTAGGAAAAAAAAATTGCAACTAATTGTCAATTTTATGTCGTTTGTGGAGTGGGGGGTGGGAAGTGAGAGATAAGAGATGATAAGTTTAAATTGTGAAGTGGGGGTATTAGGTGGGAAGTGGTATTTGAGAGGGGACGTGGGAAATGGGAGATGGGAAGTGGGAAATGATAAGTTTAAGGTGTGCAGTGGCGATGGGAAATGGGAGGTAGGAAGTGGGAGACAAGAGATGACAAAATGATGGTGTGAAGTATCTACCATCCTGGTAGGTGAAAACTGGTACTTAAGGGGGGGGTGGTGGCGACTGACCGGACAGCACGAGCTCGTCGGTGGGGTTGAAGGTGGCGCGGTTCTTGGCGTACTGGTTGCTGATGGCGGGCGCCAGCGTGAGCAGCTCTGCGCCGGTGCGCGTGTCGAACACGCTGGCCGTCTCGCCCTTGGTGCCGATGATGCGCTCGTCCGACATCTTGGAGAACTCCACGTACTCCTCGTTGTCCAGCTGGAACCTGCGACATATATTGCGCTTTATCTGTATCTGTCTTGTCGTATAATTTACCTTCACCCACTTCCACAGGTTGGCTGGAAGAAATCTCTTATAGAGATAAGTCCACCTAACTGAGGTATATACATCCAGTTTCTGTTTCCATGGGATAAAAACTAACCTATACCTATATTAATCCAGATCGTTACCTATCCGTTCAATTAAGTCGTTTCGTCCTGATCGTGTAACAAACATACAGATAGTCAGATTAAGTAAACTATTGTGTACTTACAACTGTTCAAACTCCTTCATATTCCACAACGCGGACGTCGTCCGCCATGACGTTGTGGACGACGCTAGTAGCAGCAACCCGTCCCTGCTCGCCTGAAATACAAATGCACATCAATCAAAACACATTATTTTTATTTTTTCTATTTATTTAATTGAAAATTATCTAACTTTACAGTCACTACCAACAAATTACAGGTAGGCAGAAGGAACTGCAGGAACTATATGAACCTAGTGTTAAGAAACTTCGTTGCTTAGTTCCTGCTTTTTCCGTCCCTATTTTCCGCCTTTTTTGACGTGACAACGTCTTAAATTAGGTTGCGGCTCGGAGTCACATATGAAAAAGGTAACGTAACGATGTGTCAACTGTCACCGAACTATGATCGGTCCGCCGCGCGCATCACTTGACACATGTACAATGTTTTAGTAAACAACATATATTTTCTATAGTTAAAATTTGTGCAATTTATACTATAATTATTAATCATATCAATAAATATTCTACCGAAAAAAAGACGTTGTCACGTAAAGTTTTCGCCCGTAAAACCCACTTTACAGGCAACCATTTTTTTTCAAGCTATTTCGTGTTGAGTGGCGGAACTCAACGCCGCGCTTTGCCTAGTTTCCAGAGCGAAGGAAAATGGAAATAGAAAAATCCATCTTCCCCTCATGGGAATCGAACTCACAAACCGTCGCGTTTACAGGCATACGCTTACGCCTCTGCGCCACGACGGCCCTCAGTAATGTACTAAATCATTTTTTGTTCTTAAGCGTATTTGAACGTGGAGCGAGCGAACAACAAATTAGAACGCAACAGGATTCGAACCCGTTCCATCTTGATAATCGTGCAACGCACTGATTTGCGCCATCGTTCTTTATCAAGAGCCAAAATTCCTACATGCTTTATACAACTTATTGCGTTGTTAGCATCTCTGTAGGGAGAGTGTCTTTAGTACTATTAATTTTTTTTTTTTTTTTTTTAACTTCACGCTTTTATCCCGCACAAGGCAGGGTAGGCAGAGGGAACTGCAGGGACCGTGGGAACCTAGTGTTAAGACACTCCGTTGCTTAGTCCCTGCTTTCTCCGTCCCCGCTTTCCGCCTTTTTCGAGGTATTGCGTGTTGAGTGGCGGAACTCAACGCCGCACTTTGCCTTAGATGCCAGAGCGAAGAAAATGGAAATAGAAAAATCCATAAAATAATCATTCTAATACTGAAAATAAAAAAAATAATAATTGTAAGCGCTATAGTCCGGGGTTCACGGGTTCATTTGGGGGAAATGGGTCATTTTTGTTTCTCAATCTCTGTTCAATATCTCAAATTGAGTGAAACACGCGGAGAGAGGAGAGCTCTGACACTAAATTCCTCTACCTACCCTGCTATATGTGTGATGAAGAAAGCATGGCTTAGTGAGCGCTTGGACGGTTTGCAGGTTTTCAAATCCCGCTGTATTAAGTTTTTTTAAATACTTTTTCTTTAAGTATTTTTCTTATAATTACTAGTTATTAGCACTTTAAAAAACAAGAATAGAGTTATTTACCTGCATATGATAAATGTATGACTCATGGACTTGGTATGAACTCTCTTCTATGCCGGTGAACAGGTTGAATATTCTTATGTCACCCGACGAGGTCGCTGTTAGAAGCTGCTGTTGGGTGGGCTGGAAAATTAAAAAAAAAACTACATATAATTTAAATAATAATCTTATATTCATTCATCATTTTTTTTTAATTTATTGTAAAACAACAGGTTAAAGAAAACATAAAAATTTGAACGCAGCGAGACTCGAACCCGCGCCCTCCTGCGAACCGTGCAGGCGCTCTTACCACTGAGCCATACGTTCTTCATCACGCCGCGTCGAAATTCTTATATGCATTATACAACTTATATCGTTGTTAGCATCTCTGTAGGGAGATTTTTACAAAATTCCGCTACCCTTGCACGGTTCGCAGAAGGGGGCGAGGGTTCGAGTCCTGCTGCGTTCAAATTTTTCTATGTTTTCTTTAAGTATTTTTTCTATCCTCAGTGTGGATTAACACTTTAAAAATCATCAAAAATAATCAACAGGTTCTTCAATAACAGTTATAGGAAAATTGACACAGTAGTATGTGAAATCTTTTGAGGGTTACTGAAGTAAAGGTCAGAAGTGAACAACTTTTACTTTAAATCAATGTTAAAACAAAAATAAATTAAATGTTATTTTCATATTTTATTGTAATAAAAACGTTATTAATATCAAATAGCTTTACTCAAATTTTACACTAAATCAATTTTTAAATAACACAAAGCAATGTTATATAACGCACACACACACACACACACGCACACACTCACATGAAACACGGTGTGCGTGAAGTACGCGTCGTCGTCCTGCAGCCGCAGCGTGCGCACGTGCGCGAAGTGCGAGTGCGCGAGCCGCGCGTGCGCGCGCCGCGTCGTGTGCGCGCCCAGCTCGCGGCGCACGAGGCGCGCCACCACGCTGGGGGGGGAGCCGCGCGGCGCGTACGTGGGCCCGGGCGGGGAGGGGGAGGGGCACTTGTGCGGCTCGAACAGGTTGAACTGCGGGCACGTGACCACCGGGTTCTTGCACAGCGCGTGCTGGTTGTACAGGTACTCGGTGATGATGGAGTGCAGGGACACGCGCGGCGGGGAGGGGGGGCGCTCCCCGCCCGCCGCGCTCAGCTGCTTCTGCAGCGAGCGGCGCTCCGCCACCGGCGTGGCGGGGAGGGGGGAGGGGGACGCGTGCGACGCGGGCTGCACCTTCCTGGGGGGGGATGTGATTAATAAAACGTTATTATTACTATCGAATACCTTACTCAAAAACTTTTCACTCTAAACCAATTTTTCATTTTTTTTGTTGCAGAGGTTGTGAGTTCGTTTCTCAAGACGGATTTTTTTTTTATATTTCATTCAAATTCAAATAATTTTATTCAAAATGAGAATACATGATTCATTTTTTGAACGTCAAAAACACTACCACCGGTTCGCTAAAGTTAATGCCTCACACCTGAGAAGAACCGGCGCAAGAAACTCAGCGGGACTTTTCATTTTTTTTAAATGGTCAATATTTTTACTTTAATTCATTTTGATAATGTCACATTTGAAACAGCATGGGGCGAGCATCTCATTCCCAAGGTGTTGGGTTCCCAATTCTAATAACAAGACTAGGTGCGGCGTTAAGTTCTGCTTATAAGCAAGCACTCAATTGTATATCGTTTTAAAAATTAATCTCTTATAAATGGGAAGTATATCTCTTATAAATGAGGACCGTCGTGGCGCAGAGGCGCAACGTCTGCCTGAAACGCGACGGTTACTGGGTTCGATTCCCAGTCGGGGAAGATGGATTTTTCTATTTCCATTTTCTTCGCTCTAGCATTTAAGGCAAAAGTGCGGCGTTGAGTTCCGCCACTCAACACGCAATGCCTCGAAAACGGCGGAAAGTGGGGACGGAGTAAGCAGGGACTAGTAAACAAGAATCTCTTATAAATTGTTACAACTGTTGAAATAGTTTTATCCATAAATGAAACATGTGGAAACTTTTACACTTTATTTTTTACTTTTGAATACTTTTTAAGAAGACCAAATCACACACGGAGGACATTTTTATAATTAATCTTTTTAAGACTAACCAACAGACGGCTTGTTACATGTGTTGCTACTAGATGACGTTACGAGTACCGGTTTTTTTTTTTTTAACTTCACGCTTTATCCCGCACAAGGCAGGGTAGGCAGAGGAAACTGCAGGGACCGTGGGAACCTAGTGTTAAGACATTCCGTTGCTTAGTCCCTGCTTTCTCCGTCCCCGCTTTCCGCCGTTTTCGAGGCATTGCGTGTTGAGTGGCGGAACTCAACGCCGCGCTTTGCCTAGTTTGCCAGAGCGAAGAAAATGGAAATAGAAAAATCCATCTTCTCCGACTGGGGATCGAATCCAGTAACCGTCGCGTTAAAGGCAGACGTTGCGCCTCTGCGCCACGACGGTCCTCAATGCCGTTTAATATTATAATATTTACTAATTACAACAACAACATAAAAGAAAGCGTTATAGCATAATAGCGAACTTACTGTACATATAAATAAATCAAAAATAAAACTAACTTACCTTAATTTAATTACAGGTGGCATTGGACTGTCCTCGTTCGAGTGGGAGTGGGAGTAGGAGTGGGAGGGGGTGTGGGAGTGGGAGTGGGAAGGAGTGTGGGAGTGGTCCATACTGTCGCGGTGCAGAGCGCCGCAGCTGCTTGTACGCGACACGGAGAGTCTAGGCTGGAGACAGAGAGAATTATATATATAAGTATAAAAAAATATATATCATACTGAAAGAAAACATAAATATTTGAACGCAGCGTGACTCGAATGCCTTCTACACGCATGGCTCAGTGGTGACAGCGCCTGCACGGTTCGCAGGAGGGAGCGGGTTCGAGTCCCGCTGCGTCCAAATTGTTATATGTTTTCTTCAAGTATCTTTTCTATCCTCAGTGTGGATTAACATATTAAAAATCATAAAAATAAATAATATATATATCATTTTCATATAATAGAGATACAAATTAAAAAAAAAAAATAAAAAAAAAATTAGGTCAAAAATGAAGACTACCTCCATATAATTATTGATTAAAGACTCACTGGTCCTTTTAAGTCACAATTTAACTACTAGATGTTATTTTTATAATTTAGAATATAACTTCCATAATGAAATAAACAAAATTCATTGTTAAATTTTCAAAATTTGTAATTGGTTTTTTTTGATTGCAACCACCATTCCCCCCCCCCCGCAGCGAGATATAAACCCGCAATTCACGCTTAACATACTCAATAATGAAATAAAAAAATCACAGTAAATATTTGTTTTTCTACTTATCCCCATTTATCCCTTTGCATAGAGAGAGCGACATATACAGGGTGTGTCTGACTCGGCGGCCATTATCAAACGTACTTATATGGGTAAATTATTTCCAGGTTATATACAAAAAACTATTTAATAATTATCAATAGTTTAGTTACAACATCATTTTTTCCATTTCACGATATTTACACGTGCTGTGTAAGGCGTAAGTTAGACATCATGAAATACGAATGACGTACTACAAAAATACTATTCAACATTATCATTTCGTCACCTTTCATTCAAAAAAATAACCAAATAAAAAAGAGCTATATCTCCGTCCCGCTCTGACAGTACAGTGTACGCTCGCGTCACACTTGACTAATGGCGTTTTATTTTGGAACAATCGATTTAATTATTTATTTCGTTCGAAAAAAATATTTTTTTATCTTTGAAAATTACACTTCTTTTATAATTTTCCCAAGTTTACAAAGGCTAGTTAATACTATGCTTGCCGCGTCACCCTGCCACTCACCCGCACGGGCGTGCCGGGCGCGTACACGGGCGGCGGGGGCGGCGGCGCGGCGGGCGCGGGCGCGGGCGCGGCGGGCGGCAGGCGCGCCTCCCGCCGCAGCGCCGCGGCCGCCTCGCGCAGCCCCCGCGCGCGCAGGTGCTCCGCCACCAGGGTCAGCAGCTGCCTCTCGTTGTACGTGATGCGCGTCTGCGCCACCACGTTGGCCTGGACGACCAGAACACGATAAAATTGATGATTTTTATGATTTTTTAAAGTGTTAATCCACTATGAACATGGAAGAAATGCTTAAAGAGACCATGTAAAAATTTGAACCGTTCAGAACGCATGACTTAAGGTCGAAATTCCTGTATGAGTTTTAGAAGTTATTGCGTGGTTAGCACCTTTAAGGAGAGATTTTAACAAATTTTCACTACCCAAAGATAAAAACTATATACACCTATATTTTTTGACGTGAGATCAAAACGAGGTGACGGAGGAGGTGTTCAGGCTTGAAGTCTTTTCCAAAGGGACGAGGAAGGGACAAAATGCAAGGTTTTCGTGAATGGAAACATAATAGAACAAGTGATTAATTTGCACATCTGGGAAGTATATTATATAAGATACAAAATTAATTTCAAATGAATATGGCAGTGAAACGTGGGTATTGGAGAAGAAGAATGAAAGAAAGATGAATGCTGTGGAGATGCGATCTCTTCGAAGGATATGCGGAGTCAGTTTAGCTGACCGAATCCGCAACGAAGAGGTACGCAGGATGGTAGGTACCAGCGAGGATGTCACTGTGAGGATGAAGAAGAACGTGCTCAGATGGTTTGGGCACGTCGAGAGAATAAGTCAAAGGAGAATAGTAAAAATAATACTTGAAGCAAAAATAAGTGGTAAGCGAAGCCTTGACTTTATAAATTGGATGTAATACATTCCACCTCTATAATGTATTTAAGAAGCTCCCCATTATTTCCCCATTATTTCCCTAACATGATAATATTTTTGTAATATTGATATGATAATATTTCTGTAATTGCGATAGGTTGTGAGTTCGATTCCCGCGGGGGAGATTAAATTATTTTCCTTTTTCATAGCTCTGAAAATATGGTTAAAGAGCGGCGATATCTGGAAAGGAAAACGGAGAACGGAGTGTTTTAACACTAGCTAAAGCTAAAAAATATATATATGTACATAAAAATCCCTCCATTTTCCCCTAAAATCAACAGCTTCTATAGCAACCGCATCTTTTCTAGCAACGCCAACAAAATGGTACGCAAAACCTAGTATGTCTTCACGCTTCATCCCGCACATGGCAGGGTAGGCAGAGGGAACTGCAGGAACCATGGAACCTAGTGTTAAGACACTTCGTTGCTTAGTGCCTGCTTTCTCCGTCCCTGCTTTCCGCCTTTTTAGAATATGTCTAGTAAATGTCCAAAGAGACACCCTCACCCTATGTATATTAGCTAGGGAGGTCTCGAACTCCGCACCCATCCTCTTGCTCTTGCCGGACACCCGCTCCAACAACTCCAAGGCGTACTTCTGGAACATGACGTGCTCCTGCCTCTTCTCTTGCAGGATTGGATCCCTCATCAACACTGGTTTGGGAAAACGGAATATTAGGTCACTACGCTTTTAAACGTCCACGTCTCGTTTTTGCACATATTAACATAATTTTTAAACGATTTTTTATATATATATATATATATATATATATATATATATATATATATATATATATATATATATATATATATATATATATATATATATATATATATATATATATATATATATATATATATATATATATATATATATATATATATATATATATATATATATATATATATATATATATATATATATATATATATATATATATATATATATATATATATATATATATATATATATATATATATATATATATATATATATATATATATATATATCTATATCTATATATATATATATGTGTGTGTGTGTGTGTGTGTGTGTGTGTGTGTGTGTGTGAGTGTGAGCGGGTGTGCGTTTTATATACATATATTAAGCTTAAACTGATTTTGACATTACCTTGTAAATGGGAAGTGGTGAATAATGGCAGCTTGGATATAATCTGTCTCACAGTGGGACAACGTGCGAGACCCGCCAAGGCCCTGCAGGCCAGGCCTCGGAGACGGTCTGCGTCCGTTATAGGGGACTTCACCATCATCAGGGAGAGGAGAACCTGGAGAAGTGGAGAAGAAATTGTATATTTAATTGGCGGCACATCGATCATGGTTATATATATACATATATATATATATATATATATATATATATATATATATATATATATATATATATATATATATATATATATATATATATATATATATATATATATATATATATATATGTAAATGTATATATACACGTACCATTATACCGTTGTTGGTGCGCACGCTCTCCCACACCTTCTGTATGACGTCCTCGTACGATTTGGCCATAGTTTTCTTTTTACTGGATCCGGTTATCGAGAAACGTGTCGTTGATGTTCCTGCCTGGAGAGAGGGATATATATTTTAATTTTTTTTAAATACATTCTAATTTTTTTACGTGTTAAAACATCATAAGTGTTATGAAATGTATGTGATAAATTTACAGATACCACATGAATTAAATAAACAGTGATGTAATCACTGCCA
The DNA here is from genome assembly GCA_037178615.1 of Dione vanillae. Classification (NCBI taxonomy): domain Eukaryota; kingdom Metazoa; phylum Arthropoda; class Insecta; order Lepidoptera; family Nymphalidae; genus Dione; species Dione vanillae. The sequence goes on along the minus strand of JAZFAU010000318.1, from coordinate 218,229 downwards.
TTAATCTAAAAGAAAAATGTTCCAAAGTAATTCCAAAGTCAAATAATAAATATATACAAAAAAAAAATCATATCCAAATATGTTTGTGTGAAAAACTTTAATTATTAATATTGGCTTATAATTAATAGTATATTATAATTTTCATAATATTCTATACATATACACACTCACTCTATGTACAGGTGCGCACACACAGTTAACTAAAACGTTTAGAGCCGCCTTTTGCACTTCCGGCTCCGGAACTATATCGCCGTCGGCCGCCCCTAAGGAAATAAACAAGTATATATATATATATATATATATATATATATATATATATATATATATATATATATATATATATATATATATATATATATATATATATATATATATATATATATATATATATATATATATATATATATATATATATATATATATATATATATATATATATATATATATATATATATATATATATATATATATATACACGGTTCTTTTTCTATTTTCTGCTCCCCACGAAACTAATTGTCTTACAGAAGATGACTGTTATTGACTTAAGTTTAAGTTCTAAGTTGTAGTCTAACCTGTTGTTATCCCAAATAAATAAAATATAATAAAAAAAAATAATTAATAACAAACATGAAGTTATGAATATATACGTGTTTTATCTACACTTTTAGATTTTAATTTAAGAAGTTTACAATGTCAATTATTTTAAACATCTTCTAATCATCTTGTCGTCTCTTTCTAATGTAATGTAATTGTATGCAAGAAAAAATAATAACATTCACACTTTACTCCGCATATAGCAGTATAGGCAGAGAGAACCGCAGGAACAAGCAAGCATGTAGCTACAGTGTGTTCACTTTTTGATAATTAATTTTAATTCAATAAATCGAACCCACTGACCCAGCACGATGTGCACCCCGGTGGTGTGGTCCGCGTCGCGGGTGTAGATCATCTCCGTGAGCAGCAGCTGCACGCGCGGCGCCACGCAGCACACGGAGACCACGTCCAGGGCCGAGCGCACCGTCTCCGCTCTGGAGGGCACGGAGAGAGAGAAGGAGAGTTGTGAGCAGCTCCTTCCATTATTATAATTATTTTTCTATATCTTCACGCGCCGGATAGAAAAATCCAACTTTCCCGAGTGGGAATCGAATCCTCAAACCGTCGCGTTTACAGGCAGACGCTTACGCCATCTGCGCCACAGCGGTCCTACATATATCTTCTATAAGTATTTATTTTTTTACATATCCCAAATCTGTATCGTTATTGGGTTCCCTAGCAATTCTGTGAAAGTTCCAGTCGATAAGTTAAAATACCACAACAGATCCTTATATATTTCCTTTCACAATTGACCTTGCGGACTGATTGTACTCCGGGTCCTCACCTGCCGTTGAAGTTCCAGTCGTAGGCGTACCCCACCACCTGCAGCAGCAGGGCTACGCCCCCCAGCTCCAGCAGCTCGTCCACAGGCGGCCAGCGGGCCCAGGCCGCCGACTGGACTATTTCTATCTGCTCCTGGATCTCCTCCGCTGATGATTTAGACGCCTGGGATGGTAGATATTAAAAATCATTATAATTTATAAGATAACAAAAGAAATATTATGGCTAAAGCAGGTACCTTAAAATACTTCAGCACTGAGCCATGCGTGAGGTGAGAGCGCTTACACCGTTCACAAGTGAGCGCGGGTTCGAGTTCCGCTGCGTTCAAATATTTATATGATTTCTTTAAGTTTTTTTCTATCCTCATTATGGATTAACACTTTAAAAATTATAAGAATATGGAAGATACCTTTCTCTTGGAAGACATGGAATGTAATTATATTTTGAAACTATAAGTGAATGACACGATTTTTTTTTTTTTTATTTTTTTTTTTAGCTTCACGCTTTATCCAGCACATGGCAAGGTAGGCAGAGGGAACTGCAGGAACTATACGAATCTAGTGTTAAGACACTCGTCAGTTACTTAGTCCCTGCTTATTCCGTCCCCACTTTCCGCCGTTTTCGAGGCATTGCGTGTTGAGTGGCGGAACTCAACGCCACACTTTGCCTTAGTTGCCAGAGCGAAGAAAATGGAAATAGAAAAATCCATTCTCCCCGACTAGGGATTGAACCCAGTAACCGTCGCGTTACAGGCAGACGTTGCGCCTCTGCGCCACGACGGTGAATGACACGAATGTTATACAAATTATTATTAAAACACTAATAATTTAAACATTTTTAATAATATTTTTAATATATAGAGTGTGGCTTTCACCACTTAATTTAAAGCATACTATTATTAATACTTTTTATAAAATTGCTAAAATTATAAAACAAAATAAATAATTAAATTATTGTTCAAAAATATAGTTATATGTTAATTCAGTATGTTAAAGGTGACAGATTGACAACGTTTAATAGTATTCTTGTAGTACGCGATGTTTACGTCATTCATATTTAACCATGACCACCTCACGCGTTATACAGCATGTGTAAATATCGTGAAATGGGAAAAATGATTCTGTGACTAATCGTTGTCAGATACACCCTGTATATATTCACCTTGTAAGGTGGAGGCTCCGGCACGTTGTCACCTTGTTGACGCGCTACTTGTGCTGCACGTATCCTTAGATGGGCTTCAAAATATCTGAAAAATGTGATGTTTATTTGTTTTATCAATTCTTATTTAAAAAAATAATAATAAAATTAGAAAAGCCAACAATTCTTTTATTTTTTATTAAAAATTATAATTTTAAATATTTTAAAATAATTTACGTTTTAATATATGTGACTACCATGCGCGGGAAAAGTATAAAAATCATTTTCTTGTTATACCTCCGTAAAGCAACGCAAACGTGTCGCACGATCTGCCTCGCGGCGCAGGTCTCGTCGTCGGACACCCTGGACTCCTCATCATCAGAACCCAGGATCGGCAGCGTCGATATCACGTTGTAGAGCTTCCTGAGACCATCCTGGACGACGAAAGATACATGAATTACAATTTATTTATATTATTAATTATTTTCTTTAAAATTAGAAATTAAAGCAATTTAGGTAAAGCGCGGCGTTGAGTTCCGCACTCAACACGCAATGCCTCTAAAAAAGGCGAAAAGCGGGGACGGAGAAAGCAGAGATAAGCAACGGAATGTCTTAACACTAGGTTCCTATGATTCCTGCCTCCCTCTGCCTACCCTGTAAATATGCGGGATAAAGCGTGAAAGCTAAAAAAAACAATTCCATAGTGAGAATCGAATCTAATGCTTGGTTCACGAGAAAATTGTAGCATGGTTGTATAATACTTTATGAAATAAACTACAGCAGAAAGGTATCTTTTCATGCTTTATCCCGCAAAATAAAACGCGCGGAGAAAATTCTAAAAAAAATTCTCAGACCTGAATCGGAGAACGTTCACTACTACTAACATCAATTGGCAAGACCCTTTTAATAAATTAGCCTCAACCAGGAATCGAACACACAACCATTTTATCTTATTTATATATGTATATATTTATAGAGGACCGTCGTGGCGCAGAGACGCAACGTCTGCTTGTAACGCGACGGTTACTGGGTTCGATCCCCAGTCGGCGAAGATAGATTTTTCTATTTCCATTTTCTTCGCTCTGGCAAACTAGGCAAAGCGCGGCGTTGAGTTCCGCCACTCAACACGTAACACGCAATGCCTCAAAAGGCGGAAAGCGGGGACGGGGAAAGCAAGGACTAAGCAACGGAGTGTCTTAGATGAAGCGTGAAGCTAAGAAATATATATATATATATATATATATATATATATATATATATATATATATATATATATATATATATATATATATATATATATATATATATATATATATATATATATATATATATATATATATATATATATATATATATATATATATATATATATATATATTATATATATATATATAATATATATATATATATATATATATATATATATATATATATATATATATATATATATATATATATATTATATATATATATATATATATATATATATATATATATATATATATATATATATATATATATATATATATATATATATATATATATATATATATATATATATATATATATCATTTTTTTTTTTTAGCTTCACGCTTTATCCCGCACAAGGCAGGGTAGGCAGAGGGAACTGCAGGGACAGCGAGAACCTAGTGTTAAGACACTCCGTTGCTTAGTCCTTGCTTCATATTCATATTGTATACCTGATTGTCAAATTCCTCCAAAATGACCCGAAACTGGAAGGAGAGACCAAAAAACATGGTCGCGTGACAGCGGCCCGAGTCGTGGGAACATTCTAGAAGCCACAACGCGTACCTGAAACACATATAAATATATAATACGATTACCAATGTTGAAAAGAATGTTAGGTTAGTCCAATAAAGCTATATATAGCCTAAATATAGCTCATAGACTATATTTGTATTGTAGTTCCAAAGTATAGCTTATAGCTAGTATACCCTAATAGCTTTTAATGGACCAAGAAATGGTCTATTCTTTAAATATTACTCCATCAGCTCCCACTCCTCATTCAAAAGAAAATAAAGTTTATAGCTTTTAATGGACCAAGAAATGGTCCATTCCTTGCAGACTACTATTATTATTAAGGACTCCTTCTCCAAGTCCTCACCTGACCAGGTCGGCCAGGGTGTGGCGCGGCATCAGGCACACCCTCTCCATGGCATCCTCGCAGTACGCGAGGTAGTACAGGCATATGGACACCCCAGTGGCGGCCACCGACGGACGGGGCACTTCTAGAAACTTCTGGAAGCGTCGAGAAATTTTGTTTGTTAATATTTTTTCTACTAAGGAAGGATAATAGATAGTGGAAAATAGTTAACAAGTATTAGAAACTCACATGGAATTAATTAATTTTTTTTAGCTTCACGCCTTATCCCGCATACTGCAGGGTACGCAGAGGGAACTGAAGGAACCATGTGAACCTAGTGTTAAGACACTCCACTGCTTAGTCCCTACTTTCTCCGCGGCCGTTTTCCGCCTTTTTCGAGGCATTGCGTGTCGAGTGGCGGAACTCATCGCCGCGTTTTACCTCGTTGCCAGAGCGAAGAAAATGGAAACAGAAAAATTCATCTTCCCTGAGTGGGAATCGAACCCACAAACCGTCGCGTTTGCAGGCAGACGCTTACGCCACCTGCGCCACGACGGTCCTCATAATAAATGCAACCACAGTAATAATTTATCCTAAACTTCATTTTATGGCGCTATATTATGATACTACTTTAGATTTTTGAGCTTTTTTTGAGCTTCACGCTGTATCCCGCACGTAACAGGATAAGTGAATACAAAGTGTTTACACACTCCGTTCTTTACTTCTGCCAAACGCTGCGGTCCCTGCACACTCCCCCGCCTCGTCCCTTGTCATCATCCTTTTCACACACTCTCCGGGAGTCCTCACACTTCACTTGACCTTCCTCCAGTATCTTCCATACTGTGATCAAAACTCAACCGAGATCTCCTCTTACCTCTCACTTTTGCCCCATACATCACTCTCTCGTCACTCATTCTCTACATTCTCACCTGTAAACCGCCCATGTTGATAAAATCTATGGAGAATTTCTTGTGACAGAGAAGAGCTGCTAAATACTTCAAGGCCTCGAAGGCGAGACGGGAGTCCCGGGACTCGCGCACGTTGAGGTACCCCAGGATGAGGCCCAGGGCGTTCTTCTCGAACACGTGCGATAGAAACTGGAAAAGATCACATTTTTTTAGCTTCACGCTTCATGCTTTCTTCGTTTTAATTTATTTAGGCAATAATAGGCAAAAAAATGGCAAAAGTAACGTGCATATAGTGTTTAAACACTCCGTTATTTGCTTCAGTTATCACTGTTATATTTTATTAACCAACCGCATATATTATATGTATATATATATATATATATATATATATATATATATATATATATATATATATATATATATATATATATATATATATATATATATATATATATAATATATATATATATATATATATATATATATATATATATATATATATATATATATATATATATATATATATATATATATATATATATATATATATATATATATATATATATATATATATATATATATATATATATATATATATATATATATATATATATATATATATATATATATATATATATATATATATATATATATATATATATATATATATATATATATATATATATATATATATATATATATATATATATATATATATATATATATATATATATATATATATATATATATATATATATTTGGACGCCTGCCTGAGTGCGTGTGTGCGGGTGCATGTGTGTGTGCGTGTGAGTGTGTATGTGTATGTCTGTGTGTGCCTTTGTGCGTGTGTGTGCGCTCAATAAAACACATTATGTTGTTAACATTGCTGTAGAAAGATTTAAGCTCAAATTGCCACCATCCAAACAAATATTTATATTTTCTTTTTTTTACACACTACGGGACAAGAAAACAAAAAATATACAACAGTTCATTTTCTTTGACATTTGAAGCTGTAACAAACACATAGAATTTAGTCTATGCTCGATGACAGCGTATAGTTCAGTTGGAGACGAGCGATTGAACGGTAAACGGGAGGTGCAGGTTCGAGTCCTGACGCGTCCAAATATTTATATATTCCATTAATAATTATATTAATTACTTATTATTTTCGTACTCAATAATATTGTACAATAAAATAATATTTCAGTCGTAGTGTCTGAACACTACCTTCCCTCTATCTATCCTGCTATATATGCAGGATAGAGTGTTAAGATATTTTTTTTTATTTAAAATTCCTTATTGTTTTATATTTACAAATCGGAGTGTGGGTTTGAATCCTTATAGAAAATATACAAAATATTGAATGTAGCGAAATTTGATTTTATACGACCTCTTTAAGTATTTTTCAACCCTTAGTGTGGGGTTCCTTTAAAAATAAAAATAAAATATCACATTTATATCATCTTCGTAACTATCCAAAAAGGAAGCACTACGTTCAACTACATCCTCTTCTAAGACAAATGCGCGGCGTTCAGTTCCGCCACTCAACAATCTAAAAAGACATGAAAACATCTGTGTCCAATCAAACCTTACCTCCTGATATTCCCCCATAGGTGTCAAGTACCTCAGTATGAGCATCTGCTTCGTGGCATCTGTTGGAGGGTGGATGTGTATGTTACCTGCAAATTTACATAGTGTATCTGACACGGCGGCCATTATCAAAACTACTTATAGAGGAAAATATTTCGAGGCCATATACAAAAAACTATTTATTAATTATTAATAGTTTGGGTACAGCATCATTTTTTCCATTTCACGATATTTATACATCATTAAACACGAATGTCGTACTACACAAATACTATCAAACGTTGTCAATCTGTCACCTTTTATTCAAAAAAATAACCAAAAGAAAAAGAGCTATATCTCCGTCCCGCTCTGACAGTACAGTGTACGCTCGCGTCATACTTGACTAATGGTGTTTTATTTTGGAACAATAATTTAATTATTAATTTTGTTTGAAAAAAATATTTTTTATTTTTGAAAATTTAACTTCTTTTATAATTCTACCAACTTTATAAAGGCTAGTTAATACTATGCTTGAAATTAAGGTCGTGATTACATCCGCACCTGTATATACACACATTTGTACCTATATATACATAAAAAAATCTATATATGTAACATAGGTTTATTTATAAATATTTTAGTTCATACTTTATCCCGTATATAGCGGGGTAGGTATAGAGAACCGCAGAAACCATGGGACCCTAGTGTTAAGACACTCCGTTCCCCGCTTTCCGCCTTTTTCGAGGCATTGTATATTGAGTGGCGGAGCTCAACGCCGCGCTTTGCCTAGTTTCCAGAGCGAAGAAAACGAAAATGGAAATATCCTTCCTCTCATGGGAACCGAACCCACTAACCGTTGCGTTTACATCAATTGATTTGAACGCAGTTAAGTTATTATTGTTATATATAGTTCCCATTTCAGAAAAAAGGATATAGGCTATACAGGCTATAGTGATGTAACGAATGTAATTTTTTTAATATTCGCGAATGCGAATATTCAGTATATCTTGTAAATTTAGCGCCAATTGTTTACGACAAACAAGATAGCACTTTGGATTATAACATCAAAAACCTGAGTATTAGGTTATGATAAAACTTTTTTAGAAGGGAGAGAGAATTGATTTCTGTTTGTTTAGATTGCATTAAAAAAATTGTTTCATGACATATAATGAAGACTGATAATGTGTTCACGAGGTTTAGTTAACGTTTTTTGAATTAAAAAGAACACAAAAAGTACTGAACTGATTTAAGTTTTATAACGTATTATCGTCGTCAAATTTTCTTTTCTGACACTCTCAAACTATTCGCAGATAAATATTAAGTTTAACTTATTTAACCTAAAGTATTCATTCAATCATTTTTTGAATCCTGTCAATAATAATATATTAATTACATATACATATATAAATACTCACACACACATACACACACACATATATAATATATATATTTGTCTCACCAATGACATAAGTTTCCATCTCTGCCCAACTAGAGTTGGAAGATGTCTCCAGGGCCATGGGTTGTGGGGGCGGAGGCCTCGCTGGTGGAGACATCAGGCCACGGTCTGATGATACACCTGGGGAAAGGAAGAACACCATTAAGAAAAAAATAATATAGTAATTTAAGTTAATTCAAATTTTAGGTTAACCCTACTTAGTCTTTGGCCTAGGCTTATGTGTGTGTGTGTGTGTGTGTTAATATTTAGAAAGTATATTAATATGTGTATATTATATAATATATATTAATTTTAGAATTGAATTGGATTGAAACTGAATTGAATTTTTAAGAGAACATAAAAAAATTTAATGCAGCGAGATTTAAAAAAATATTTTTAATTTCCATATAAAATTTTCAATGTGTTTAGTTTGACAAAATTTTTTTATCCTTTGTGTGGATTAATACTTTAAAAATTAGAATAATTTTCATAAACAGAGAGAACACATTTTTAAGACTCTACGTTCCCTACTTTCCACTAAGAAGACTGTCATATATTTTTTTTTAGCTTCACGCTTCATCCTGCACAAGGCAGGGTAGGCAGAGGGAACTGCAGGGACCGTGGGAACCTAGTGTTAAGACACTCCGTTACTTAGCCCCTGCTTACTCCGGTCCCCGCTTTCCGCCGTTTTTGAGGCATTGCGTGTTGAGTGGCGGAACTCAACGCCGCGCTTTGCCTAGTTTGCCAGAGCGAAGAAAATGGAAATAGAAAAATCCATCTTCCCCGACGTGGGATCGAAGCAAGAAACCGTCGCGATACAGGCAGACGTTACGCCTCTGCGCCACGACGGCCACGCCACTGTCATATTAATTCTAGAAATACTCACAATTATAATTTTTAACAGGCGTTTCAGGATCTCGGGGTGGAGTTTCATCTATCACCATATCACCACCGCCTCCATCATCTTTGTCACGATCTGGGAAGATATCTGAAACAATATATAATATTTAAATATAAATTATAATAATATTAGTTAGAGGACCGTCGTGGCGCAGAGGCGTAAGCGTCTGCCTGTAATAAGAAATGATTTTTATGAAATAAAAAAAATAGAATATGGATTTTTCTATTTCCATTTTCTTCGCTCTGGAAACTAGGCAAAGCGCGGCGTTGAGTTCCGCCACTCAACTCACAATGCCTCGAAAAAGGCGGAAAGCGGGGACGGAGAAAGCAGGGACTAAGCAACGGAGTGTCTTAACACTAGGTTCATATGGTTCCTGCAGTTCCCTCTGCCTACCCTGCAATATACGGGACAACGCGTGAAGCTATAAAAAAATCAAAGCAATAACCCGACAATATCATAATGATGAGACTGGACTGAGTGCCTTAAATAAGTGAGAGTGAATGAAAAAGTTGAGTAATGTGAGTTGAGTGAATAAAATAATTGAAGACATGAGTGGATGAAGGGAATATGATACAATTTGAAGTGTGGAGATAATGGACATGTTACTGTTAAATATGTACACAACTATTTGCGTCAAATTGTAGTTAACATAATGAACTACTAATATGAAGTGTAAAGATAAGATAAAGATATACAAATTTGTATTTATTAAATAAAATATGTACAAAACTCCTTCATTCAACATAAAAACGGTTTTTACAAAAAATGTTGCATAACCCCTTCATCCACTCATGTCTTCAATTAAACAATTTATATTATTGGTAATTGAGTAGTAAGAGAGTTAAGGGGAGACCTCGGTTGACTTTCGAAAACACAGTATCGAAGATACTGGAGGAAGGTCACGTGAGGCATGAGGACTCCCCGGAGAGTGTGTGAAGAGGTTGATAACAGGGGACGAGGGGGGAGAGTGTGCGGGGAGCGCGGCGTTTAGCTCCGTTCTCTCTGACTACCCCGCTAGGGATAGAGCGTGAAGCTATGTATGTATGTATGTATGTATGTAGTTTATATTATTATATAGAACAGATAATAAAAGATTAATTAAAGGTTACATATACCTCTTTTATCAGACGTAGGACCGTTGGCTTTAGCGTCGTTATTCCTCTTCTTGTCGAATCTCGCAAAATGGCGCGTCTGATTCGGCGGCGTCACATTTTGGTTGGTTTGCTGAAAAAAATAAGTACAAAATTAATAGTAATTATATATAATTGACTTCCTCGCGATTTACTCATTATTTTTTTAACAAAACTAAGTATGACCCGTTACCCTAGTAACCTATCCCAGTTCTAAATTTCACCCTGATCCCTTTAACCACTTTAACATGATTGTGTAACAAACATACAGACAAATTCACTTAAAAACTCACTTAAAAAAATCACTTACAAATTCACTCACAAACTCACTTACCAACTCATTCACAAACTCACTTACAAACTCATTCACAAACTCACTTACAAATTCACTCACAAGCTCACTCACAAACTCACTTACCAACTCATTCACAAACTCACTTACAAATTCACTCACAAGCTCACTCACAAACTCACTTACAAACTCATTCACAAACTCACTTACAAATTCACTCACAAACTTTCGTATTTATAACATTAACTAATATAAAATTATGATTTAAATCTCCACATCCTCAAAGACAAAGCGCGGCGTTGAGTTCCGCCACCTAAGAAAATATTGAAGAATAAAAAGATTCACCTTATCCTCTAAACTCTTGTTCCTCAGTTCGTGTAGCCTCTTGAGCATGAGCGGTATTAACATTGCATTTAATTCTCTGAAAAAGAAAATATATTAATAAGTTATGGCTATAACGTGAGGGTCGTAGGTTCGATTCTTATTTGGGAAATTGTGTTATTGTTTTAGTAAAAAAAATATAAGGTGCCAGATTAATTTTATTATGTTTTCTAGAAAAACTTCTTTTTCTTTGCCGTGATGTAAAATCTTAACCCATCTCCATATTCCTTTCTTATTAATTGTAAAAAGTATTTATTTTGTAATTGATACTATACTATACTAAAATTAAACAAATGGCAACCCAAAAAGACTTAGGTCTTTACCCAGTAGACCACAAAAGACCGCAAAAGACCTGCATCTTTTCGATTTCTTTTCGAGTAGAAAAAACATAAAATACCGAAAATTGGTCGCAATCTCTTGCACTTCCATCGCCGCCGCCAACAGACCAGTCGCATAACACTGCAACGGCTCAGGTGAATTAGTCGCCCAGTTTACTAGACGATGTATCAACGCCTCATTGTCCTGGAAAAGTAATATTATATATATATATATATATATATATATATATATATATATATATATATATATATAATATATATATATATATATATATATATATATATATATATATATATATATATATATATATATATATATATATATATATTATATATATATATATATATATATATATATATATATATATATATATATTATATATATATATATATATATATATATATATATATATATATATATATATATATATATATATATATATATATATATATATATATATATATATATATATATATATATATATATATATATAATAAGTAACTATTTATTATTAAAATGATTTGTTTTCATTGTAAATTGCATTCCATGTCATTCTGATGTATAACTTATATTACTGCAAATTTTTATCAAAATCTGTTCAGTACTTATTAAGTTACACGAGAACCAACATACAGATTGACAATCTTTCACATATATAATGTAAGGATTGTAGAATTCCATAAATAAATTTAACCATCTATATAGATATAAATAACAGCTATTATAATAAACATATGTAATGTATGTATAAAAATATATAAATATTTTTCAAAATGAATATCCTGAGTATATTACCTATACTGGTGTGGTTGTAACGGCGACCGTTATTTCAAGCATAGTATTAACTAGCCTTTATAAACTTGTTTAAATTATAAAAGAAGTAAAATTTTCGAAAATAAAAGAATATTTTTAATTTTTTTCAAACAAAATAAATAATTAAATTATTGTTCCAAGATAAAACGCCATGTACGTTAGAGTGGCACAGAGATATATCTCTTTTTCTTTTGGTTATTTTTTGAATGAAAGGTGATAGAATGACAATGTTTAATAATATTTTTGTAGTACGTTTCTCGTGTTTAATGATGTCTGCCTCACGCGTTACACAGCACGTATAAATATTGTAAAATGGAAAAAATTATGTTGTACCCAAACTATTAATAATTATTAAATAGTTTTTTGTATATGGCCTCAAAAGATTATGACCTATAAGTATTTTTGATAATGGCCGCCGTGTCAGATACACCTGTATATTAACATCTCAATTAATATATTTATATAAACAAACTTCATTTATAACATATTATATTTATATAAAAAATAAAGTACAAAAATAAAAAAATAAAAAAGAAAACTAATAATTGCATGTATGTGAAAAGTGATTCACTGTAAACACCAGCTGTAGGTTAAATTCCAACAAAACATGTCTGCATGTATTCGATCTAATTAGACGTTATATCTCCAAAACAGACGGAAACTGGCGAACGGAATATTTCGACACTACGTTATCTATCTTTCTATATGAGAGAGAAAGGGAGAGAGCTACATGAGAAGATTACTATATCGTAATGCTTACCTGAGTTAAATATCGGACCGACTAAAAATGCAAGAAAAAAAATCGTTATTTTTTTTGAACCAATAAAATTATGTTAAAAAAAACTATGACTATTTAATATTATCTATATATTATTACATACGACAATTTACAATTGTGTCAAATTTAATTAGAGAGAGACCCTAGTTAAGAATCTTTTGTGTTTTAAATTTTTTAGAGTCGGAATCAAACCTACAACTAAAGTTTAAGTATCAAAATTAAGCAGAAGAGTATATCTGTTTTAATGCTTTATCTCAGAAACTAGTCCAAATTAAAAAAAATGTAACATATAGTCCATTTATCGAGGGAGGCTGTAAGCTATTTTTTTTAAAATCAATATACAGGGTGTAACTGACGCGGCGGCCATTATTGAAACCACTTATAGAGGAAAATATTTCAAGGCTATATACAAAAAACTATTTAATAATTATTAGTAATTTGGGTACACCATAATTTTTCCATTTCACGATATTTATACGTGCTGTGTAAAGCGTGAGTTAAACATCATTAAATACGAATGACGTTACTACAAAAATACTATTAAACGTCAATCTGTCGTCAGTCAACGTCAAACCTATCATTCAAAAAAATAACCAAAAGAAAAAGAGATATATCTCTGTCCCGCTCTGACAGTACAGTGTACGCTCGCGTCATACTTGACTAATGCGTTTTATTTTGAAACAATAATTTAATTTTTTTTTTGACGTGACAACGTCTTAAATTAGGTTGCGGCTCGGAGCCACATATGAAAAAGTGTAACGCCCGGTAACGTAACGATGTGTCAACTGTCACCGAACTATGATCGGTCCGCCGCGCGTATCACTTGACACATGTACAATGTTTTAGTAAACAACATATATTTTCTATAGTTAAAATTTGTGCAATTTATATTATAATTATTATTCATATCAATAAATATTCTACCGAGAAAAAGACGTTGTCACGTAAAATTTTCGACCGTAAAACCCACTTTACAGGCAACCATTTTTTTTTTTTAAAATATTTTTTTTATTTTTGAAAATTTTACTTCTTTTATAATCTCGCCAATTTTATAAAGGCTAGTTAATACTACGCTTGAAATTAAGGTCGCCGTTACAGCTACACCCTGTATAAAGAACCTTATTAATAGCTAATTGCATTTATACAGTTTGTATATGTCATAATAAGTATAAGTCTTATTTAGAATTAAGACAGAAAGAAGAATGAAGAAGAAGAAGAAGTAATAATTATATTCTTAGTCAATGATATTTTAATATTGATTAACGGCGTTTTTCCTATAAAATCCATGAAAGGACCTAGGTCTTTTCCCTGTCACCCACAAAAGACCGAAAAGACCGCAAAAGACCTGAGACTATGTACATATTATTGGCTCAATAAAATAATAATTGCGTTCTTTGCATTTCTATCAGGATCGATTATTAATTCAAATAAGTTATTATTATTATTAATAAATAAATTTAGATGCATAGTGATAAATTATTCTGCTCTCCACTTTCCATCTATTTAAGAGATACGCTACGGAACCTAGCTTTGCGTGAATTAAAAAATATCTAAAATATATGAATATACCGTATAAACTCGATTAACCGGACTAAATGTTGTTGTAAAGCATTCGGATAAATGAAATTACATACATATGTCCGTCGCAACGTCTGTAACGCGACGGTTTCTGGGTTCGATCCTCAGACGTAGAAGATAGAGTTTTCTATTTCCATTTTCTTCGCTCTGGCAAACTAGGCAAAGCGCGGCATTGAGTTCCGCCACTCAACATGCAATGCCTCAAAAACGGCGGAAAGCGGGGACGGAGAAAGCAAGGACTAAGCAACGGAGTGTCTTAACACTAGGTTCATATGGTCCCTGCAGTTCCCTCTGCCTACCCTGCAATATGCGGGATAAAGCGTGAAGCTGATAAAAAAAAAATCATACATATGAATAAAATCGGTTAATCTGGTTCTGAGCATACATATGTTTATTTGGAAATTTGGTTGATAATATTTAATACAAATAAGAATTGTAGGTACATTTAATTAATTTGGCCTGTAAACCAAATAATGGAGAATCTGTATAACTGAGGGCTGGTTAATCGAGTTTCTAGTGTAATGAGTTGTATTACTTTTACCTTTTCTTAAAAAATAGATTTAAGAAATTAATAATCAGTTTATACTTAATTTAATACTTTAATTGTGAATCGTTCAGACTGATATAAACGTAACAATCTTAACGCTATACAATTCATTTTTTTCGCTTTTGGAAAAGCTAACTATAGGCTAAGCGAAGCGAAACGAAAATTACCTGAAAAACAACGCTCATTTCGAGTCCAGGCATCAAATCCAGTGTCAATCGACACGCAGCCACGTTCAGCTTGTGGACATCCCTCCCAGTAATATTCTGTCTTGAATAATATGTATCGCGTACATAGTCGTTTACTAACTGAAAGGAGAAATATTATATATATGTATACGTATGTACATAGCACTCACACACATAAAGACGAAGAGCAGAGTGTGTTGTCACTAAGTTCTCTCTGTCTTATTTTGACACTTAACGCTGCACTTTGGTTTTTCTTGTTAATAGAGTAACAATAGTATTAAGTACTTAGGTGTTGGTAATACTGGAGCGTCACCTTGAGGTCCGATAAATGAGGACCGGGAGAATATGTATAAAGAGGGTAATGGCAGTGGACGAGGCGGGAGAGGTATGCAGAGCCGCGGCGTTTGGCGCTCCGTTCTCTCTGACTACCACGCTAGGGATAAAGCGTGAAGTTATGTATATATGTATGTATATACCTATGCTTCACGCTTTATCCCGTAAGGTATGCAGAGGGTATTGCAGGAACTTCGTGTTAAGACACTCCGTTGGTTAGTTTTCCGCCTTTGGAGGCATTAAGTGTTCAGAGGCGGAGCTCGACGCCACGCTTTGCCCAGTTTCCAGAGTGAAGAAAATGGAAATAGTAAACTCCATCTTCACGGGAATCGAACCCACCAGCCGTCGCGAAATTACTTTAATGAACAAATTACGGGAACACACTTACTTTGGTCATAAAATTATCTTTTTTAAACATAACTTTCAGGGCGTGTCCCAGCGCGCACTCCGGGTCGGTCCTGGACGGGTGCCTCTCATCGAACGGATCCGGATCTTTCTTCATGAAATTTTCAGTTTCCGCTTCTATTATTTCAGCTATTCTGTAAAATGCAAATAATTCTCGTTTAGGGTAAATAAAGGAGATGTAGTGTCAGAACACTCTGTATTCCAATAAAATAAATTTAACAAAAAGTGACTTAAGTCTAGCCCCTTCACTTGTCATATAAGAAAATTGGGAGTAACGTTTTAAAAAATAATGCCAGAGAAATAATATATGTTAAAATATTTGTTTTGTCATTACCTATATAATGATCACAAAAAATTGAGTTGGTCTTTTGTACAACAAGTGGTCAATTTTTTTTTTATTGATTTTTTTTTAATCAGTCCCTGTTAAATATATCAATTTACATGAATTTAATTCTTTGCATTTCTGGCAAATGCAAATGGAAACTAGAAGTTATCAAACTTTATAATCAAGTTAGTATATATTTGACATTATGAATTTGGAAACCATATTCTTGTGGTTTAATTAAGTGCATGTCAACAGCAGTTAGTTAGTAGGTAGTTAGACAGAATCGCAGGATCCCAACTGAGTGGTTATACACTATGTTTCAGACTTTTCGCTTTGTAGAGTCATTGCGTGGTGAGTGGCCGAACTAAACGCTGCACTTTCCCTAGTTGCCAGAGTGGAGAAATGAAAAAAACTATCTTCCTTTCTTGGGAATCAAACCTACAAACCATCGCCTTTACAGGCAGACAACTGTGGCTTAATACTTAGCGCCATTAAAACAAAACAGTAATTTAGTTTTATAATGACATATAACCTTGCGCTATCCATAGATCTATATGGGCATAAAATAATGTAAACAAAGTCACAGCTGAGATTATTATATAAATGAAATCAGTGCTCTGTGCCATTAAAAATTGTCGTTGGAAGTGATTTGTCAATATATTTAAATTAATATTAGATTATATTCAAACTTTTACTAAAGCACATTATGGCAATATGCCAGTGTTATAGCTAAGTAGGAATCAAATTAAAGAAAATTATAATGTAAAACTTAAAAAAAATATATAATAAATTAAATAAAGAGTGATTCAAACTCTTGGACAGTTTCCATGAGACACAGGTTACTATTTATAGCATTTTTCTATACTTTGTGTGGATTATTAAATACTATTGTATACACTATAGACTAATACTTTTATAATATAGCTCTGACCGTAGATGTACCAATTACATTGAATTTATGACTATGAGGTGATGTATAACACTATACAAACTATAAAGAGATGCGAGTAGTTTTAATGTTTGCTTGATAATTCAAAACGGTCAAATAGTTATTTAAATAAATAATATTTAAAATGTAAACTTTTCATGCAGGTAGAGATAGTTTATTCATTCATATACAACTAAATTAAGTATATATATTTATATACATAAAATTTGATTCATCAACTATTATTAGCAATTATTTCTTTGGAGACAGAGATTTTGCTTTCACAAAAATGTCATTGTAGTGTAGAGGGACATTATACTTCTGTATGTATTTAGGTACATTACTCCAAATGCCTAACAACAATCCAATCTAAATATTTTATTACTGATTCTTTTTCTTGTACACTTCACACTATCTCGCACATGGCATAGATAGAGGAAACCGCAGGAGCCTAGTGTTAAGACACTCCATTGCTTAGTCCCTGCTTTCTCCATCCCCGCTTAGTTAGTGATTCTAAACTAAGATATTCAATTGCATCATACTATGAAATATTTTGTTTTCATATTTGAAATATTCAACATGTTACAACTTGTTGTGACATGATTTTAAAACATTTTTTGAGTGGAAGCAAAATCTATATTTTTTTCATACAATGAAAATACTTCTAGTACATTTAATTTGTTATATAATTTTTTCATGTTTCAAATGTAATAGTTTCTTAGTTGTAAGAACATTTTTGCTATTTTTTTTGTATTCCTTTAAAAAACAGTAGAACACTTATTTTGCTTATATGTTTGCTTTCAAGATATATTATTTCATAAGACGCTTATAAGATATATCGTTTAAAAAATTTTAACTATAATCTGCTATATATTAAATTTACAAGAATATTATTACAAAAGTACTATTTATGATATTAGCAATTTATGTAGAAATATCTAAGATAAATATTGTGCATATGCATGACAACTTTCATATGCTAGATTATAATGACATTGCAACTTTGTTCTTTCTTATAATCTTTTGTAATTTTCCTGTTAGATATTTCTAGAATTATCACTTTTAAAGAAAATGTATGCAAGTGTTCTAATAATATTTACTTAAGAAAAGAAAAGAAATAGATTACTTTAATTTATAACTAGACAAGATTTATTTTAGAACAAGAATGAACAAGAAATTGGAGTAACTTCCATATATATTCATAAACAAAACAAGTGTAGAGTGAACAGTACTTAATAAAATATTAAACGAAGCATTATATATAAGAAACTATAAGAAAAAACCAGCTTGTTTTTAAAAATTCAGACCGGCAACATCTGTATATAAAATACTTATATACAATGTGGTATGCAGTTTGACGTTTCTGATAACAACCTCACCTTGTCAAAGTCGGAATTGGATCGTAATTTGGGGACGTATGCTGTTCCTCCCACTGCTTCAGCAGCTCGGTGACCTCTTGAGCTGGTGCAGAATCCATTTTAATTCACTTATCACTTATAAAAACGTCTCGAAAACGCGTATAACCTCACACCACGGAGGTGTCAAATGTACCAATCGGAACAGATTGGACGTAAAATGAAATTTATGTTGCAATTTATAAAGCGTTCTTATATTTATATATTTTATTACAATACAAAAATCATTTAGATAATGCGCATTGTCTTTGTTACGCGCACTAATTTACGTTTGCACTATTCTAATAAATAGCCCAGCCATTCCATCATTTTCCTTGTGGTGATACCATTTTTTAATAATAAATTCAAAATTGAATGTCAATTACTTACTAAAAAAATATTTTTTATAACATTTTTTTTTTCTGTACTGTTTTTTTTAGCGATTAAATTTGCAAATTGTTTATCAATAAAAAGGTCTTTTTACTGAAGTACACAATAAATTAAATACTCTTTATAAATTATTTATAATCTGTAGTTTAGAGATTGAAATATATTTTTTTTAAAAATTAAATAATTTATGTGACAATTATTGTTGTTTTGTGAACAATTATATTTCATATAAATTATGGAATCATAAAATTGTTTACAATTAATAGACTTAAAAAGAAAGTAGGGATTATGAATTCTTTTATTTTACTTTTTTGTATGTATGTTTATATGTACACCAATTATAAAAGCCTATTCTATATGATTTGTGGGTGATTTATATAAATTTTAAATATATTATTATGTCTAATTATTTAAATGTAAATAAATTTAAATTAAATGTACGTCTGTATATTCTGCTTACTGTTGCTCTTTATTTTATGTAGGCGCACCATGTGTCATTGTCGCACTATTTATTTAACGTATATTATAATATTTTCATTATATACATTAACATGTTTATTTTTTTTTCTTAGTGCCACTCTATAAGCTGAAGCCGGTCTTTAAAAATTATATTATTACTATCATTAAAATATATTTAATTTATATTTCATATATATTTAAAACTAAATTAAAAGTCACACTGAAATAAAATAAAAAAAAATGTGTCAATTCATTTCATAAATAATTTCAAGTAGACGAAAACATATATAATATTTATTTTTATTTTTTATAATTTCTAAACATTATACCAAGATAAATATATGTTACTAGATTAAAACACAAGACTGTGGGCCGTCATGGGACGCCTGGCAGATGTGAAACATCATGTGTGTACAAATAATATAAAAAAGATAATATTATTATAGAAATTAAATGTAACCTAATGAAAACATGAAGTATTACGAACTTCTTACGGAAATATATATATATTTTAAATAATTTTAACAATGCAAACAATTATACATTATATTTAAATGATAAAAAATTTGAGGGCGTTTACACTGAGCCTAAATTAATGAGTTGCCTGGGCTGACCAGTAGTTTCATTTTTAGCAATATGGATTGTAGTTATTGCTGATCGCTTAATTTAAGGATTTTTGCCTAAAAGCATATGTTATTTGAAAATTCTTTAGTTAAATCTATATTTTTATAGGACTAGGAAGTAAAATATACAGAAATGTTTCATTTATTTTTTATTTTATATTTTTCCATTCAGTAAAATAATATTGAAAAATAAATGAATTACCTATATGTTGAGGACCGTCGTTGCGCAGAGGCGCAACGTCTGCCTGTAACGCGACGGTTACTGGGTTCGATCCCCAGTCGGAGAAGATGGATTTTTCTATTTCCATTTTCTTCGCTCTGGTAAACTAGGCAAAGCGCGGCGTTGGGACGGAGAAAGCAGGGACTGAGCAACGGAGTGTCTTAACACTAGGTTCCCACGGTCCCTGCAGTTCCCTCTGCCTACCCTGCCTTGTGCGGGATAAAGCGTGAAGCTAAAAAAAAAAAAAAAAAAAAAAAAAATGTTCAAGTTTTGATGAGCGCCATCTATTGGAAAAATGTACAATTGCTTAACCTCTACCATAACTGATACTCTTTAAGTATTCTTATTTTTAGTAGATGTCGCTTGTATAATTTTTTGAAGGCGGTCAAAACACAAATTTGTTGATCTCAAAAATATATAAATATATCTCTGTGATTATGAACATGTTAACCGTTGTGGTTCAAAGACGCAGCGTCTGCTCTAAACGCGATGATTTGAGAGTTCGATTCCTATGAGGGGAGAGTCATTTCCATTTTTTTCGCTCTGGGCAAGCGCGGCGTTGAGTTTCGCCACTCAACACACAATGCTTCGAAAAAAGGTAGGGAACGGAGTGTCTTAACATTATTAGGTTTCTGTAATTCCCTGCTATATGCGAGATAAAGCGTGGACTTCAAGAAACAAAATAATCGAAATATATCGACCCTTCATCTTTAGCAAGGCGTAGTATACAACAATAACCTTTTAATCTATTCATACAACACACATTTCTAAGAATAAAATTGTTGTAATAAAAAAAATATATATTTTAAATTGTATAAATTGTATTGGCTTCAAAGAAATTTCAATTTAAGTTAATATTTATTATTTTTAGGAAGAGCATAGTGAGCTGGTTTTCTTTTTAAATTATCAAAAATTATTAATATTTTTGATAAATTCGTAGAACGTTTAATTTTATCTGTATGGTTAGGGGACTACATTATATCGTAAATATTATTTGTTTTTGTCTTTTGTCATTATGTTATTAAAACAATAACAACAATATTGTTCAGTTGCCTTCTATATTATTAATTTAATTTTTTTTTGTCATTCCATAATTGTCAGTAACAAAAGAATTTGTATATGTTATATATATATATATATATATATATATATATAATATATATATATATATATATATTATATATATAGTATAATATATATATATATATATATATATATATATATATATACTATATATAACTATATATATATAATATATATATATAATCTAGTATATATATATATATATATATATATATATATATAATATATATATATATATATATATATATATACTATATATATATATATATATATATATATAATATATATATTAATATATATATATATATATAATATATATATATATATATATTATATATATATATATATATATATATATTATATATATATATATAATATATATAATATATATATATATATATAATATATATATATATATATATATATATATATCTATATATAGATATATATATATATATATATATATATATATATATATATATATATATATATATATATATATATATATATATATATATATATATATATATATATATATATATATATATATATATATATATATATATATATATAATATATATATATATATATATATATATATATATATATATACTTAGTCTGGCCATAAATACTGTTACTATTCAAAAAAAGAAATATTACGTTTGAATTTGGAATCTGTCATTTTTATATGATTGCTTGATGTGTTTTCTTATTTTCGCGCCATTATATTGTTAAATATTTTGTTATATTAAAATGGAGTGGGGTGATAAAGAGAACCGAATCGCTGTGATTGCCTTACATAAAGTAGGTATGGAGAAAAGTGCAATTTTTAAAACCCTCCACCCGCTTGGTATTAGTCAAATGTTTGTTTACCGGGCTATTGATAGGTACAATGATACCTCCTCTGTTTGTGACAGAAAAAGATCTGGCCGTCCACGTACCGTTCGTGTGAAAAAGGTGATTAAAGCAGTTAGGGAAAGAATTCGAAGAAATCCTGTCCGTAAGCAAAAGATTTTATCTCGGGAGATGAAGATAGCTCCTAGAACCATGTCGCGTATATTAAAAGATGACTTAGGACTTGCAGCCTATAAGAGACGTACTGGTCACTTCTTAACTGATAATTTAAAGAAGAATAGGGTGGTAAAATCCAAACAACTACTTAAGCGGTACGCAAAGGGAGGTCACAAAAAAATTTTGTTTACGGATGAGAAAATTTTTACAATTGAGCAGTATTTTAATAAACAAAATGACCGTATTTATGCTGGAAGCTCTAAAGAAGCTTCGCAATTAGTAAACAGAGTACAACGTGGGCATTATCCCACTTCAGTGATGGTTTGGTGGGGTGTTAGCTATGAAGGGGTGACTGAGCCATATTTTTGTGAAAAAGGTATTAAAACGTCGGCACAAGTTTATCAAAATACCATTCTTGAGACGGTAGTTAAGTCTTTAACTAACACCATGTTCAATAACAAAGAATGGTGCTTTCAACAAGACTCGGCACCGGGTCATAGAGCTCGATCCACCCAATCTTGGTTGAAAACTAACGTTCCGGACTTTATCAGCACTGAAAACTGGCCGTCGTCAAGTCCTGACCTAAATCCATTGGATTATGATTTATGGTCAGTTTTAGAGAGTAAGGCTTGCTCTAAACGCCATGATAATTTGGAGTCCCTAAAACGATCCATTCGGTTGGCAGTGAAGAATTTTCCTCTAGAAAGAGTTCGTGCTGCTATTGATAACTGGCCTCAACGTTTAAAAGACTGTATTGCAGCCAATGGGGACCACTTCGAATAAACATTGTATATTTTTAATAGTTATATATTGATTTATTAAACTAACTCACTATGAAAGGAATAAATGTTACGTATATAAAAAAAATCGTGCTTTTCTTTATAACAATATTTATGGCAAGACTAAGTATATATATATATACCAGCTTCCCTCATGATTTTGGTCAGATGCATTATGAATTACCGGATGTCTTCTGAATGCATTGTCTTAGCCCTCGCTGTAGTCCATGCAGCTGTTGGTGCGACCGCTTGTGAAACACTGTCATGTAGCTGCAGTTCTAACGACAGTCTCGCTGGTTAAGTCCTGAGGTCAGAGAATGTATAATTTTGAGGGAAACCACACCAACACCGGTAGCTGAAAAAGACCAGGCCGGAGCTCAAAAAGATATCACTATGTGTCTAAGATGTGTATCTATAGGCGCAAATCAATATATTATTGTTATGAATGCATCTAGTATTAAAATAAATGTTTAATTATTCAAACAGTAAAACCTATTTGTGATGTTAAGTTCTTATATATTCTTATATATCTTCTATATTGCGAATATTGAATAGAAATCGAAGCTGTTAAATAAATGAAAAGGACCTAACTATGTAAAGTTGGTCTAATAAGAATAAACCAATTGATATTACTCTGTCGTTTTAACGTGAAAAATGGACTCTTAACAGCGAAACTGACTTTTTGTAATCATTAAATACTAGCTTCCCTCATTAGTATACAATTATCTTGTCTAAAATACAAGGACCATCTTAGCATAGCGTCTTACTGTACACGTGACGTGGTAGTGGGTTCTATTCCTAATCGAAGAAATGAATAATTTTTCATTTCTAACCTAATGCTATACCTTTTCAATTAAGCTTAACTTAAGTTTACTTTTTGGGAGTAATTTATTATGTAATTCAATCTTATTTATAACGCCAAATTAGAGTGTATAAATTTATGTAATTCGCTTACCGTCCATAGCCTTAGTTCTAAGTAATCATAAATATAAAAAAAATAGGTGTGGAGGACCGTCGTGGCGCAGAGGCGCAACGTTTGCCTGTAACGCGACGGATTCTGGGTTCGATTCTCAGTTGGGAAAGATGATAACGAGATTTTTCTATTTCCATTTTCTTCGCTCTGGTAAACTAGGCAAAGCGCGGCGTTGAGTTCCTTCACTCAACACGTAATGCCTCGAAAGAGGCGGAAAGCGGTGACGGAGAGAGCAGGGACGGAGAATGCAGGAACTGACCGACGAAGTATCTTAACACTAGGTTCCTATGTTTCCTGCAGTTCCCTCTGCCTACCCTGCCATGTGCGGGATAAAGCGTGAAGCTACAAAAAAAATAGATGTTCATTATGATAAATATTAATTCTATATATTATGTATTAACATTAATGTAATCAATATTTGTGATAAGAACATATAGTATAAGTTAAAAAAGGGTACGGACCAAGTGTCTGTAGAGCCAATTAATTACATTTAAAAAAAATACACTGTGAGATTTTAGAGGATATAGATTTATTTAAAATCCACAAATACTAAATACTTTGTACCACACCCAATTATTCTACCTTCAAGCGTTCAACCAGCATCCCCTCTCCCCCTAACAACCCCATAACACCACCTCCACTCCGTATACTGCTTCACAATGTTAAGAATATTGTATGTAAAGAATATAGTCTGCAATATTTATTTTTATGATTTTTAAAAGTGCTAATCCACACTGAGGATAGAAAAAATACTTAAAGAAAACATATAAAAATTTGAACGCAGCGGGACTCGAACTCGCGTCCTCCTGTGAACCGTGCAGCCATAAGTTGTATAAAAGCATATAAGAATTTAAACGCGGCGCGATGTAGAACGCATGGCTCAGTGGTGAGAGCGCCTGCACGGATCGCAGGAGGGCGCGGGTTCGAGTCCCGCTGCGTTCAAATTTTTATATGTTTTCTTTAAGTATTTCAACAATATTTTCTAAATATAACACTCGTTAGTCACACGCTGTTGAGAGCTACTTTTAAAGCTTCATATTGGAGTTTAGATGAAAAATCAGAGTTGATAATCGCTCCCCGCATACCACGCGTTGAGTGGCGCAACTCAACGCCGCACTCTGTATTATTACTGAAGCGAGAATCACGTTCCCCTCCTGGGAATCGAACTCTTATTCAACGCGTTTACAGTGAGACACTGCGCTATTGGCACTCAACAGTATTTGTTCATTACAATGTAATATTTAGTAAGTTGATACAACGTGGAATGACGTCACACACACCTCACGAGACGGGAGCGTGCAGACCCGTCGAGTTCCTCAAATGAAACTTTTATGTTTTAAGAAACTACTGAATTTGTTTATGCGATCTTCTTTCACTAAAAATTTTTTTTCTTTTCAGTCAGGATTTGAAAGAAAAATATCCAAGACAGCTAACAATACATGCGTACATTATATTAGAGTAAGCTCGGACACATCTAGCGAGCGAAGCAGCGAACTTGTTTTTAGTATATTTATATATATTTTTTTATTACCTTCACGCTTTATTCCACATATTGCAGGGTAGGCAGAGGGAACTGAAGGAACAATATGAACCTGGTGTTAAGACACTCCGTTGCTTAGTACCCGCTTTCCGCCTTTTTCGAAGCGTTGCGTGTTGAGTGGCGGAACTCAACGCCACGCTTTGCCTATTATATTTATATTTAAATTACTTAACTAACTGAATCCTATTTACAAGGAGAGAAACTCCGACTGCAGCGTCAGGGATAAAGCGTAAAGTTAGGAGTACGTGTGATGTGTGATAACTGATAACACGTGATATGTATTTTTAGAACATTCGCACGTCTTACGCGGCGTGCGCGGCTGCCGGGAGACGGCGGGGGGGGCAGCGGGGTGTTGGGGGGGGGGGGGGAGACAGTGAGACTAATGTGCCCTTAAATTTTTTAAGCTCATACAAGTCTCATTGTTTGACATAGTAATATATTACGCAGTCAATTATTTTTGATTGTCAGCACTAGGGCAGGCAGTTTTCCCTACCAGCTAAACACAGGGCTCTTTGTCAACGTTCTTTGATTTGGTTGGTTAGTTAGTGTAGGAAGACACTAATGGGACTGTGCCCATCGCAGGAGTCGTCTGGTGCCCACCCCCAGGATGCGAATGGGAGGGGCCCATAGCTGCCCCGTTTACCAGGACGCTGTGCCGTCATATTTTTTTAAACGCTTAATCATCATGAATACCTAAATATAATTAATTTGTTATTTTTAAGTGTTTGCCTATTAACGATGACAAACGATTTCTTCTGATTTTACTTACACAATGACATAATTATCATTTGTTCTGAATATTTGAAGCGTTTAATAAAACACAAAAAAAAATAATATAGCAGGATTTAAACCCGCACCTCATGCAAACCGTTTAAGCGTTTTCACCATTGAGTCACACGTTAAAATTATATGTACTTGTTGTAGAATTCTGATACTATGTATGGGATGTCTTGACATACAACTTTCACTGCTTTCGCCTATTAAATCATTTTGTGTCGAGTGGCGGAACTCAACACCGTGCTTGCCTACTTGCCAGAGCGAAGAAAATGAAAATTAAAATAATAAGTCCTCCTCGCTTGGGAATCGAACCCACTAATCATGGCTTTTAGATGCAGACGCCGCGCCTCTGCACTACAACGAAAAACAAATTGAGCAAAAATGCGAAATATCTACCTACTGTTATTTTAATTTAAAATATATTTTTCGAAATGATTTTAATTAAAATATTTATTATTAAGTAAATAAAAAATACTGGTATACGTAAGCACATACTATGCATTCTGGGATGAGCACTAAACGATTGTGGCGTGGGCCCAGCCCAATCAAATATATTTTGAATAGTAAAGAAACAACCGTCATGGCACAGAGGTGTAGCGTCTGCTTGTAAACGCGTCGGTTTGTGGGTTCGATTCCCAATCGGGAAAGATGGATTTTTCTATTTCTATTTTCTTCGCTCTGGAATCTAGGCAAAGTGCGACGTTGAGTTTCGCCACTCAACACGCAATGCCTCGGAAACGGCGAAAAGCGGGGACAAAGATACAGGGACGGAGTGTTTTAACACCAGGTTCATATGTGTTTATTCATATCTAGTAACCCCGACTAGTTTTTGAGTCTTTGTCGAACAGCCGGCGCGAGTAGTCAAAAGAGTTGCACGTAAGACGGCCGACGCGAGCGCAAGTCCTTCCTGAATCGATATATTAATTAGCGGTGTGATTTTCCCTCAACCTTATTTGATTTCCCTTTTGTGTTTTCCCCTCTTGATATTGAACCTGACAAAGACAAACCTACAAAAGATAATAGTGCAAGTAACCCTAAGTGAAGAAGACTAATGTGAAACATTCCATGGCGCCATGAACGACCAGTGTTTGTATTGTGAATTATGAAGATAAGGTACTGTACATTTTTATTATCCTAAGACCTACCCTATTCAATATACAATATGGTATCTGCAGTTCTCTCTGCCTACTTTGGAATATGCGGGTTAAAGCGTGAAGTTAAAAAAAGGCACGCATTTTATATTTATTAAATATTTCTCATATGAATATAGATATTGTAAAAATAACATAATACGTGTTATCAGTTTACGCGCGACACGCAGCGTGCGGCGTCTTATAATTGAAGTGTTTTTGACATACATATCTTCACACTCTATCCCTAGCGGGGTAGTCAGAGAGAAGGGAGCGCCAAACGCTGCGGTCCCTGCATACCTCTCCCGCCTCGTCCACTGTCATTAGCCTCTTCATACACGCTCTGAGGAGTACTGACTTTTACGTGACCTTCCTCCAGTATCTTTGCTTTTACATATTTTAGTAATCGGCACGATTGGACGGTTATCATGAGGCGCTGGTTCAAATCCCGATTAGTTCCAATTTTCAGATTATTTTTATTAAGTGACATTAAACTTTATCTCGTGAATGTCCATCCCAGCTAAGAAAGGATGCAGTAGTAGTTTTTCCATTAAGTGCACCGCCCGCTCGCTGGTAGACGCGCGTGCAGTAAGCAATGCGAAATAAAATTACCACCGTTACTATACTCTTTACACGTGCTTTATCACTGAGGCATCTATTTGTTTATTTATATATTTATAACATTTCCACTTGGAAGCAATAAGATTGTCACATGTGTACGTTAGATAGAGCGAACGGAGGAGTGTCAGAGGAGCCCAATTTGATAATAAATATCGAACTGAGCCCCTCTGAAACCTATACACTCCACGACTTAAAACTAAAGTTACGAGGGTTCCAAGCGCGGCCTGGTGAGAAGAGCCCACAACAAACTCAGCCAGGTTTCCCTACACCTATTGTGATCACTTCACAAACGTCACTCAAACTTATGAAGAGGGCAAACAAAAGCCAAACACCGACTTCATTATATAAATACTACTGCGTAGCGGAAGTAGCTACATACTAGATCTTTTCTTACATTTAACTTAAATGGGGCAATAAGTCTAACATAGAAGACGCGTTTAACATAGAAGATATATGTCGGCAGTTATTATAATATCAGGTAATTAAGGAAAAACAATTAATATTTTTTTTAGCTTCACGCTTTTATCCCGCACATGGCAGGGTAGGCAGAGGGAACCGCAGGTACCATACGAACCTAGTGTTAAGACACTCCGTTGCCTTAGTCCCCACTTTTCTCCGTCCCCGCATTCCGCATTTTATTTTTTTATCACTGCTTTCTACTCAGACATACAATATACTCTTGTTTAATATTATATAACAATTAAGTTAATATAGTTATACAAATTTTAAACAGATTCAAAGACCTTTAAAAATTGAGTTCTAGTGGTATCTATATCAATAACTTTGTCGGTATTGTCACTTTCCTTTGACGTTATACAGAGTGTATCGACACGACGGCCATTATCAAAACTACTTATACAGGAATATATTTCGAGGCCATATACAAAAAACTATTTATTAATTATTAATAGTTTAGGTACAGCATCATTTTTTCCATTTCACGATATTTATACGTGCTGTGTAACGCGTGAGGTAGACATAATTAAACACGAATGAAATACTACAAAAGTACTATTAACGTTGTCATTCTATCACCTTAAATTAAAAAAAAAACCAAAACAAAAAGAGCTATATCTCCGTCCCGCTCTAACAGTACAGTGTACGCTCGCGTCATACTTGACAAATGGCGGTTTATTTTGGAACAATAATTTAATTATATATTTTTTTTGAAAAAAATATTGTTTTATTTTTGAAAATTTTACTTTATTTATAATTTTAACATATTTATAAAGGTTAGTTAATACTATGCTTAAAATCACGGTCGCCATTACAGCGACATCCTGTGTTTTATGACTCAGTTTGCACGTTTGTAAATGTAACTTTACCTATTACTTATAAACCCGTTCTAAATTCATCTTAATTTTATTGATTACAAATAAGTATGACTTCAGCATTTCTTTGAAATTAGAAATTAAATTATAGATTTTTTTTCACAGCTTCTTAGAATACGGTGCACTACCCCCTAAAACTTAAAACGCGTAGTACTGTTTGAACTTATAGTACTGTGGGAAACAAATATCCCGAAAATTCATCACCTAAAACTTAACAAGTATTTCGATCGTACTAATGAACTAAACAAGTATAGGTTTAGACTAAATTTATATGCGATTGAAGTAGGAGCGAGAAGTATAACAGCGAAATCTCTCTATAGTTTACTAAAAGATCTCTAGAACGTACATCGAAGGCGGCATCAGTGGAATCGTTTTGAATTTGGTGTAAGTAGTGGGAGGAGCTCAGACAGTGAAGGTGAGTCAATGCATTTTAATGGGGACCTTTAAAACTACACTTGGGTCGCAAGTCCAAACGCTGCTCGGAGCTCCTCTTCCTACTCGATGGGCATCCCCAAGGTGAAACCATTAAAGAGTTTCTTCTCTATCAAACATACGTCTTGCTTGACAAATTTATGTTAATAATATTGTTAGAAACCAAAAGTGATTAGAGTTTACTTTAAAGAAAAACATCGAAATATACGAAGAGGAATGGATTTCAAGCATGTTCGGACATTGGATTCTGCTCAGTTGCATTAAGTGACATCACTTAAGAACGTCGTGGCGCAGAGGCACAACGTCTGCCTGTAACGCGACGGTTACTGGGTTCGATCCCCAGTCGGAGAAGATGGATTTTTCTATTTCCATTTTCTTCGCTCTGGCAAAGTAGGCAAAGCGCGGCGTTGAGTTCCGCCACTCAACACGCAATGCCTCGAGAACGGCGGAAAGCAGGGACGAAGAAAGCAGGGGCCAAGTAACGGAGTGTCTTAACACTAGGTTCCCATGGTAACTGCAGTTCCCTCTGCCTACCCTGCCTTGTGTGGGATAAAGCGTGAAAAAAAAAACAAAGAAACTTAACAACAGTATTGCCAAGTCTAATAAAGTGATCAAGCTAAAATAATAATATGATTTATATATAATGATTTATTACTCCATTACCATCTGACCTCTTAACCCATTAGTGGGAAAAATCAAAAAAAAAAAGAAAGGGACTGATGATTTTCTTTATTTAAATAAATAGAAGAAATTCAAGGATAGGAGGACTTTATTGATACATTATATCAAAAAGAACTGAAAAAAAATTGTCATTTGTATCACATTAAAAAATGCCTTTCAATTGACAAAGAAGGGTTTAATTTAAATAGTACAATAGGCTTCACGCTTTATCCCGCATATTGCAGGGTAGGCAGAGGGAACTGCAGGAACTATAGGAACCTAGTGTTGAGACACTCCATTGCTTAAAGGTGGAAAGTGGGGATGGAGAAAGCAGTCCCTACTTTCTCCATCCCCACTTACTGCCTTTTTCGAGACATTGCGTGTTGTGTGGCGGAACTCAACGCCGCGCTGTAAGGACACGCGACTTATGTAAACATGAGTAAGTGTTTATATAAAATATTTGAGATAAAAGTTTCATTCATTTCGAAATAAATATTTGAAATAAAAATAGCACTAGTTATATATTTTTGTTTACATAGAATGTGATGTGAGGACCGTCGTAGGAGAGTGGCGCAGCGTCTGCCTTAAACGCGACGGTATATAGGTTCGATTCTCGTGAGGGAGGATCTGTTATTTCATTTCCATTAACTGCGCTCTAGCAACTAGGTACGCGCGGCGTTGAGTTCCGCCACTCAATATGCAATGCCTTTAAAGGAAACGGAGAGCAGTCAACGTTATGTTACAACACGTTACGTAACGTTTTTTTTAATAAAAAGAGGTCTATTATTTGATGTAAATCTAATAAATCACGTATGAACCGTGTGCACTTTACTTGTTTGAGTTGAAAATGAGATGAGTTATATTTATTTAAGTTGTGCTTAAAGGCATGTGTGCGGTGCAGTATTGCAGGGTAGGCAGAGGGAACTGCAGGGACCTTGAGAACCTAGTGTTAAGACACTCCGTTGCTTTGTCCCTGCATTCTCCGTCCCCGCTTTCCGCCGTTTTCGAGGCTTTGCGTGTTGA
Organism: Dione vanillae; assembly: GCA_037178615.1. Taxonomy (NCBI): domain Eukaryota; kingdom Metazoa; phylum Arthropoda; class Insecta; order Lepidoptera; family Nymphalidae; genus Dione; species Dione vanillae. Next base: position 186,321 of record JAZFAU010000318.1, on the reverse strand, counting down.
GTGGCGGAACTCAACGACACGCTTTGCCTAGTTTCCAGAGAGAAGAAAATGGAAATAGAAAAATCCATCTTACCCGAGTGGGAATTGAACCCTCTAACCGTCGCGTTTACAGGCACTGTGCCACGACAGTCCTCAACTAACTAGTTACAATATTTTAGCTTATTATTTCACTTATTAAAATTTCAATTAAAATTTCATCTGTCGCTGTTTTATCTGCGTTGTTATATTATGTACATGAATAATAGTAAATTCTAAGACTTTATGTTGGCATGATTTTCAACGTAAGAGATCAGTCGAGTGGTTATGACTTTGCTAAATATCTATAAGGTTGTTGTGGCCTCAAACCCAGTGTCCTAATCCTGTACACGCCACTGTATACAATATAAAACTAAGCTCAGTTCTGTATGCTTAGATTCTTAAAATTACAAATAAAATTGTCATGGTTTTCAATAGGTTTAGTTTCAATAGGACCGTCGTGGCGCAGAGGCGCAACATCTGCCTGGAACGCGGCTAACGCGACGGTTTCTGGGTTCGATCCCCAGTCGAGGAAGATGGATTTTTCTATTTCCATTTTCTTCGCTCTGGCAACTAAAGCAAAGCGCGGCGTTGAGTTCCGCTACTCAACACGCAATGCCTCGAAAACGGCCGAAAGCGGGGACGGAGTAAGCTCCCTGCTTAGTAAGTAACGGAGTGTCTTAACACTAGGTTCGTATAGGTTTAGTGATTTAAGAAAAAGGTTTATACGTGAAATAAATACATTAGATATCTGAGTGAAGCCGGAGCGGGCGGCTAGTTTACAACACTACATAGGTACATTATTTAACTAACATTTAAATATTAGTTAGTAGCTTGAAGGTTCGATTCCCACTCGGAGAAGATGGATTTTTCTATTTCCGTTTTCTTCGCTCTGGAAACTAGGCAAAGTGCGGCGTTGAGTTCCGCCACTCAACACGCAAAGCCTGGGAAAAGCCTCCGTCCCCGCTTTCCGCCTTTTTCGAGGCATTGCGTGTTGAGTGGCGGAACTCAACGCCGCGCTTCGCCTAGTTTGCCAGAGCGAAGAAAATGGAAATAGAAAAATCCATCTTCCCCGACTGGGGATCGAACTCAGAAACCGTCGCGTTATAGGCAGACGTTGCGCCTCTGCGCCACGATGGATTTGTACTTAAGCCTTATAAATTATTAAAAAAGATAGATGTCAAAAAGAAGTATTACGTCTTTATAGGCAATAGTTGTGAATTCCATTTCCTAGGCTAGATTGAATTATTGAAATAACCGCCGCTTGGGTAAGAAAACAAAAAGGGGTTTACCCAACTACAACAAAAGTTGTCATCGGCCATTAAAAAATGCATATGCTTAGATCCACTTGATTATAAGTATTTTGAATGAATGCATAAGAGGTCTCACTGTCACCCCCCCCTCCTCCCCTTTCCCCCCGTTGTCCCCCGCTGTCCCCTCGCAGAGTCACCCGGCAGTCCCTCGCAGTCACGCACGTCGCTTAAGACGTGCGAATGTTCTAAAAATACATACCACGCTATCAGTTATCAGTTATCAGTTATCAGACTCTCCATGTAAATAGGTTTCTACCCAAGAATTTGAATATAAACAAATATAAGCACACGTGAAACAAGTTCGCCGCTTCGCTCGCTAGATCAATGTTCTCGAGATTGGCGTCCTAATTAATAATAAGGCTGAGTGTTCCTCCATTTCCCTTCCCTTCCCTTCTCTTCCCTACTCCCCTCCACTCCCCTTCCTCTCTTATAAGTTAAAAAAATGGTTCCTCAACTCAACGTCGCACTATGCCTAGTTAGAATGTATATATAAATATGATTTTTTTTTAGCTTCACGCTTTATCCCGCATATGTCAGGGTAGGCAGAGGGAACTGCAGGGACCGTGGGAACCTAGTGTTAAGACACTCCGTTGCTTAGTCCCTGTTTTCTCCGTCCAGAGCAAAGAATGATTTTTTTGTCAGCTTCATGCTTTATCCCACTCATAGAGTAGTAGCCAGAGGGCACCGCAGAACCGTAGGAACCTAGTGTTAAGACACTTCGTTCTCCGCTTTCCGCCTTTTTCTCTAAACACCGCACTTACTTAAACTCCAGAGATAATCCATCTTCCTCTAATGGGAGTCGAACCCACACCGTCGCGTACTGTCGTCTACCAATAAATCCGCTTATGCGATTATTTTTTAAATCTTTATGTCTACTTAAAGACATAAACTCGAACAAAGTCACGGTCAACACTAAAGTAGGTCGTATATAAATATATACAGCGATGACGTTTCAAGTTCAATGACCTATTCAGTTTAACATTTTACTTATAATTTGAATTGAATTCAAGCTTATTTTATATCATTTGTACCAGGAGTTCATGAGTGACCAAGAGACTATACTCTAACATTACTGTAGAGTACAATTGTTGTATGCAACTTTTACAGATTCTCATTCTCCCCTCCCGGAGATCGAACCCCCAAACGTCACGTTTACAGTCACCAAGAGACCAAGAGATCGTCACTATAGAGTACATTGTATACAACTTTCTGGGAATCGAACCCACTGTCGTTTAGAGGCAGACGCTACGCCTCTACGCTAGTATGATCTCCTTTATTAATACACACATACATACATACATACGTACACACACACAAGCACACACACAAGCACACACACACACACATATAGATGATTTCCGGTCTGAGCCTTACTTACTTACCTTTTTGAGTAGATTTTTTGAATATCAGCTAGTCTAGACTAAACAATAATATTTTTTTAATAAAATGCATCTACAATTCCTTAAAAATATTGAAAAAGTCTGTATATTTGTTCCGATTTCACTCAAAAACTACTGAACGGATTTATATAAAACTGTTGAGAGGAACGCAGAACATCTTTTCTACGAATGGCAAAATTCCATTATATTGAGTGTAAATGTCATTGTTTTTTTTTAGCTTCACGCTTTATCCTGCACATGGCAGGGTAGGCAGAGGGAACTGCAGGAACTATAAGAACCTAGTGTTAAGACACTCCGTTACTTAGTCCCTGCTTACTCCGTCACCACTTTCCGCCGTTTTCGAGGCTTTGCGTGTTGAGTGGCGGAACTCAACGCCGCGCTTTTGCCTTAGATGCCAGAGCGAAGAAAATGGAAATAGAAAAATCCATCTTCTCCGACTGGGGATCGAACCCAGTAACTGTCGCGTTACAGGCAGACGTTGCGCCTCTGCGCCACGACGGTCCTCTATATGTCATTGTTGATAAAATATAAAATATAATTTTATGCAGCATTAAAGAGCCTTAATCTTTTATTATTTCATCAGAAACAGTACGGTAAATATTTTTATGATTTTTTAAATGTTAATCCACACTGAGGATAGAAAAAATGCTTAAAGAAAACATATAAAAATTTGAACGCAGCGGGACTTGAACCCGCGCCCTCCTGCGAACCGTGCAGGCGCTCTCACCACTGAGCCATGCGTTCTACATCGCGCCGCGTTGATATTCTTATATGCTTTTATACAATTTATTTCGTTGTTAGCATCTCTGTAGAGAGATTTTTACAAATTTCCCCTACCCAAAAAAAAAATAGCGCAGGAGGGCGCGGGTTCGAGTCCCACTGCGTTCAAATTTTTATATGTTTTCTTTAAGTAACAGTACGGTAATATAGTTTATACATCCGATGTATAAACTATGACATATGGGATGAAGTTTATAATGAATGATAGCCATTCACTGAGTAATAATCATAAATAAATAAATATGTTAAAATGGTTAATGTATATTTAAAATTTGTAAGAAATTCTAATATTTTATTTAACCATAACGAATTACAATAAGTGAAGAAATAAAAAATCGTTTGAATTTAATTCCACATTTTAGGGTTCTAGTTACCAAGAAAGTATGCTAACCACTTTATAACTCAAGAACGAACAAGGTTATCAAACTAATATATGTATTTCATAGGAATTGTATGAAATCTACAATTCATACTAAATTTATCGTCGCTCTAAGACAATCATTGGTTAATTAGTACTCTCAGAATAAATAAAAATAATAACAATATTGTTTTGATGTGACAACGTCTTAAATTAGGTTGCGGCTCGGAGTCACTTATGAAAAAGGTAACGTAACGATGTGTCAACTGTCACCGAACTATGATCGGTCCGCCGCGCGCATCACTTGACACATGTACAATGTTTTGACGTGACAACGTCTTAAATTAGGTTGCGGCTCGGAGTCACATATGAAAAAAGGTAAAATAACGATGTGTCAACTGTCACCGAACTATGATCGGTCCCGCCCGCGCGTATCACTTGACACATGTACAATGTTTTAGTAAAACAAATATATTTATATATATATATATATATATATATATATATATATATATATATATATATATATATATATATATATATATATATATATATATATACATATATATATATATATATATATATATATATATATATATATATATATATATATATATATATATATATATATATATATATATATATATATATATATATATATATATATATATATATATATATATATATATATATATATATATTATATATATAATATATATATATATATATATATATATATATATATATATATATATATATATATATATATATATATATATATATATATATATATATATATATATATATATATATATATATATATATATATATATATATATATATATATATATATATATATATATATATATATATTATATATATATATATATATATATATATATATATATATATATATATATATATTATATATATATATATATATATATATATATATATATATCTATATATATATATATATATATATATATATATATATATATATATATATATATATATATATATATATATATATATATATATATATATATATATATATATATATATATATATATATATATATATATATATATATATATATATATATATATATATATATATATATATATATATATATATATATATATATATATATATATATATATATATATATATATATATATTATATATATATATATATATATATATATATATATATATATATATATATATATATATATATATATATATTATATATATATATATATATATATATATATATATATATATATATCTATCTATATATATATATATATATATATATATATATACTATATATATATATATATATCTATATATATATATATATATATATATATATACTAGCTGTTACCCGCGACGTCGTCCGCGTCATTTTTTACTAATATATTGGACGTCGTCGTCGTCCGCGTCATTTTCTACGTGTATATTGGAGGATACACGTCCGTCGTCATATTATGTTCATAGACGCGATATTTTATTACAATACGTTTCTATTGACTACGTTTTTTGTTTTACCGTCTTTTGACAATATGTACAGGTTTTGGGGGCTAGATACACGGGAACACGCCACATATAATTGCCCATGGGAAAAGTAGTTTTTCTTTAAGTGCACACCTGCTACCTTCAGTGTCTGCCCTTGACTTTTATTTATAGTCATTGCAAAGACGGGTTTTAAAGGGAACTGCACTCTTTAAAATTGGAACGGCAAGTCTGTTGGAATAATGGGAATACGTGGCATCAGAAAATTTTCTCCTTTTGCCGTCCCAGTCATAATTGTTTCTTTAACGATGTTTTTCCCCAAGTGCGTAATTTGCAATCGAGTGCCGTTGCATAGCTGAGGTACATCAAGATTACGCATTAATAGAACGGCGACACCAACTTTCAACCTCAGGTTATGGGAAGGCACGCCTGATAATTCTAGAGAGTTAAGAAACTCGACAGAGTATGATGTTACGTATTCTGTATCTATTACATTATCTACAGACAGATATTCCACGACGTTACCTTCCACTTTTGACATTTCGTTCGTTGGTGCTAAAATTGCCCTTTCACACAACCATTCTTGGTCTTCCATATTAGTCCACAGATCAGGATATACGTTGTTTTTTAGATCGTCAGTGCTGCCAACAATATTACAGAATTCGTGATTTAGTGTAATCATACCGTTAATGTCTGTGGACATACAATCTTCACCAATTTTCAGGAGAGTGGCTGTATACAGCCCCGATTGTGAATCCTCATATTTGTAGTCAGACAAAATTTTTGTACATGTGCCCATAGCGTAGAGGCCTTCAAAGATGCGTTTATTTCATCTGTGGGTGTACTTCTAGTTACGCGTGATGTGTAGAATCTGTCTAAAATCACCAGCCAAAAGAACAACCATCTCTTCCATAATATTTCTGTTGCTTTTGATGTCTTGCATTGTCCGGTTTAATGCTTCGACTGCTCTCTTGTGAGACATTGTACATTCATCCCAAACCAACAACTTACACTGCTGCAACATTCTTCCGCGCTCATTATTTTTCTTTATATTGCAAACTGGCATTTCTTAATGAGCTAAGTTTAAAGGAAGCTTGAGTACTGAATATGCTGTCCGGCCACCATTGAGCAGTGTGGTGGCAATGCCAGATGACGCTACTGCAACAGCAACTCCCTTATCTTTTTGGATTTGAGCAAGAAGGAAATTGAAAAGAAATGTTTTGCCAGTGCCTCCAGTAGCATCAAGAAACTTTTTATTAGTGGCGTGTCATGTTGTCTCTCGTGTTCTTCACTGGGCGTACGGTCTGGATGCATCACTAACTTATATTATTCTCCCGGTAGTTTCTCTAATGCGGTTTTGAAAGTGTTGATAAGGTGATTTTGTTCATGCAGCATTCTTTGAATTTTCAAAATAGTTTCCTTTTCGACACCTTGAATATTTTGACACTTACGGTCGGCCTCGTTGTCTTCGTCCCCCATAAAATGAACCTATAAAAATTTATGCTCTTCTTTACTGGCTGGAAGCAGAGAACCAATCCTGTGGTACATTTGTCCTTGTATAGTGAAAGTAGGTAAAAATCCAGGCATTACAACTTCTCTGTCAACACCAAATGAAGTCATTCTAAAGCGGCGTGACTCGTCGCAGTCATACAAAAGGAGAGTCTTAAGTGATTCTTCTGGCACACCAATGATGATGAATAATGGAAGCGAGATTTTTCCCCCAGAATAACACAAACCAGGAGATTCTGCTTTCCATTTTAGTGTTTCGCAATATCTACATTTTTGATCCATTTTCCCACTTATAACTAATTGGTGGTTGACGTAGTTAATCATTGGATTATAATCAAACGCGGCATCGTGAAACCCCTCCCACGTGCTACGCGTAAGCACGCGTCTTCTTTCTGCTTGTCGTTCAGCATTAATGTCTCGGCACAGCAGGTGCGGGGTGCGTGGCTTGCTCGCACGCACCCCGCACCTTTCTAAAACTTATTTCCTATTTTTAACCAGTTTTGCTACTATTTGTATTATAATTTCTTTGTGTGTTTTTCGTTAATGATAAACTGATATACGTGGTTCATTCTTATAGTCTTATGGTAAAAAATATTTTTCCTACGCAAATTGTGCCACCCCTTTTAACACCCACAGGGGTTGATTATCAAAAATCGCTTAGATTTGTATCTCATAATTGTATTGGAGAGCATTATTTCAGTGTCACGCAAAATATTTCGAAAGAATTAAATTTCCCATACAAACTTAGCCACCCCCTTTTACCCCCGATGGTAGTGAATTTTGAAAAACTCTGAAATACGTGTTTCATCATTTGTACTAAAAGCATTAATTAAAAGTTTCATGCAAAAATGTGCATAAAAATATTTTTTTCATATAAACTTTGCCACCCCTTTTAACCCTTTTTGGGGTTGAATTTCCAAAAAATTATATGCCTATGTCCTTCTCATGAATACAAACTATCTACATACCAAATTTCAGCAAAATCGGTTGGGTGGTTTAGGCGTGAAAAGGTAGCAGACAGACAGACAGACAGAGTTACTTTCGCATTTATAATATTAGTAAGATATATATATATATATATATATATATATATATATATATATATATATATATATATATATATATATATATATATATATATATATATATATATATATATATATATATATATATATATATATATATATATATATATATATATATATATATATATATATATATATATATATATATATATATATATATATATATATATATATATATATATATATATATATATATATATATATATATATATATATATATATATATATATATATATATATATATATATATATATATATATATATATATATATATATATCGTCTTACTTCTACTGTTTACCAATTAATATACAGGTTTTGATTGCACAAGGAATGATTCATAATTTCTTGCTTTTTGGTAATATTGTTGTTAAACAAGTTAATATTTATTTATAGAAGCCATTGGGACACGAGACAACGCCCCTTTATGGGCTTCAGGAACTCGCACTCATCTGACAGCAGCGTTAATATGCTGCTGTGTCACGACGATATTCTGTGAAAGCGTGGTAATTAGCCGGTTTTAGCCTGGTCTTTTTGAGCTACTGGTGTTGGTGTAGGATCCCTCAAAAATATTGAGTATTTTTACACGCTACTAAGTAAGTACTTTTTTTAATTGTTTGCTAGTCTCCTTTTCTGAGGGCTAATCTCCGGAATAGCTAAGCCTAAGTACGTTAACACCGTACTATACCTTCCACTCCAATTATGTAAATAGACCGTTTTATAGACCTTTGTGGTTCAAAAGTACAGTGTCTGTAAGCACGAACGGCATGTAGGTTCGATTTCCATCAGAGGAAGGTGAAACTTTTATTTTCATTTCCTTCGCACTAGCAACTGGGCAGGAGTGGCTTTTGAGTTCCTGCGGTTCCTGCAGTTCCCTCTGCGTGAAAGAGTGTAAACTCTAAAAAAAAATCATAAACAAAATGCTTCAAATGAAATAAATAAAAAAATACAAATATACAAAACACAGTAGCAATAGTTTTTAGAATAAATCTGAGTTCAATCGATTGAAACCGCGAATGAGTCGCTAGCCTGGTGTGAGGAAAGAGGACCGGTGGGGGGAGGGGGAGGAGACACGTGAATGGTCCACGTACCACAAGGGCCACGTTTGCACGTTACACGACATTGTGGCGTACTATTTTACTGTTTTTTGTATGATGTCATGTACATACGAGTATGTCATGCAGACGCCGGTGCTTTACTGGGGACTCGAAATCACTTGGTAGTGAAATCCTGCGATTACGCTTGGCGTGACGTAGACTTAGACATCTTATCTAAGTTTATATCATGCCGGTGAGGCAGAGAATTTGATTGTAATCGTTATGGTCGTAGGTTCAATCCCATTATCATTTGTCAAAGAATGAATTATTTTCAACAAGTAGGTAGCACGCTCGGCGTTGAGTTCCTCCAGTCATCTCGAAATATTTGAAAGTGGGGAACGGAGTATACAATTTAGTACAACGTTCCCTCTATTTGCGGAATACAGCGGGAGAAGTGAAAAATAAAATATTTCGTCTAGTTATTTCTCTAGTTAGTTATTTCGTCGTTATAACGTATTGTAACTTGATATTGTCAGCCATTTAGCTATGTATGAGACGCCAAAGCATCATATAATTTCCTTAATCATTATAAAGCGGAAAACCTTATTGCATGTTAATAACATTGATTGTTATTGCGACTATTTAAAGATTTTTAGTCCTAATACGTAATACTAGACTACACTTTTTTTTTATTTTAGCTTCACGCTTTATCCCTCAGAAGGCAGGGTAGGTTACCTGCAGGGACCGTGGGAACCTAGTGTTAAGACACTCCGTTGCTTAGCCCCTGCTTTCTCCGTCTCCGCTACTAGACTACACTATGACCTACAATCTACTAGCATTGAATTGTCAACTTAGTATAGGCACTTAATTGTTAGGTTTAAAAAAATTGGATAATTTTTATTTAGCTATGCCACTTTGACGTGCTAAATGTGGTGAAACGTGCCCATTCAATTATCCGATGCCCACCACAGAAAAGACTATTTTAAAGCTAAAATAAAAAAAATTACTTCGTTCCTTGCCATTAAATCACTACAGGCAAGACCACTCCTCATTCTGGGTCCCTTTACAGTGTCTGGGTAATTTCAGTGGATTCATTGGGACTTATTGAGATTTATTAACAATCAAATTAATTTATTAACAAATTGAAAAACCTTTTTCTTTTATTCATGTCCAGCTTATCGTTTACCATTCTCTGCCTCTTTTTACCACTCTTTACCACTTTCTTTCACCTTTTACCATTCTATTCTATGACGTCAACAAGGCGATTCTCATTATTTTTATTTATTAATAAACATGCTTATTTTGTAGTGGAAATATTGGGTTTTCCTTTGTATGTTATGTTCGTAATTTATAGCAATTATATAACCTTTGACCCTCGCGACTAGGTGTCACAGCGAGTGAGTGACAGCGAGTGGTCTTGTTCATAAAAATGGACCACTGTAATAAGTCTGCACCAAATTGAGGGCGTAGTTGATGATGAGGTCTTTATGGACCACTCTGGTACAATCTTCTCCAGCTTCGAAGAGATATTTTTAACCGAAGATATAAATTAATCATCCTACATAGATCGAGGGAACCCATTTGAAATATTTTACCGGAAACCGTCAGGATTTCTCAGCAAAAGTCAGGACATTATCCACGCTCCACGAGAGGTATATAAAAATCACACTCATAAAATATCACACTCACGTTAGTGTTTGGGGATCTTAAAACTCCCTATACTTAACTTACACACAAAAGGAACCTTTGACCTCAGGACCTAACTAGCGAGACTGTCATTAGAACTGCAGCTACATGATAGTGTTTCGGTTCGGTTGCACCAACGCACGGTTTACAACAGACGCAGGTTCAAATACCGCTGCGTTCAAATATTTAACATGTTTTCTTTCAATATATATTTATTAAATGTACGTTATAAGAAAATAAATTAAAAAATGGATTCAAAAAGTGTCCTACATTGTGTGGCACATTACATAATATACTCGCACTTACACACACATGCGCACGCACACACGCAATCACACACGCACGTGCGCAACGCTTCCGACACTGATGGGTATTTTGCTTGTATTGGAATTTAGATGGACAACTTTTTTTTTTATTTTTATTGTATCACTGCAATGTAGAGTAGAATCGATATAATTGTTGTTGAGAGGCAAAGATGCTGGCAGCTGTGACTTTAAATATTAGATAGACGACAACATAAATATATTTAGATGGTATGTGTGTCTTACTTATATTTGTTTCTTAATAAATAAATTAATAAAAGTAATAAATAACCATCAACAATAGCATTTAAAGGTAATTGAAACAATAATACTATATAGAATTCAAAACAATCTATTTTGAAGAATTCTTTCTGCCGTAAGTTTAACACTAACAAGTATTTGTGCATGTGTTTGTGAATCATATTCATACACACACGCACGTGCGACTGCGATCTGCCAGTTGCGCATGCGCATCCATTCGGTGTAGACGTGGACAACGTCCATTTTAATGAAGTTTATTGACTTTTTGAGTGATTTATCACTATTTCCTAGTTAAATAAGTGAATTTGGACACAAATATTTGAGATGTTTATAATGACGCTTCTATTTATTATGATATTGGGTAAGTGAAATTTTGGTCGAGCTTTTTCTATGTCACTTCTTCTTCTTCTTTATTAGAAAAGTTTGTTGAAGTTTGTTTAAATTGTACTTAAATAAGTTTAATTGTATTTAAATTTAATGATGGTTTAAGTGAGCGGCTTTTTATGAATGAGATGAAATTGTTGAGTAACACTTATTTGAGATCAAAACTTCTCCGGCATTTTAAGATTTAGAATTACTTTTTAATCAATGTAGGTTTAGAAAATAAATATAAATAAATATATATACTGACACACGTGTTATATGATATACTTTGATGTTATTGTCATATAAGTGTTTCTTATTTACCTAAAAAATAAAAATAATTAAGCAAGTTTTTAAAGAATGCAAAGATTAATATTAACCTTCAAAATTGAATGAGCTTAGTCACAGTACCTGTAACGCCATCTGGCGTGATCTATAGGTATCATATATGTATTTTGTTAAAATATCAGAAAGGGTGAGATTTTTTTGTTAAATGAACTTATTTTTAATCTTTTGTCACTAGTTTTGAGTTACAGAAAATTCCTAAGACCTTTTCAGTGATTTTTCAGAAATTTTAAGTGACAGAGCACTACTAGAACCTTCCACTATACTTTCAGTGTTAGGTTAGGTTAGTGTTGACGTAAAAATGGTATTTTTACAAATAATTACAAATGGTACTTACATTTTAATGTTATTTAGATTTATTAATATTTTATGAATAAAAGTCATGTTACTTCTTTAAGAACATTTAATGTTATTTATTTAAGCTGATACATTTCCTTATATTAATTATTACGTCGTGGCGGGGAGTTGCAGCGTCTGCCTGTAAAGGCGACGGTGTTTGGGTTTGATTTCTGTGATTGGAGGATAGATCATTTCATTTTCATTTTCTTCGCACTGACAACCAACGCGGCGTTAAATACCGGCGCACACACGGGGAACAGAGTGTCTTAACATTAAGTTCCTGAAGCTAAGGCGTAGGTTAGCGTGAAGCTTAATATTTTGCTTAAATATTATTGGTAACATTTAATAATGAAATGAAATAACTTATTGAAATATCGGCCTCTTGGGTAAGAAAACTAACGGGATTTACCCAACTACAATAAAAGAAGTTGTAATCACCCACAAAATACGTATGTTTAGATGCACTTGATTATAAGTATGAATGAATATGTGATAAAAGGTCTCACTGTTACCCGCGCCCCCCACTGTCCCCCCCACTGTACCTCCACTGTCCCCCCGCCGTCACCCGGCAGCCGCGCACGCCGCTAAAGACGTGCGAATTTTCTAAAACTACATATCACGTGTTATCAGTTATCACACTACACGCGTACTTTACGCTTCATCCCTGACGCTGCAGTCGGAGGGTCTGTCCTTGAGTGTCTCCCCAGTAGTTTTAATATAAACAAATATAAGCATATACATGAAACAAGTCCACATCTTCGCTCGATAGATCGATGTTCTCGAGATTACTGTCATAATTAATAATAAGCTTGAGTGTTCCTTCCTTATATAGAGTTCATTAAGGTAAAAATAACAATAATTTGGTATATACACATCTTGGACTATAAATGGCAGGTCAGATCTGACTCACAGTCAGATCGTAGTCAGTCAGTGAGTCGTCTAACACAGGGTCTCCATATAACACGGTTCACATAGGATTACATTTTGTACATCTTTGTAAACTGTTAATGACAATTTATTATTAATTGAGAACTGTCGTAGCGCAGGCAAGCAGTACTGGCTCTAAACGAGACAGTTCGTGGATTCGATTCCCAATACGAAAGAGAAGTGTAGGAGGACGAAATATTTAATTTTATTCAACAACTAAACAAGCGATGCCTCGTAAGGCAGAAACCATATTTTTAACTTATAAGTATTATATCCCACTCATAGAGTGTTGGCGGAGGGAACCCAGCGTTAAGACACTCCGTTCTCCGCTTTCCGCCTTATTTCTAAACACCGCGCTTACCTAACCTCCAGAGATAATCCACTTTCCCCTATTGGGAGTCGAACCCACAAACCGTCGCGTTTACAGGCAGGCGGTCCTCTACCGATAAACCCGCTTTTGCTTTTATTTTTTAAATCATTTTATCTACTTAAAGACATAAACTCGAGCAAAGTCACGGTCAACACTAAAGTAGGTCGTATATAAATGTAAACAGCGATGACGTTTCAAGTTCAATGACCTGCTCAGTTTTTAACATAATTTGAGTGAAATTTAAGCTTATTTTATGTGGTTTGTACCAGGAGTTCATGAGTGACCAAGAGAGTATACGCTATCATTATTATAGGGTACAATTATTGTACGAAACATTTATAGATTCTCATTCTCCCCTCCCGGAGATCGAACCCCCAAACGATACGTTTACAGTCACCAAGAGATCAAGAGATCGTCACTATAGAGTACATTGTGTACAAATTTCTGGGAATCGAACCCACTGTCGTTTAGAGGCAGACGCTACGCCTCTACGCTAGTATGATCTCCTTTATTAATACACACATACATACATACATACATACATACATACATACATACATACATATACACACACATACAAAGACACACGCACACACACACATATAGATGATTTCCGGTCTGAGCCTTACTTACTTACCTTTTTGAGTAGATTTTTTGAATATCTGCTAGTCTAGACTAAATAATAATATTTTTTTAATAAAATGCATCTACAATTCTTTATAAATATTGAAAAAGTCTGTATATTTGGTCCGATTTCACTCAAAAACTACTGAACGGATTTATATAAAATTGTTGAGAGGAACGCAGAACATCTTTTCTACCAATGGAAATATTCCATTATATATGTGTGTAATGTCATTGTTTTTTTTTTGAGCTTCACGCTTTATCCCGCACATGGCAGGGCAGGCAGAGGGAACTGCAGGAACCATAAGAACCTAGTGTTAAGACATTCCGTTACTTAGTCCCTGTTTACTCCGTCCCCACTTTCCGCCGTTTTCGAGGCATTGTGTGTTGAGTGGCGGAAATCAACGCCGCGCTTTTGCCTTAGATGCCAGAGCGAAGAAAATGGAAATAGAAAAATCCATCTTCTCCGACTGGGGATCGAACCCAGTAACCGTCGCGTTACAGGCAGACGTTGCGCCTCTGCGCCACGACGGTCCTCTATGTCATTGTTGATAAAATATAAAATATAAATATAATATTATGCAGCATTAAAGAGCCTTAATCTTTTATTATTTCATCAGAAACAGTACGGTAAATACATTTATTAGTATTTTTTAAAATGTTAATCCACACTGAGGATAGAAAAAATACTTAAAGAAAACATATAACAATTTGAACGCAGCAGGACTCGAACCCGCGCCCTCCTGCAAACCGTGCAGGCGCTCTCACCACTGAGCCATGCGTACATCGCACCGCGTTGAAATTCTTATATGCTTTAATACAACTTATTTCGTTGTTAGCATCTCTGTAGGGAGATTTTTATAAATTTCCCCTACCCAAAATAAAAAAATAGCGCGCGCAGAGGGCGCGGGTTCGAGTCCCGCTGCGTTCAAATTTTTATATGTTTTCTTTAAGTAACAGTACGGTAATATAGTTTATACATCCGATGTATAAACTATGACATATGGGATCCA
The DNA here is from genome assembly GCA_037178615.1 of Dione vanillae. Classification (NCBI taxonomy): domain Eukaryota; kingdom Metazoa; phylum Arthropoda; class Insecta; order Lepidoptera; family Nymphalidae; genus Dione; species Dione vanillae. The sequence continues at coordinate 171,078 of JAZFAU010000318.1, read as the reverse complement.
GTTTATGATGAATGATAGCCATTCACTCAGTAAAAATCATAAATAAATAAATATGTTTTTTTTTTTTTTAGCTTCACGCTTTATCCCGCACATGGCAGGGTAGGCAGAGGGAACTGCAGGGACCATAAGAACCTAGTGTTAAGACACTCCGTTACTTAGTCCCTGCTTACTCCGTCCCCACTTTCCGCCGTTTTCGAGGCATTGCGTGTTGAGTGGCGGAACTCAACGTCGCGCTTTGCCTTAGATGCCAGAGCGAAGAAAATGGAAATAGAAAAATCCATCTTCTCCGACTGGGGATCGAACTCAGTAACCGTCGCGTTTGTAATTATTTAACCATAACGAATTACAATAAGTGAAGAAATAAAATAGTTTGAATTTAATTCCACATTTTAGGGTTCTAGTTACCAAGAAAGTATGCTAACCACCTTATAACTCAAGAACGAACAAGGTTGTCAAACTAATATATGTATTTCATAGGAATTGTATGATATCTACGATTCATACTAAAGTTATCGTCGCTCTAAGACGATCATTGGTTAATTAGTACTCTCAGAATAAATAAAAATAATAAGAATATTGTTTTTTTTAAGAATATTAATAATTAGTACATCATTTGATATATATTTAAGTTTTTTGACTTTCAAAAGTTGTAAATAAGTACGGAACACTTAGTGCGCGATTTCAATGTAAACTTGACCTTATATTTTATTAATCCATACCAACTATATATAAACGCGTATGTATGTCGGCGCTAGGCCAGAGTTTCGCTTTTAGGAGTCCATTTTTCACGTTAAAGTGACAGAGTAATATCAATTGGTTTATTCTCGTGCGATAGTTAATACGGAAGAGATTAACATTATGTGAAGTTGTCATTTTTATATATATATATATATATATATATATATATATATATATATATATATATATATATATATATATATATATATATATATATATATATATATATATATATATATATATATATATATATATATATATATAATATATATATATATATATATATATATATATATATATATATATATATATATATATATATATATATATATATATATATATATATATATATATATATATATATATATATATATATATATATATATATATATATATATATATATATATATATATATATATATATATATATATATATATTCATTTATTCATTCATTTATGATCCTATGTCCCCTAGATGGGGCAGAGGGCATCCACAGTGCTCCGCCAGCCGGTTCGGTCTTGAGCTTCGCGCTTGATTTCGCTCCACGTCTTGCCTATGGTCGCCGCTTCTGCGATGACTGTACGCCGCCAGGATTGCTTAGGGCGACCTCGTTTTCGCTTTCCTTGGGGAATCCAGTCTAGGGCTTGCCTCGGGATGTGTTCAGGATCCCTTCGGAGCGTGTGGCCGATCCAGTTCCACTTGCGGCGTTTGATCTGTAGGTCGATCGGAGTCTCACCGCAGCGGTCCCAAAGATCTTGGTTGGATATTTTCTCGGGCCAGTATACACCGAGAATGCGGCGAAGGCAGCGGTTGACGAAAACTTGAAGCCGGCGCGAGATGTCTTTGGTGACCCTCCACGTCTCGCATCCGTACAGCAATACGGTTTTGACATTGGACCGGAATATTTTGAGCTTTACTCTCCTGGTCAATTTCCGCGATTGCCATACAGGACGGAGCTGTGCGAAGGTTGCTCTCCCCTTGGCGATTCTCGACGCGATGTCCTCCTCGGTTCCTCCAGTTTCCGACACTACGCTTCCGAGGTAAGTAAATTTGTGGACTCTCTCCACCCCCTCTGTGCCGACAAACAGCGGCTGTGAGTTCGTTGCTCCACATCTCCTTTCTTGGGGCTCCCGGGCGTTGATTTTCAGTCCCGTCGCAAAAGCCTCTCGTCGTAGGCCATCTATTCCACCCTGCATGTCCGCGCCTGTGTGGCTCAGTAGGCATATGTCGTCGGCGTAGTCTAAGTCTTCCAACACGTTGGACAGTCCCCACTCTATGCCGTGGCGCTTGTTTTTGGTGGTGTTTTTCATAATGCCATCAAGGACGACAAGAAAGAGGAGAGGTGAAAGTAGACACCCCTGGCGAAAACCCGCATGGACCGGTATATCTTCCGAGACAAGGCCGTCGTGAGTCACTCTACAAGAATAATTCTTGTAGAAGGCCTTAATTAGGTTCGTAATTTTCTCGGGAACGCCGATTTCATGTAGCCGGTTCCAGATGCAACTCCAACGCAGCGTATCGAAGGCTTTTTCGAAATCCACAAAGGTCAAGTACATTTCCTTCTGCCATTCTGATGCCTGTTCGAGGATTATGCGTAAGGTGACGATCTGGTCCGTGCATGATCGGTTGGGTCGAAAACCAGCCTGCTCTTTGCGAAGGAGAGGTTCGACGGCCCTCGACAGCCTATCAAGGATGATCCGGCAGAGCACTTTCGAAGCAGTCGGGAGCAAAGTGATGCCTCTCCAATTGCCACATTCACTTAGGTCTCCCTTCTTGGGCACAGTGATGAGAAGACCTATCTTCCAGTCGTCGGGTAACTCTTCGGCTAACCAGATGTTCTGTAGAAGGGGTGTTAGCGCGTTTACGGCGGTGGAGACATCTGCTTTCAGCATTTCGGCCGTACTAAGATCGACTCCTGGGGCTTTACCGTTTTTTAGTGCTTTGATGGCCTTCACTACATCCTCCCGTGTAGGGGGAGAAACGTCAATGTCCAAGCTGTTTGCGGGCTGGTTGGTGGCAGGTGTGCACGAGGTGATGGGGTCATTCGGGACTCGGAAGATCTCCTCGAAGTGCTCGCGCCAACGTTCAAGCTGTCCCTCGGATGTCGCGATCAGCTGACCTCCCTTGTCTTTCAAAGGCTTCTTCTTTCCCTGGTTCTTATTTCCGGCTAAGGTCTTCGTCGCCACGTACAGCTCCCTGAGCTTGCCGGAGTTGGCAGCACGTTGGGCGCAATCCGCAACACTCTCAGCCCATATTCGCCGGTCGTGGCGTGTGCTGCGGTAGATTTTCCTGCGAATAAGTCTGTATTGCAGCCTCAGGTCTTCGCGCATTGCCTCGTCATAGTAGCCAGGAGTCGAAGTTGGAGCTTACGCCTTTCTTCTATGAGTTTCCAGGTTCTTTGCGACATCCATTCCTCACGAGTACAGGTTTTGTGCCCAAGAACAACGGAGCTGGCCTCTGTGTAGGTCACTTTGATATGTTTCCACTCCGTGTTAATAGCTGCGCCCGCTTCCTTTTCGAGAACGGAAAAGCGATTTCGCAGCTCCAGTTTAAAACGCCTTGTTTACGTCAGGGTCCCGCAACTTGCTTATGTCGAACCGTTTTCCCACCTTGGTTATTTTGATAGCATTTCGAGCTACAGCTACTTTCAGCCGTATCTCCCCTACGACTAGATGATGGTCGCTGTCGATATCCGCGCCACGACGATTGCGGACATCAAGCAACGACGAGCGCCATTTGGAGCTGATGGCGAGGTGGTCGATTTGGTTCTTGGTGACTCCATCGGGTGAGCTCCATGTGTATTTGTGATGGTCTCTATGAATAAATAACGTTCCTCCGAGGGTGAGGTCATTGTCCTGACAAAACTCCAAGAATCTCTCCCCGTTCTCGTTCCGTGCTCCCAGCCCATGTGCGCCCATGTGCCTTTGACAGCCATCGTTGTTAGTACCAACCTTAGCATTTAAGTCTCCCATAACGATGACTAGGTCCCGTTTGCGGATGTTTTTCAGGGTAAGGTTGAGTGCACTATAAAAATCGTCCTTGTCCTCCTCAGACGCCAGGTTTGTAGGAGCGTAGCACTGGACGATGGATATCTTACGGGCTTTGCTGTTGAACCGGGCTGTGATGCTTGGCTGTGGGTTGGGTTTCCGGTCCAGCAGGCTTTTTTTTTGCAGTGTCAGAAAGGAGAAAGCCTACGCCGTTCTCACGTACGTCCTCTTCATCATCCTTCCCGGAGTAAAGGAATGTAAGGCCTGCGGATGTTCTCAGCTCTCCAAATCCATTTCTACGCACCTCACTGAGACCTAGGATTTGCAGCTTGTATCTGAGCATCTCTGCTTCTGCTTGAGCTAGTCGGCTATCCTCGCTTAGCGTTCGTATATATATATATATATATATATATATATATATATAATATATATATATATATATATATATATATATATATATATATATATATATATATATATATATATATATATATATATATATATATATATATATATATATATATATATATATATATATATATATATATATATATATATATATATATATATATATATATATATATATATATATATATATATATCGTCTTACTTCTAATGTTTACCAATTAATATACAGGTTTTGATTGCACAAGGAATGATTCATAATTTCTCGTTTTTTGGTAATATTGTTGTTAAACAAGTTAACATTTATTTATAGAAGCCATTGGAACACGAGTCACAATCACTCATCAAATTACGATTTTTTGTATTTTTTTTTATATTATAAGATGGCAAACGAGCAGAAGGGCCACCTGATGTTAAGTGGACACAACAACCGAGAGGATATGGATGCCTTGCCAATTAAATACTCAGACCAACGCCCTTTTATGGGCTTCAGGAACTCGCACTCACCTGACGAAACACAGCAGCGTTAATATGCTGCTGTGTCACGACGGTATTCTGTGAGAGCGTGGTAATTACCCGGTATAAGCCTGGTCTTTTGGAGCTACTGGTGTTGGTGTAGGATCCCTCAAAAATATTGAGTATTTTTACATGCTTCTAAGTAAGTCCTTTTTTTAATTGTTTGCTAGTCTCCTTTTTTGAGGGCTAATCTCCGGAATAGCTAAGCGTAAGTACGGTCTATAAAATGGTTTATGTAAATAAAAGCACAATGTCTGTAAGCACGAACGGCATGTGGGTTCCATTTGCAGCAGGGGAAGGTGAAACTTTTATTTTCATTTCCTTCGCACTAGCAACTAGGCAGGAGTGGGTTTGAGTTCCTACGCTTCCTGCAGTTCCCTCTGCGTGAAAGAGTGTAAACTCTAAAAAAAAATCATCAGCAAAATGCTTCAAATGAAATAAATAAAAAAATACAAATATACAAAACACAGTAGCAATAGTTTTTAGAATAAATCTGAGTTCAATCGATTGAAACCGCGAATGAGTCGCTAGCCTGGTGTGAGGAAAGAGGACCGGTGGGGGGAGGGGGAGGAGACACGTGAATGGTCCACGTACCACAAGGGCCACGTTTGCACGTTACACGACATTGTGGCGTACTATTTTACTGTTTTTTGTATGATGTCATGTACATATGTCATGTAGACGCCGGTGCCTTTACTGAGAACTCGAAATCACTTGGTAGTGAAATCCTGCGATTACGCTTGGCGTGACGTAGACTTAGACATCTTATCTAAGTTTATATCATGCCGGTGAGGCAGAGAATTTGATTGTAATCGTTATGGTCGTAGGTTCAATTCCCATTATCATTTATCAAAGAATTAATTATTATCAACAAGTAGGTAGCACGCTCGGCGTTGAGTTCCTCCAGTCATCTCCAAATATTTGAAAGTGGGGAATGGAATATACAATTTAGTAAAACGCTCCCTCTATTTGCGGAATACAGTGGGAAAAGTAAAAAAAAAATAAATCATCTAGAATTATTAGGTATTGCAAATTGATACTGTCAGCCATTTAGCTGTGTATGAGACGCCAAAGCATCATACAATTTCCTTAATCATTATAAAGCGGAAAACCTTATTGCATGTTAATAACATTGTTTGTTATTACGACTATTTAAAGATTTTTAGTCCTAATACGTAATACTAGACTACACTTTTTTTTTAGCTTCACGCTTTATCCCTCAGAAGGCAGGGTAGGCAGAGGGAACTGCAGGGACCGTGGGAACTGCTTTCTCCGTCCCCGCTACTAGTCTACACTATGCCCTACAACCTACTGGCATTGAGTTGTCTTCTTAGTACAGGCACTTAATTGTTAGGTTTAAAAATATTGGATAATTTTTATTTAGCTATGCCACTTCGACGTGCTAAATGTGGTGAAACGTCCCATTCAATTATCCGATGCCCACCATAGAAAAGACAGTTTTAAAGCTAAAATCAAAAAATTTACTTCGTTCCTTGCCATTAAAATCACTACAGGTAAGACCACTCCTCATTCTGGGTCCCTTTACAGTGTTTGGGAAATTTCAGTGGATTTATTAGGACTTATTAAGATTTATTAACAATCAAATTAATTTATTAACAAATTGAAAAACCTTTTTTATTTATTCATGTCCAGCTTACCGTTTACCATTCTCTGCAACTTTTTACCACTCTTTACCACTTTCTTTCACCTTTTACCATTCTTTGCCACTGATGTCCTATGACGTTAACATGCTTATTTTGTAGTGAAAATATTGGGTTTTCCTTTGTATGTTATGTTCGTAATTTATAGTAATTATATAACCTTTGACCCTCGCGACTCGGTTTCACAGCGAGTGAGCCTAAATTGTAATTGTACTCTACAGTGACAATCTCCCGGTCGGCTATGAAGTCCTGGTACCTGCCACTTGTTGTATACAACTGTACTCTACAGTGACAACCTCCCGGTCGGCTATGAAGTCCTGGTACCTGCCACTTGTTGTATACAACTGTACTCTACAGTGACAACCTCCCGGTCGGCTATGAAGTCCTGGTACCTGCCACTTGTTGTATACAACTGTACTCTACAGTGACAACCTCCCGGTCGACTATGAAGTCCTGGTACCTGCCACTTGTTGTATACAACTGTACTCTACAGTGACAATCTCCCGGTCGACTATGAAGTCCTGGTACCTGCCACTTGTTGTATACAACTGTACTCTACAGTGACAACCTCCCGGTCGGCTATGAAGTCCTGGTACCTGCCACTTGTTGTATACAACTGTACTCTACAGTGACAATCTCCCGGTCGACTATGAAGTCCTGGTACCTGCCACTTGTTGTATACAACTGTACTCTACAGTGACAATCTCCCGGTCGGCTATGAAGTCCTGGTACCTGCCACTTGTTGTATACAACTGTACTCTACAGTGACAACCTCCCGGTCGGCTATGAAGTCCTGGTACCTGCCACTTGTTGTATACAACTGTACTCTACAGTGACAATATCCCGGTCGGCTATGAAGTCCTGGTACTAGAGTACCGGTTTTGTTCATAAAAATGGACCACTGTAATAAGTTTGCACCAAATTGAGGGCGTATTTGACGATGAGGTCTTTATAGACCACTTTGGTACAATCTTCTCCAGCTCCGAAGAGATATTTTTAACCGAACATATAAATTAACTACCCTACATAGATCTAGGGAACCCATTTGAAATATTTTACCGGAAACCGTCAGGATTTCTCAGCAAAAGTCAGGACATTATCCACGCTCCACGAGAGGTATATAAAAATCACACTCATAAAATATCACACTCACGTTAGTGTTTGGGGATCTTAAAACTCCCTATACCTAACTTACACACAAAAGGAATCTTTGACCTCAGGACCTAACTAGCGAGACTGTCGTTAGAACTGCAGCTACATGATAGTGTTTCGGTTCGGTTGCACCAACGCACGGTTTACAACAGACGCGGGTTCAAACACCGCTGCGTTCAAATATTTAACATGTTTTCTTTCAATATATATTTATTAAATGTACGTTATAAGAAAATAAATTAAAAAATGAATTCAAAAAGTGTCCTACATTGAAAGCCAGAATCTTTTTAACTGAACACCTGTAATGTGTGGTACATCACATAACATACACACAAACACACTCGCACATACACACACACGAGCACGCACACAAGCAACAACACATGCGCATGCGCAACTTTTCCGACACTTTGATGGGTATTTTGCTTGTATTAGAATTTAAATGGACAAAATTTTTTTTATTGTATCACTGCAATGTAGAGTACAATCGATATAATTGTTGTTGAGAGGCAAAGATGCTGGCAGCTGTGACTTTTAATATTAGATAAACGATAACAAAAATATATTTAGATGGTATGTGTGCCTTAATTATATTTGTTTCTTAATAAATAAATTAATAAAAGTAATAAATAACCATTAATATTAGTATTTAAAGGTAATTGAAACAATAATACTATATACAGTTCAAAACAATCTGTTTTGAAGAATTCTTTCTGCCATAAGTTTAACACTAACAAGTATTTGTGCATGTGTTTGTGAATCATATTCATACACACACTCACGTACGACTGCGATCTGCCAGTTGCGCATGCGCATCCATTCGGTGTACACGTGGACAACGTCCATTTTAATGAAGTTTAGTGACTTTTTGAGTGATTTATCACTATTTCCTAGTTAAATAAGTGAATTTGGACACAAATATTTAAGATGTTTATAATGACGTTTCTATTTATTATGATATTGGGTAAGTGGAATTTTGGTCGAGCTTTTTTGTCACTTCTATTTATTAGAAAAGTTTATGTTGAAGTTTTTTTAAATTGTAATCAAAACTTCTCCGGCATTTTAAGATTTAGAATTACTTTTTAATCAATGTAGGTGTAGAAAATAAATATATATACTGACACACGTATAATATGATATACTTTCATATTATTGTAATATAAGTGTTTCTCATTTACCTAAAAAATAATTTAGTAACATAATAAAAGTTCTAATAAATAAAAAATAGTTATTTTTTTACTGTAATTTAACATATATTTAGTGTAAAGCAGGCTTTTAAAGAATGCAAAGATTACAATTAACCTTAAAAACTAGATGAGCTTAGTGACAGTACCTGTAACGCCATCTAGCGTGATCTATAGGTATCATATATGTATTTTGTTAAAATATCAGAAAGGGTGAGATTTTTTTGTCAAATGAACTTATTTTTAATCTTTTGTCACTAGTTTTGAGTTACAGAAAATTGTTAGGACCTTTTCAGTGATTTTTCACTAATTTTAAGTGACCGAGCAATACTAGAACCTTCCACTATACTTTCAGTGTTAGGTTAGGTTAGTGTTGACTTGTAAAAATGGTATTTTTACAAATAATTAAAAATGGTACTTACATTTTAATTTTATTTAGATTTAAATCAATATTTTATGAATAAAAATCATGTTATTTCTTTAAGAACATTTAATGTTATTTATTTATTTAAGCTGAAACATTTCCTTGTATTAATTATTCCGTCGCGGCGCAGAGTTGCAGCGTCTACCTGTAAAGGCGACCGTGTGTGGGTTCGATTTCCGTGATTGGAGGATAGATCATTTCATTTTCATTTTCTTCGCACTGACAACTAATGCGGCGTTAAATACCGGCGCACACACGGGGAACAGAGTGTCTTAACATTAGGTTCCTGAAGCTAAGGCGTATGTTAGCGTGAAGCTTAATATTTTGCTTAAATATTATTGGTAACATTTAATAATGAAATGAAATAACTTATTGAAATATCCGCCTCTTGGGTAAGAAAACTAACGGGATTTACCCAACTACAATAAAAGAAGTTGTAATCACCCACAAAATACATATGTTTAGATGCACTTGATTATAAGTATGAATGAATATGTGATAAAAGGTCTCACTGTTACCCCCCCCCCCCACTGTCCCCCCGCCGTCCCCCCCGCCGTCTACCCGGCAGCCGCGCACGCCGCTAAAGACGTGCGAATTTTCTAAAAATACATATCACGTGTTATCAGTGATCACACTCCACGCGTACTCCTAACTTTACGCTTCATCCCTGACGCTGCAGTCGGAGGGTCTCTCCTTGAGTGTCTCTCCAGGAGTTTTAATATAAACAAATATAAGCATACATCGAAAAGGGCAGAAAGCGGGGACGGAGAAAGCAGGGACTAAACAACTGAGTGTCTTAACAAAGGTTTCCACAGTCCCTGCAGTTCCCTTTGCCTACCCTGCCATGTGCGGGATAAAGCGTGAAGCTAAAAAAAAAAAATAATAAGCATACATGAAACAAGTCCACACCTTCGCTCGATAGATCGATGTTCTCGAGATTGCTGTCCTAATTAATAATAAGCCTGAGTGTTCCTTCCTTATATAGAGTTCATTAAGGTAGAAATAACAATAATTTGGTATATACACATCTTGAACTATAAATGGCAGGTCAGATCTGACTCACAGTCAGATCGTCGTCAGTCAGTCAGTCGTTTAATACAGGGTCTCCATATAACACGGTTCACATAGGATTACATTTTGTACATCTTTGTAAACTGTTAATGACAATTTATTATTAATTGAGAACTGCTCGTAGCGCAGACAAGCTGTACTGGCTCTAAACGAGACAGGTCGTGGATTAGATTCCCAATACGAAAGAAGTGTAGGAGGACGAAATATTTAATTTTATTCAACAACTAAACAAGCGATGCCTCGTAAGGCAGAAACCATTTTTTTAACTTATAAGTATTATATCCCACTCATAGAGTGTTGGCGGAGGGAACCCAGCGTTAAGACACTCCGTTCTCCGCTTTTCGCCTTTTTTCTAAACACCGCGCTTACCCAACCTCCAGAGATAATCCACTTTCCCCTATTGGGAGTCGAACCCACAATACGTCGCGTTTACAGGCAGGCGGTCCTCTACCGATAAATCCGCTTGTGCTTTTATTTTTTAAATCATTTTATCTACTTAAAGACAACAACTCGAGCAAAGTCACGGTCAACACTAAAGTAGGTAGGTAGGGATGACGTTTCAAGTTCAATGACCTGCTCAGTTTTTAACATAATTTGAGTGAAATTTAAGCTTATTTTATGTGGTTTGTACCAGGAGTTCATGAGTGACCAAGAGAGTATACGCTATCATTATTATAGGGTACAATTATTGTATGAAACATTTATAGATTCTCATTCACCTCTCCCGGATATCGAACCCCCAACGATAACGTTTACAGTCACCAAAAGACCAAGAGATCGTCACTATAGAGTACATTGTGTACAACTTTCCTTTATGGGAATCGAACCAAATGTCGTTTAGAGGCAGACGCTATGTGTCTACGCTACTTTGATCTCCTTTATGGATTTTTCTATTTCCATTTTCTTCGCTCTGACAAAACTAGGCAAAGCGCGACGTTGAGTTTCGCCGCTTAATACGCAATGCCTCGAAAAAAGGCGGAAAGCGAGGACGGAGAAAGCAGGGAGTAAGCAACGGAGTGTCTTCACACTAGGTTCATACGATCCCTGCAATTCCCTCTGCCTATCCTGCCATGTGCGGGATTAAGCGTGAAGCTAAAAAAATACATTAGCTTTTTATCGGTCTGTCAAGACATCTTTTCTCAAGAACGAACAAGGTTGTCAAACTAATATATGTCATAGAAACTGTATGAATTCTACGATTTATACCAAACTTATCGTCGCTCTAAGACGATCATTGGTTAATTAGTACTTTTGGAATAAATGAAAATAATGAGAATATTGTTTTTTTAAGAATATTAATAATTAGTACATTATTTAATATATGTTTAAGTTTCTTAACTTTCAAAAGCTATAAAAGCCAAGTACGGAACACTTTGTGCGCGAGCTCAATTCAAACTTGACCAATATTTTTTATTATTCAATTCCGATATATATCATATTACACAATTTACATAGAAATTATATATACACATATGTATATGTCGGCGCTGGGACAGTTTTGCTGTTATTTTTTTTAGCTTCACGCTTTATCCCACATATTGCAGGATAGACCATGTAATAAACAATCTACCGCTCGCTTACCCTGTATTTCGCATCTATTTAATAAATATAATTTCTCATAATAATAATGTTGCGGCGTGAGTGGCGGAACTCAACGCCGCACTTTGCTAGTATAGTATATTAATGTAAGTTGTATAACATTAAATATGAGTATATCGCATGTCTTAAAGGCAGTGAAGGGAGTTTCTCAAACGCACAGCACTTGCATTTCCCTCTAACGGATATCTCAATTTGTAAGGTCTCTAACTTCAGCTCTCTCTCTTTTGTCTCTTCTCTGTTCTTCTCTGTCAGACGTGGAAGTTGCTAACGTAAGAAATGAAATAAAAATATGCCAACTTGCAATGGAACGCATTATTATGAACATAAGAAAGAGTCAAAGAGTAAAGCATACATTAATTAGAAACGTCAATAACAACTTGAGGACCGTCGTGGCGCAGAGGCGTAGCGCCTGTAAACGCTATAGTCTGTGAGTTCGATTTCCATAAGGAGAAGATGGATTTTCCTTTTTCATTTGCTTCGCTTTGCTACACAAAGCGCGGCGTTGAGTTCCACCACTAAACGCAATGCTTCCAAAAGACGCAAAATAGTAACGGGGTGTCTTAACACTAGGTTCCCGCGCTTCCTACGGTTCCCTCTGCCTATCCCGCCATGTGCGGGATAAAGCGTGAAGCTATAAATAAACAATACCTACTCTCGCTCTAGACCATTCACTAAAACTAAAGTTTAAAAAGAGAGTGTGCATTTAGAATGATTGATAGACTGGAGGTAGACGACGGCTGACACTATGGAGTAGGCTGTGGGCCTGGTCAAGTTGGCTGGCCTTAAACCTTTCTTATTTGAGATTTTGTAAAAATTGAAGACGGTAACATTCATTATAAGAGCCCTTCACCCATGGAGAGGTTGTTGCAAACCTTTGTTTTGTTTTACTTAAACCTTATTTTATTTCTTTTAAGCTCAAATTCAAGAAATAAATGTTTCTTTTTTATTTATTTACGTGTAATTATGTTTAAGTTTTAACTTCTTTGATGTTATATTAATGGTTGACTAGTCTTGTTTATTAAGTTGAAACAATGTCGAGTATACACACACACACACACACACACATGTATGTAAATAATGAAATAAGGAACTTAGCAGTTTGAACTGTATGTTGTTGTATGACGGTTACGGGTTCCGTTTCCATGAGGAAAAGTTTTATACAATTGTACTCTATAACAAATTTTACAGTAAATTCTTGTAATGTTACCTTTTGTAAATAAATATAGGCTTAATACTTAAAATATATAAAAATTTGAACACAGCGGGATTCGAACTCGCACCCTCTTGCGAACCGTGCAAGAGGGCGCGGGTTTAAGTCCCGCTGTGATGTTTTCTCTAAGTATTTTTTCTATCTTCAGTGTGGATTAACACTTTAAAAATCATAAAAAAAATTTATAGACTTATTCCCCCAACTAAGTTAAATGTAAGAAAAGTACTGATATGTAGCTACTTCCGCTGTGCAGTAGTACGTACTACAATGACATCAGTTTTAGGCATTTGTCAGTTTAACATCTCCTGAGGATGCCTCGTTGAGTGAAACACGTGTAAAGAGTATATTAACGGTGGTAGTTGTGTTTCGCATTGCTTACTGCGCGCACATTTATCAGTGGGCGGGCGGTGAACTTTATTGCATACGAGGGGCGTTCAATGTATTCTCGGTATAGGTATGAAGGAAAAGGCGGAAAATTCTGAATAAATTTTATTTTTCAATATACTCCCCTAACATCTCAATACATTTATTTGTTCTTGAAAGTAACTTTTCAATTCCCTCTGAAAAATATTTTTCTTCATGGCCCGAAAAATGTTCGTTTATTGCTGCCTTCAACTCTTCATCGTCCGAAAAATGCTTTCCACGAAGGTCTTTTTTAAGATTAGGGAATAGATAATAATCACTAGGGGCCAGGTCCGGACTGTAGGGTGGATGATTGATTTCTTCAAATCCATACTCCCGCACAGCAGCCTGGGCAAAGCGCGCATTGTGAATCGACACGTTGTCGCGAAGCAACAACACACCTGCGGTTAATTTTCCACGTCTTTTTTCTTTAATTCCCTCCTTTAAATTACGCAGGGTGGTTGCGTATGATGCAGCAGTAATATTTTGACCTTTTTTTGTGTACTCGATTAGCAAGATTCCCTTAGAATCCCAAAACACCGTGGCCATGAGCTTTCCTGCGGACGGAGTGACTTTGAACTTCTTCGGCGGGTCTGATCCTTTTTTGTGCCACTGCATGGGCTCTTGCTTACTCTCAGGGTCATAGTGATGAACCCACGTTTCATCAAAAGTAACAATCCGATCGAAAATATCTTGCTGATTTTCACCACAGAGGGCCAAAAACTCCTTACAACAGTCAACTCGCACTTGTTTTTGTAGCGTGGTGAGCATTCGCGGCACCCATCTTACACTGACCTTTGACAAATTCAGGCACTCATGAAGGATTGTGTAAATGATACCCACGGATAGCTTAGTCATTTCTGCTAATGTTTTCACTCTTACACGAGCATCTTGAAGTACAAGTTTTTCGACTAATTTGACGTTTTCTTCAGTAGCGGCACAAATTGGCCCACCAGCGCGGGGTCGTCTTCAATGCTCTCTCTACCCCGTTTGAATTCACTTGACCACTTCTGAATTGTAGATAATGATGGCGCAGAATCTTGGTAAACAGCCACCATTTCTTCATGGATATTTTTTTGAGATTTTCCTTGTTTTGTAAGGAATTTTATCACTGCGCGATGCTCGATTTTATTCATCATTGTCGAATCAGTCATGATAGTTGTCTTTTTGCAATGATATCTTGAATACTAATGGTGGTAATTAAATGAAATTTCGTATTTATACCCTCAAAGAGTGTCATTAACTAATGAGATAATTAAATTACCCTTATCATTAGTATATCATCTCGATACCGAGAATACATTGAACGCCCCTCGTAACTACTACTGCATCCTTTCTTAGTTAGGATGGACTTCCGAGAGGTAAAGCCTGAGTCTGTTACATATTTAAGTTAAATGCCACTTAATAAAAATTAATATGAAATCTTGAACGCATCGGAATTTGATCCAGTGCCTCATGATAACCTTCCAAGGGTTTCGACCACTAAAACTAAAACATGTAAAAGCAAAGGTACTGGAGGAAGGTCATGTCAGTGCTAATGACAGAGGACGAGGCGGGAGAGGTATGCAGGGACCGCAGCGTTTGGTGCTGCGTTCTCTCTGACTACCCCGCTAGGGATAGAGCGTAAACTGATAACACGTATTATGTTATTTTTACAATATGTAGATTCATATGAGAAATATTCAATAAATATAAAAGTGCGCTTGGTCCATGTTTCTTTACCATGTAAAATATATTTGATTGGGCTGGGCCCACGCCACAATCGTCTAGTGCCCATCCAAGAATGCTTAGTATGTGCTTACGTATACCAGTATTCTTTATTTAGTTAGTGATAAATATTTATATAAAATATTTTAAATAAAATAATTCCGAAAAATATATTTATAATTAAAATAACAGTAGGTAGATATTTCGCATTTTTTCTCAATTTATTTTTCGTTGTAGTGCGTAGTGCAAAGCCATGATTAGTAGGTTCGATTCCCAAGTGGGTAGGAGTTATTATTTTAATTTCAATTTTCTTCGCTCTGGCAACTAGGCAAGCACGGTGTTGAGTTCCGCCACTCGACACACAATGCTTTGATAGACAGAAGCAGTGAAAGTTGTATGTCAAGATATCCTATACATAGTTAGTATCAGAATTCTACAACAAGTAGCTTCTCATTTCGTGTGGCTCAATGGTGAAAACGTTTAAACGGTTTGCATGAGGTGCAGGTTCAAGTCCAGCTATATTAATTATTTTGTATTTACTTAAACGCTTTAAATGTACAGACCAAATGATAATTATGTCATTGTGTAAGTAAAATCAGAAGAAACAGTTTATCATCGTGAAGAGGCAAACACTTAAAAATAACGAAACAATTATATTCATGATGATTAAACGTTTAAAAAAATATGGCGGCACAGCGTCCTAGTAAGCGGGACAGCTGTGGGCCCCTCCCATTCGCATCCTGGGGTGGGCACCAGACGACTCCGCGATGGGCACAGTCCATCCGTGTCTTCCTACACTTACTAACCAACCAAATCAAGGAACGTTGACAAAGAGCCCTGTGCTTAGCTGGTAGGGAAAACTGCCTGCCCTAGTGCTGACAATCAAAAATAATTGACTGCGTAATATATTACTATGTCAAAAAATGAGACTTGTATGAGCTTAAAAAATTTAAATTTCTCTGAGGAGTATGGACTAGGGCACAGTGGTCTCAATGTCTTCCCCTCTCTTGTCCCCCCCGCCGTCACCCGGCAGCCGCGCACGCCGCGTAAGACGTTGCAAATGTTCTAAAAATACATATCACGTGTTATCAGTTATCACACATCACACGTATTCCTAACTTTAAGCTTTATCCCTGACGCTGCAGTTGGAGTTTCTCTCCTTGTAAATAGGATTCAGTTAGTTAAGTAATTTAAATATAAATGTAATAGGCAAAGCGTGGCGTTGAGTTCCGCCACTCAACACGCAATGCCTCGAAAAAGGCAGAAAGCGGGGACTAAGCAACGGAGTTTCTTAACACTAGGTTCATATGGTTCCTGCACTTCCCTCTGCCTACCCTGCAATATGCCTTGTCTTTTTGAGCTACCGGTGTTGGTGTGAGGTCCCTCAAAATTATACATTCTCTGACCTCAGGACTTAACTAGCGAGACTGTCGTTAGAACTGTAGCTACATGACAGTGACATGCGATCGCACCATCAGCTGCATGGACTACAGCGAGGGCTAAGACGATGCATTCAAAAGATATCCGGTAATTCATAATGCATCCGACCAAAAGCATTGTGAAGTACAAACTAAAGATAGCCATGACAAACAACGCAGAACGCACATGCGATTTCCATCAGCCGGCATGCCCTAATATTTGGTCTAAAACTACCGGATCACAGGTTACTTTTAGGCATCCTTGTGTGAACTCAACGTCAACCCCCACTTTATAGTATCATTTTATTGTATAACTCTGAAATGAAAATATAAAATTTATGTAATTCGCTTATACAGCCATACAAAGATTACGGTAGTTAACAATAATTTGCTATATAGAATGCTTCATGAATAACGTACGGCTTAGTGGTCAATCGCTTACACGGTTTACAACAGACGCGGGTTTAAATACCGCTGCGTAATACGTACTAATATTTAACATATTTTCTTTCAATATATATTTATTAAATGTACGTTATAAGAAAATAAATTAAAAAATGGATTAAAAATGTGTCCTACAAAAGTTGAAAGTTAGACTTTTCTTATTTAAACACAACCACACACAAACATCACATAAAATACACATACACACACGCGCACGCACACACGCACACACGCAATCACACATGCGCGTGCACAACGCGTATACGTACATGCTGCCGACACTCTGATGGTAGTCCATTGAAAGATTCCATGACTTTTGCAGTTATTAGAGGACGCAATTTTATTTTTGGGACATGTGAGGAGAGTCAATAGAAGCTTAAGCTTGAGGTTAACCTCAAGTTTGTGGGATCGTCCCTTGTCCCTCGGCCGCCATCTTGCAAAAAGGGGAGGAAACACTTTTTACGCGATATCTCGGAAACTATGCGTCTTACAAACAATTTGTAAGATCACAATTTGTAGCAAATTGTTTTGCCTATAAAAATGTTTCTATAATTTTTTGCCCTAAATTTAATATTAAAGAAGTTATAAGCAAAAAAGTGGAAATTTCTTTAAACATTTTACAAAAAAAAAATTCTCAGACCAATTTTGTAGATGATGTTTTGAGCAAAATTTTTGTCTATAATTTTTTTTTATTTCATTCATTTAAAACGGTGTTACAGCGCTCCAAAGTTGTCCGGGTTCGTTAATGCTCATGGGAATTCGGTCTAAACAAAACGTTCACATTATATTTGATTTTTCTTTTTATTGTAAATGTATTTTTTATTGCGTTATATGGATAAATAAATAAAAACGATTCACTAGACGACTTGCGATATTAATAATTTGCCAAGACAGTGACTAATTTTAATCTATCATCGCTGCCTCCAACACAAGATTCTGGTTGTTTTCACAGTCTCCGGGTATATAATCAGGTCTAGTAGTGACTCGGAAATCATTATGAAGACTAATGCTGGAAAAATCATGCAAACATTTGGATTACTATTCAACCTCCCAAGCCTCTAACATCCCCCGATCTAATGAAATTAATGTATTAATTTTATTTTCTTTATACATATGAGATGATGCAAATGAGAAAATAAATTCAAATAGCGATCTTAAGTTTAGTTAAGCCATCTCTTCCAGATAACCTTGAGGGCAAAAAGAAACATTTAATATTAAAAGTGGCAGGTGAGAAATAAAACATAAACTACTACAAGTAAACATAAAGAAAAATATGATACCTATATAACAATAAATAAGATGCTTCTGCAGATGCAAAGGATACTGTGGAGGCATGTGTGGCAGAAAAGCAGGCCTGAAACGCTTTATGGCAAACCTCCATTGTTCTGGCGAAACATGCAGCAACTTTATTGGAATATCTAAGTTAATGTAAGAAGATGAATGACTATGAAAAAAACCTATGAAACTATGACTCCAATTTTAACTACGGTCATTTAAACTATGCAATTTGACATTGATGTAGACTCTGAGCCACAGCCTGGACCATCGAAGAAAAATCGATTACAATAGCGAGCTAATAAGTAGTTAAAAGTATTACGATGTCGAGCATCACTATAAACAATATTATTATAAGTAGGCCTACTGGGGATGCGACGTGAAAAAAAACGCGCCTGCGCATCTTATCTCAATGTGGCGGCAAAAAAGATTTGAAAAAATGAATAAGTAACGTTGTATAAAAAAAAGTGAAAATATTTATATATAAATTTACCGGATTCTTATTGAATTCTTATTGAACCTGGTCGACTTTGAAACGCTGTAATAGCGTTTGAGATGAATGAAATAAAACAAATTATAAGCAAAAAATGTTCCCAAAAGATTTTCACAAGATAACTGAGGTACATTTATTTGTAAAATGTATAAAATGTTATAGAGGAAAAAAAATAGTATAAAAAAAAACACATTTTTGCGTATACCTACTTTATTTGAAATTTTAGGGCAATAAATTATATCCACATGTTGACAATTTGCTACAAATTATGATTTTACAATTTTTTTGTACGACGCACAGTTTCCGAGATAACACGCTAAAATTGTTTCCCCCCTTTTTCAAGATAGCGGCCAGGGTGCAAGGGGGTGACCCCACAAACTTGAGGTTGAGCTCTTGACCCCCAAATATGTCCCAAAACTAAAATTACGTCGTCTAATAAATGCAATACTTGGTCCTTAAATTGTAACATTTCAATGGACTGAAACAAAATACCCATGTATTTTAGCATAGTTGGACAATTTTTTTTTATTTTTATTGTATCAATATAAATGTTGTTAAGAGCCAAAGATGCTGACTGAGAGCTGGGACTTTACATTATTAGATAAACGATAACATAAATATATTTAGATGGTATGTGTAGATATACATTTATATTGTTTAAATAACCATTAAATTAGTATAAAGGTAATTGAAACAATAATACTATATACAGTTTAAAACAATCTGTTTTCAAGAATTCTTTCTGTCTTAAGTTTAACACTAACAAGTTTATGCACATGTGTTTGTAAATCATATTCATACAGAAGCTCACGTACGACTGCGATCTGCCAGTTGCGCATGCGCATCCATTCGGTGAAGACGTGGACAACGTCCATTTTAATGAAGTTTATTGACTTTTTGAGTGATTTATCACTATTTCCTAGTAAAATAAGTGAAGTTGGACACAAATATTTAAGATGTTTATGATGACGTTTCTATTTATTATGATATTGGGTAAGTGGAATTTTAATCGAGCTTTTTCTATGTCACTTCTATTTATTAGAAAACTTTACCATGAAGTTTTGTAAATTTTACTTGAATAAGTTTAATTGTATATAAATTTAATGATGGTTTAAGTGAGCGGCTTTTTATGAATGAGATGAAATTGTTGAGTAATACTTATTTGAGATCAAAAATTCTCCGGCATTTTAAGATTTAGAATTACTTTTTAATCAATGTAGGTGTAGAAAATAAATATAAATAAATATATATACTGACACACGTATTATATGTCATACTTTAATATTATTGTCATATAAGTGTTTCTCATTTACCTAAAAAATAAAAATAATTAACTATATTTCACTAACTTATAAAAGTGCTTAAAAATAAAAGAAATTATATTTCTTTTCTATAAGCCGTCATATATTTAGTGTAAAGCAAGTTTTTAAAGAATGCAAAGATTAATATTAACCTTCAAAATTGAATGAGCTTAGTCACAGTACCTGTAACGCCATCTAGCGTGATCTATAGGTATCATATATGTATTTTGTTAAAATATCAGAAAGGGTGAGATTTTTTTGTCAAATGAACTTATTTTTAATCTTTTGTCACTAGTTTTGAGTTACAGAAAATTGTTAGGACCTTTTCAGTGATTTTTCACTAATTTTAAGTGACCGAGCAATACTAGAACCTTCCACTATACTTTCAGTGTTAGGTTAGGTTAGTGTTGACTTGTAAAAATGGTATTTTTACAAATAATTACAAATGATACTTACATTTTAATTTTATTTAGATTTAAATGAATATTTTATTAATAAAAATCATGTTATTTCTTTAAGAACATTTAATGTTATTTATTTATTTAAGCTGAAACATTTCTTTATATTAATTATTCCGTCGCGGCGCAGAGTTGCATCGTCTGCCTGTAAAGGCGACGGTGTGTGGGTTCGATTTCCGTGATTGGAGGATAGATCATTTCATTTTCATTTTCTTCGCACTGACAACTAACGCGGCGTTAAATACCGGCGCACACACGGGGAACAGAGTGTCTTAACATTAGGTTCCTGAAGCTAAGGCGTAGGTTAGCGTGAAGCTTAATATTTTGCTTAAATATTATTGGTAACATTTAATAATGAAATGAAATAACTTATTGAAATATCCGCCTCTTGGGTAAGAAAACAAACGGGATTTACCCAACTACAATAAAAGAAGTTGTAATGACCCACAAAATACGTATGTTTAGATGCAACTGATTATAAGTATGAATGAATATGTGATAAAAGGTCTCACTGTTACCCGCGCCCCTCCCCACTGTCCCCCCGCTGTCCCCCTCGCCGCCCCCCCGCCGTCACCCGGCAGCCGCGCACGCCGCTATAGACGTGCGAATTTTCTAAAAATACATATCTCGTGTTATCAGTGATTACTCTACACGCGTACTCCTAACTTTACGCTTCATCCCTGACGCTGCAGTCGGAGGGTCTCTCCTAGAGTGTCTCTCCAGGAGTTTTAATATAAACAAATATAAGCATACATCGAAAAGGGCAGAAAGCGGGGACGGAGAAAGCAGGGACTAAATAACGGAGTGTCTTAACAAAGGTTTTCACAGTCCCTGCAGTTCCCTCTGCCTACCCTGCCATGTGCGGGATAAAGCGTGAAGCTAAAAAAAAATAATAATAAGCATATACATGAAACAAGTCCACACCTTCGCTCGATAGATCGATGTTCTCGAGATTGCTGTCCTAATTAATAATAAGCTTGAGTGTTCCTTCCTTATATAGAGTTCATTAAGGTAAAAATAACAATAATTTGGTATATACACAATTATAAATTACAGTATATAGGTATTTTAAATAGTAGGTTTATATAGTGTTTTCATTTTCTTCCTAGTTGCCAGAGGTAAGAAAATGGAAATTTAAATAATAAATCCTCCCCTCATAGGAATTGAACCCACAAACACGCAGACCCTGCGTCTTTCCTCCGGGACGGTACTCATTTTATATTCTATGTAAACTAAAATGCAAAATACCTACTTAGTTGTTTTCTAGCTTCTAGCTCTTATCCCGCACACGGCAGGTTAGGCAAAGGGATCACCAGGAACCATAGGAATCTAGTGTTAAGACACTTTGTTGCTTAGTCCCTGCTTTCTCCGTCCCTCACTTTCCGCCTTTTTCGAAGCATTGCATGTTGAGTTGCGGATCTCAATGCCATGTTTTGTACAGTTGCTAGAGCGCAAAAAATGGAAATAGAAAAATTCATCTTCCCCGACTGGGAATCGAAACCAGAAAAGGTCGAGTTATAGGCAGACGTTGCGCCTCTGCGCCACGACCTACCTAGTAAATATTTATTTCAAAATCAACGTAACTTTTGCTTAAAATATTTAATATAAATATTTATGATTAACTAAATAACGAATATTGGTGGACCAGGCACATACAAACCATTCTGGGGTGGGCACTAGACGATCGTGGCGTGGGCCCAGCCCACCCGCTTCAAATCAAATTAAAAATCATTTATTCATATAGGTATCACAGATACACTTATGCACGTCAATATTTATCTACTACCATTTCGGAAAGGTGCTTTGTCATGGAGGAGAAGAAATGGCGAAAGAAACTCCTCAGCACATCCTTTAAATAAAAAAACAATTATATATACAACAATTATATATACAACTGATCAACACCTCGGGTCTTTGTCATTGATATAGTCCTCAACCCTATAATAAGCTTTGCTAATAAGTTGTGCTTTTGTCTGTTTTTTAAACAATTCTATTGGCAAGTCCTGTCCCTACGCTATATAACCAACCAAATATATATAATATACTACTTTTTAAATAGTAAAGGGACAAGGACAAAGCGAACGCACTTTATGTTACCAGTTTATACGTCTTATAATTGAAGTGCTTTGATACGACGCTGTAGTCAAATTTTGTACTACGACAAAAGTAGATTTATAAATAATTAGACTATGAGGGTGACTGGAAAGGGCGAAACCCCACCACCGTCCTAGATGTTCGTCAATAGACGAGGGATATGATATAGTTATAAGTTACAAATTTAACACGGCATTTCATTCACCCTTAATACCTGTTATTTGCCAAAGCCACCGAGCTACCTGTATAGGGGACAGATATAGAAGAATTTTCTGCTTTTATAATATAACGAACTGGGCGTCGCGGGCTCTTAGAAAATAAAGTTAGTTTTGAGTAAAATTAAAACGATGGTTTGCAATAACCTCAACATGGTTATGGCTGAAGTTCTCCTCCAATGTCACCTTTTCCTATTTTATTTTTACCAAATGAAGTGTTAAGATACTCCGTTACTTAGTTCTTGCTTTCTCCGTCTCCGCTTTCCGCCTTTTCCGAGGCTTTGCGAATTGAGTGGTGGAAGTACTAACTACGTATAATATTTTAATGTTAGTTAAATAACCTGACTGACTAACCTGAGGCAATAACATATTAATTCAGAAATTACACCACTATGGAATTAGAAATAAGACTTAGTTCTTACCTAAATTATAGAATCCAGAAGGTAGACATTAATGGAAAGCGTTCTCGCGGGTCATTTGTCAAAATGGGGGTGCCACAGGGCTCGATATTATGCCATTTTCTTTTCCTTATCTATATTAATGACTTACCATATTTTATAATGGTTAAATGTAAAGATATTAAAATAATGACTCTTCACAGTCAATATGTATTCAAAAATTGTGCGTTCATAAAATCATACTGATAAATTTACAATAAATTGTGATATAAGAGCATAACAAGTTTATATAAGTATAAACTTGTTATGCTCTAGGCTCTCAGTAGGCTCCATAAAATAGGTAACTCTTTCTCATGTAATTGTTTCCGTTTCTACAATAAAACTGCCGAAAGAAGTTTATAAAACGGCAATTAATTAGTAAGTCCTATTATAGTGTAAAGGATCACATAAATGATAAAACGGCATGTAGATCATGAATTGCTCTAAGCTGGAATGACATTTGTGTTATGATTTGTGTAAGTCGTGGAGTGTGTAGATTTCAGAGGGACTCATTTCAATATTTATTATAGAATTGGGCTCCTCTGACACTCCTCCGTTCGCTCTATCTGACGTACACATGTGATCATCTTATTGATTCTAAGTGGAAAAATTATAAATAAAAAAATAAATAATAATAAATTAGTGTGAAAAAGTGTCGCGACCCTATGTTTTGTCATACTTTACTACGTAGCGACGTAGCAGTATTAAAACATATTAATTTAAGTAAGAGACAAAGACGCCGGCAGATGTGACTTTAAATTTTTAGATAGACAATAACACAAATATATTTAGATGATACGTGTATCTTGTTTGTATTTTTCCTTTATAAATAAATTAGTAAATGTAATAAATAACCATTAAAATCGGTATATAAAGGTAATTGAAACAATAATACTATATACACTTCAAAACAATTTGTTTTCAAGAAATCTTTCTGCCGTAAGTTTAACACTACAAGTATTTGTGCATGTGTTTGTGAATCATATTCATTCAGACGCGCACGTACGACTGCGATCTGCCAGTTGCGCATGCGCATCCATTCGGTGAAGACGTGGACAACGTCCATTTTAATGAAGTTTAGTGACTTTTTGAGTGATTTATCACTATTTCCTAGTTAAATAAGTGAATTTGGACACAAATATTTGAGATGTTTATAATGACGCTTTTATTTATTATGATATTGGGTAAGTGGAATTTTGGTGGAGCTTTTTCGATGTCACTTCTATTTATTAGAAAAGTTTATGTTAAAGTTTGTTTAAATTGTGCTTAAATAAGTTTAATTATATTTAAATTTAATGGTGGTTTAAGTGAGCCGCTGTTTATGAATGAGATGAAATTGTTGAGTAATACTTATTTGAGATAAAAAATTCTACGGGATTTTAAAATTTAGAATTACTTTTTAAACAATGTAGGTGTAGAAAATAAATATAAATAAATATATATACTGACACACGTATTATATGATATACTTTCATATTATTGTCATATAAGTGTTTCGCATTTACCTAAAAAAAAAATAATTAAGTATATTTTAGTAACATAATAAAAGCTCTTAAAAATAAAAGAAATTATATTTCTTTTCTATAAGCCGTCATATATTTAGTGTAAAGCAAGTTTTTAAAGAATGCAAAGATTAAAATTAACCTTCAAAATTGAATGAGCTTAGTCACAGTACCTGTAACGCCATCTAGCGTGATCTATAGGTATCATATGTGAATTTTGTTAAGTTTTTTTTTTGTTAAATGAACTTATTTTTAATCTTTTCTTACTAGTTTTGAGTTACAGAACATTGTTAGGACCTTTTCAGTGATTTTTCACTAATTTTAAGTGACAGAGCACTACTAGAACCTTCCACTATACTTTCAGTGTTAGGTTAGGTTAAGGTTGACTTGTAAAAATGATATTTTTACAAATTACAAATGGTACTTACATTTTAATTTTATTTAGATTTAAATCAACTTTTTATGAATGAAAATCATGTTATTTCTTTAAGAACATTTAATGTTGTTTATTTAATTAAGCTAAAACATTTCCTTATATTAATTATTCCGTCGTGGCGGGGAGTTGCCTCGTCTGCCTGTAAAGGCGACGGTGTGTGGGTTCGATTCCCATGATGGGAGGATAGATCATTTCATGTTCCATTTCCTTTGCATGACAACTAACGCGGCGTTAAATACCGGCGCACACACGGGGAACAGAGTGTCTTAACATTAGGTTCCTGCGGTTCCGTCTGCTTACCCCGCTATAAGCGGGATAAAGCCTGAAGCTTAATATTAAGCTTAAATAGTTTTGGTAACATTTAATAATAAGATTTTTGAAGGCTGTTTTTAGAACAAAAATAAGTCGTTCGACGTAAGCACCGTTTAGAGGTGTAAGAGTAAGAGTGTAAGAGTCCTCCAATATTTTCCATTGTTCTGTATCTCTTTCTGTTCTTGACCACATGTTTACATCATCGCCGATCGGTCGACCACGACGTTTCCGTTTGCGTATATATACGCATATATATACATATAAAAATTATATTAGCGAAATAACGCAACGTCTGCCTATAACGCGATGGTTTCTGAGTTCGATCCCCAGTCGGGGAAAATGGATTTTTCTATTTCCATTTTTTTCGCTCTGGTAAACTAGGCAAAGCGCGGTGTTGAGTTCCGCCACTCAACACGCAATGCCTCGAAAAGGACGGAAAGTTGGGACGGAGAAAGCTTAACACTAGGTTCCCACGATCCCTGCAGTTCCCTTTGCCTATCCTGCCATGTGCGGGATAAAGCGTAAAGCTAAAAAAATATGAAATAGAAAGCGTGGCGTTCAACGCCACGCTTTCTCATGACATAGCGAATAAACAAAAATAATATGTACTTTTTTTTTGTTTCAGTCATATCGCCAGTCTTGCACGGTGCTGTCCGGGATTCCTATTTACGAAGGTAATTACTAAAATTTATTTTCTCTTCTCTCTCTCCATATATATATATATATATATATATATATATATATATATATATATATATATATATATATATATATATATATATATATATATATATATATATATATATATATATATATATATATATATATATATATATATATATATATATATATATATATATATATATATATATATATATATATATATATATATATATATATATATATATATATATATATATATATATATATATATATATATATATATATATATATATATATATATATATATATATATATATATATATATATATATATATATATATATATATATATATATATATATATATATATATATATATATATAAATATATATATATATATATATATATATATATATATATATATATATATATATATATATATATATATATATATATATATATATATATATATATTCATATATATTTCGTTAAAAGTATATGCATCATTCATCATCATGAATGTAAGGTGTTTACTTTAGTTATTGGGCGACACGCCGCGCGCTGCGTGTGACCTCACTCGGTCATTCGATTACTCCAATATAAATAGATTCCTTAGTTACTTAGTTTCCTTGTATATTTAAGGCTAATTGCATGATTTACATAGCTATTAAAACTGAATTTAAAAAAAAAACATGTGTTTCTATTACACTTTTTTATTTTACATTTTTTTCTAAATACCTTACTTGTGTACATATATATACAATATACTCCTCTTTGAATCGTTACATTATTTGTGGCAGTGGAAACAAAAGTAATCTTTCAGATATTAAATCATTTTAAAATAAAAAAAATAATTAATCGAGGCAAATCGCAGCGTTGAGTTCCGCTAATAAGCACGCAATACCTCTCAGTGCCCAGGGAGATGGTGAAAAGCACAAAATGAAATATCTTAACACTAGGTTCCTATGGTTCCCGCGGTTCCCTCTGCCTACCCTGCAATATGCGGGATAAAGCGTGAAATTTAAATCAAAATAGTCTATTCTTACTTAACGGCTATCACTAAAATAAACGAAACGAAATAAATTTATTAATGATCAAACTAATATAAAACTCTTATAATATATACACGCATCCTCATTTGGAAAGTCCTAAACAAACCATACACACAAACACACATATACACACACACACACACACACACACACACATATATATATACACACACACACACTCGCACGCACACTTTCAACTCATTCGTCCAAACGAAGCATACGACTACGTTATAATCGATCCTCGCGACGAGCCGGTCACATTATCTGGCTACTAAAATTAACTTAAGCTTAATTAAGCTTAACATTATGACACAAGCCTTAACACTTACACTAATACACACACACACGCGCACACACACACTTACGCCTCTGTGCCACGACGGTCTTTAAGAAATACCCAACATTTATTTTGTTTTTCCATAAATGTGACAAATTGTATTGAATGAAAATAAATTATCTTTAAATTTAATTATTTATATTATTTAAATATGATATATAGTTCGTCATGGCGCAGTAAACGCGACTGTTTGTGGGTTCGATTCCCACTTTTGCAAACAAACAATAAGAAAAATATTGTTTCATCCATCATGCTTTATCCCTGCGTGTTGAATGACGGAATTCAACGCCGGAGACAGTTGTAATACTAACTATTTATTCGATTGGCCTCAAAATATTTTAGTATAGAAATTTCTCGTGAGGACCGTCGTGGCGTATAGGCGTAACATCTGCCTGTCACGCGACGGTTTCTGGGTTCGATTCCCACTCGGGGAAAATGGATTTTTCAATTTTCATTTTCTTCGCTCTGGCAACTAGGCAAAGCGAGGCGTAGAGTTACGCCACTCAACACGCAATGCGTCGAAAAACGCGGAAAGCAGGGACGGCGAAGCAAGGACTAAGTAACGGAGTGTCTTAACACTAGGTTCGTATAGTTCCTGCAGTTCCCTCTGCCTACCCTGCCATGTGCGGGATAAAGCGTGAAGCTAAAAAAAACAAAAAAATCTCGTCTTTTTACACTATACTGTATAGGATAGCTTTTTTTTAACTTCACGCTCTATCCCTAGCGGGGTAGTCAGAGAGAACGGAGCGCCAAACGCTGCGGTCCCTGCATACCTCTTTCGCCTCGTCCACTGTCATTGACCTCACTACATAACCTCCACTCCTCACGTTTGGGTCCTCAGGCCTTAGTGACTTTCTTCCAGTACCTTCGATTGTGTTTTCCAAGGTCAATTTTTTTATACTTTATCTATATCAAAACATTTTGTCACTTAAATTAGGTTTAAAACTGTTATAGAATTATTTCTAGTGTTTAAACACTTCCCGTTTACCGTTAACAAGGACCGTCGTTACGCAGCGGCGTAGTCTACGTGTAAACGTGATGGTTTGTGGGTTCGATTCCCACTCAGAGAGAATGAATTATTTCTTTATCATGTTTTTAGTTTTGGCAACTAGGTAAAGTGTAGTCTTTTAAAATTATAATGCAATCAAGAAGTAATACATTGCAATAATAATAATTACCAAGTTCACTATAAAAAGTAAACAATAATATGTAAACACAATGAATCATGAATTTTAATTAACGTTTGTAAATGTTATTCATTACTTGAGTTTTGTCATATATCATAAAATGATGAAGTGACAGTGTGGGAGTGGGAGTGGGAGTGAGAGTGGGGGTCACCGTGGGGTTGGGAGTGGGACTGTACATAGGATGATTGTGGGTTCGACACCTCCCTGGATACCCACGGAAGCAAAAGGTTGAGGATGTGGAAATCGTGACGGCAATGAGAGACATTGGAACCACCGAAGATGAAGACAAAACTTTGCCGAGCAAGCTGTTAGGTACAGTTTTTTTTTTGCTTTAGTGCTTACACGGTGTACTAGTGTCGGTTTAAATCCAGTATCTAGAAATGATATACTATCACACATACGTACACAGAATATGCCCCATATAATTTGTATTTTATACATTTTCGACAATATGCGGCGGTGAATTTCACCACTTAATATGAAATATCTTGAAAGGCGGAAAAAGTGAAATGGATTATCTTGACACTAGGTTCCTTGTACCTTGTTCCCTCTACCGTGCCATGTGCGGGATAAAGCGTGAAGCTGAAAAAAAATCAATGATTAAATAACTTGGCGTTAGTAGATTATGTTGAAATAAATATACTTACTTATAAGTGTAGCTGACAACGTAGCGGCCTTTGTCAAAACTTTCCATAGAGTAAAAAAATAATGGTTGCCTGCAAAGTGGGTTCTACGGGCGAAAATTTTACGTGACAACGTCTTTTTCTCGGTAGAATATTTATTGATATGAATAATAATTATAATATAAATTGCACAAATTTTAATTACAGAAAATATATTTTGTTTACTAAAACATTGTACATGTGTCAAGTGATACGCGCGGCGGACCGATCATAGTTCGGTGACAGTTGACACATCGTTACGTTACTTTTTCATATGTGACTCCGCAACCTAATTTGAGACGTTGTCACGTCAATATTTACGTTAAATACGAAGGATGTGTAGATCTCGTACTACAAGAATAATTAATAGTATTCTTGTAGTACGTTGTCAATCTGTCACCTTTTATTAAAAAAAATAACGGAATGAGACAGTGCTATATCTCCGTCCCGCTCTGACAGTACAGTGTACGCTCGCGTCACACTTCACTAATGGCGTTTTATTTTAGAACAACAATTTAATTATTAACTTTGAAAAAACATCTTATTTTTGAAAATATTACTAGTTTTATAACTTTACCAACTTTATAAAGGCTAGTTAATACTATGTTTTAAATTAAGTTCGCGGGTACATATACACCTGTATACCCTATATATTTATTATTTTTAAATTAATTCAAGGTGAATTTAGTGATTACCCTCATTACATCTTTACATACAGGTGTAAAGATAACAACTGAAAGAAAATAATATTAAAGCACTCCGCTCTACGCGATTTTCAGTGATTTTGTGTCTTATTACTAATATTTTTAATTAAGCGCTTGACCATATTTCTCAGTCAGTATGTCTGTCGTTAGGCTGTATCTCATAAACTTTGATAGTTGTAAAGCTAAAATTTTTATAAATTATAAATACCAAAAAATAATATAATATAAAATATTAAAAACTATCTCCTTTGTACACAATACTCAATTATATATGATCATTCAAAAAAAATAGAGGACCGTCGTGGCGCAGAGGCGCAACGTCTGCCTGTAACGCGACGGTTTGCGGGTTCGATCTCCAGCCTGGGAAGATGGATTTTTCTATTTCCATTTTCTTCGCTCTGGCAAAACTAGGCAAAGCGCGGCGTTGAGTTCCGCCGCTCAACAAAGCGGGGACGGAGAAAGCAGGGACTATGCAACGGAGTGTCTTAACACTAAGTTCCCACAGTCCCTGCAGTTCCCTCTACCTATCCTGCCATGTGCGAGATAAAGCGTGAAGCTACATTCAAAATAATTAAATAAAAATAAAAAAAAAAGAATAGGGGGCTCCCTTACACAAACCTTTATCCTAAACAAAACGTATACACTATTCCACAATGCTTCAACGCCATAGTGACTGAACACTCCACCTTTTCCTCCACTTACTTAAAATTGAACACTATATCAGTGTTCATCTTCTCACTAACACTGCACAAAATCAAATAAGCTTCATCTTAAAAACTTCAGCTACATATATATAACGTGTTTATGATTCATACAACTCTTATAGCACTGTAGAAACATATGACGTCATCGTTGTTATTTGAGGATTTCCCCTTATTTTATATGAATATTTATTTAAATATTTCCGATTTTGATTCTGGCATTGACAAACAAGTTTAAGCATGTCGTTACGATACTTATCCTGCTCACAGCAGAGTAGTGGGGTAGTGTTAAGACACTCCGTTGAGTGCCAGAACTCAACGCCACGCTTGCCCTGGCAACAAGTGGAGATTGAACCCACGATCCTCTGCACCACCACGGTCCTCATTAAAAATACATCATGCGTAAGCCATGGGATTCGAGCGCATAAGGCCAGAGATAATTACGTTAAATGCCATAAATTACTTGATAACAATATGTATTGGACTGGACAGGACTGGTTCTTCAGACCTAGTTTAGACGACCAGCGACCTAAGCTGCAATTCCAGGAGGAGGAAGGGGAACGATGTACCCTGAGGAGCCGTCTCCTAGAAGCGTCCGGGGGATATGCGACGGTGCGATGTCTTGGATATGGGGATGATACAAGGTATCACACCGTCGTCCATCCAGGCTCGAAGACGTGATCCTCGAGGTTCTTGATGAGGAGATCACGCTGTATATTAATGCACGCTGCGGCATTGCGGGGCCCTGAACATACGTCTTAGGATATTGCTCTAAATCATGCATAGGAGATTGCGCTGTCGCGGACTGGTGAGGGAGTACCAGGCCGGTGCTGCATATGTCAGGTGCGACGTGACGTATGCTTTGCAGATGCTCCATTTGGTACGTAAGGAGACGCGCAAGTGAAGTATTGGCCGCAACTGATTTAGTGGGACCCTGAGTGTGTTCCGGGCTTTTTTAACCTGCCGCCTCTGTAATTGGCCCGTCTCATCTCTCTCATCATCAATCTCCGTCAGCCCAAATTGATACAGTTTCATTGTTTCTACAGTTTTTATCATCTAACACTACCGTCTTTTTTACAAGAGATTCCTAACTATGGTATATTATAAATTTTTATTTGATTTTTCAAGTATCTTTTATTTGTTTCAGTAAAACTTCATTTAACGTAGGCTCGTTTTTACGGCACAAAAGATCAACGCAGTGTGGGTAAGGAAAGCTTTATATCTGATACTAGTTAGCTTTAAGCTGCGGTTTTGTCTGCATTAGCAAATTGAATTATTAATGATTATGGACATCTACGAAGAATATAACCTATAGTCTTCTTTGATAAGAACATTTAAAATATATGTTATTTTCAAGCTGTAGTTCCTGAGATAAGTGTGCTCTAAAAAATACTTAAAGAAAACTTATAAAAATTTTAACGCAGTGGGACTCGAACCTGCGCCCTCTTGCGAACCGTGCAACCGCTTTCACCGCTAAACCATGCGCTCTTCATCACGCCGCATCGAAATTTGTAAAAATCTCCCCACAGAGATGCTAACAACGAAATAAGTTGTATACAGCATATAAGAATTTCGACGCGGTGTGATGAAGAACGTATGGCGCATTAGCGAGAGGGCTTGCACGGCTTGCAAGTGGGCGCGGGTTCGAGTCCCGCTGCGTTTAAATTTATATATGTTTTCTTTAAATATTTTTTCTATCCTCAGTGTGGATTAACACTTTAAAAATCATCAAAATATCCTTGAGTTCTATTTTTTTATCTTTCCAGGTATTGGATGAACGAGTTCCAGTGCAGCGACGGCACGTGCATAACGACGGAGAGCAAGTGTAACGGAATAGTCGACTGTTCCGACGGAGCTGATGAAACACACTATCTTTGCCGTGATAACAGGTTTGGGTTATTTCTCTTAAAACATTTTCTGGGTTCGGTTCCATAAAAAATATGGGAACCATATGCGATCGCTTTATAGTATTTTTTTTTTTAGCTTCACGCTGTATTCCGCACATGGCAGGGTAGGCAGAGGGAGCTGCAGGGATCGTGGGAACCTAGTGTTAAGACACTCCGTTGCTTAGTCCCCGCTTTCTCCGTCCCCACTTTCCGCCTTTTTCGAGGCATTGCGTGTTGAGTGGCGGAACTCAACGCCGCGCTTTGCCTAGTTTGCCAGAGCGAAGAAAATAGAAATAGAAAAATTCATCTTCCCCGATTGGGAATCGAACCCAGAAACCGTCGCGTTACAGGCAGACGTTACGTCTCTGCGCCACGACGGCCCTCTTCACATCAACACTTATATCACTTTAGTCCTGTTTCATATTAATAGTCTTCTAGTGCAGAAAAAATGTGCATGTTTTCTTTCTGTCCAGGTGTCCAGACTATCTCTTCAGATGCACATACGGAGGTTGTGTTGACAAATCAGCTCTATGCAACGGGGTGTCAGAGTGTGCCGACAGTTCGGACGAATTGCATATAAAATGCCGAAATGAAACTAATCTTATTGGGTAAGTTATGAAGTTATAAGGAAGTGACTAAAATAGTGTAGAGTCTGGTAACTAAATAAAAAAAAAATATTATTTTAAAATATAGATTACGTACGAAATACCCACCACAGTGTCGTCTGATGCCCACCCCAGAGTAAAATAACTTATAAGAAGCTTTTGACGTTTTAAGCTTATTGCTTAAGAGAGCCTTTTCTTGGGAAATAAGGAATTTCCAATATTCATTTAGAAATGCGAATGCGTCGTTCAAATTCACCCTTTATCCCACACATAGCAGGGTAGGCAGAGAGCACCGCAGGAACCGAAGGCACCCTTGCCATGCGCACAGCCTTTCGACGCATTGCGTTTCGAGTGGCGGAACTAAACGCCGCGCTTGCCTAGTTTCCAGAGCGAAAAAAATATAAATGAAATAATTTATAATTTCTTCCCGAGTGGGAATCGAGCCTACAAACTATTGCGTCTATACGGCAGACGCTGAGACTCCGCGCCAAGACAGTCCTCAATTAAATTTTGATACGTTTTCCGAATTGATTTTCTTCGTTTCTTTCATTTACCTGGTTATTGTTATTAAAAATATTCGAAAACTAACTCTTGTTTCACCAACAATTAATGGAGAATGGAAGAAGTCGGGCAGCTTCTCCATATATTATTTTAACGCCTGTTGTTTATAAAAACCTATTACTTCCAGGAGCTGGTTTAAATGTGACGATGGAAACCTCGTAGAGCAGTACCTCCTGTGTGATGGTATCATCCACTGCCGGGATGGGTCTGACGAGAACCTGATGTCATGTTCAAGTGTCACGTGTCCGTCTAATTATTTCCAGTGTGCCTACGGCGCATGTATAGACGAGGCAGCTGAATGTAATGACGTAAGTTGTTATCTTATTCCAAGATTAATCATTAAATTACGGTTTAGGTAAGGTAATATGATAATTAATAAATACTTAAAGAACTTATATAAAAACTTAAACGCAGCGGCATTTGAACCCGTGCTTCACGGATACCGTCAAAGCGCTTTGACCACTAAGCCATGCGTTCTTCATTACGCTGTGCATGTGCTGTGCACGCATGCAATAATTTTTCTATTCATAATGTGGATTAACACTTAATAATCATAAAAATAAGCTTACAAAGACTACTTTTTATTTTGAAAATAAGGGGAGAAAGGGGTGAACAGAACCATGAAATTTCATATATAGAGAAATCGTGATATTTTAAGTGGGTGACATGAAATTTGGTGTCAATATACCTTAAACGTCAAGGATTCACAACGACTATAACAACACTAAACCCCATTACCATATTTTAAAAAAATAGCATGTACGTATCAAACAACAAAAGTATCTGTTTTTGAACTCAATACTAGTGTTTCTTTTTAAAAATTAAAAAAATGTGTAGTTAAACTCCGTATCTCGCGTTAAGTGTGATAGGCAGATGGTACTTATTATGAGGCACTCCGTTCACGACGAGCCACGTAACAGTGCCTGGAAATGCGACAAGACGCGGCGTTGAGTTCCGCCACCCGACATGCAATGTTTCAAAAATTGGACAGAAAGTGGGGTGCCTAGTCTCTTAACATTAGGGTACCGTCTGTCTATCCCGTTACATGCATATCCCGATACAGCGTGAAGTATGAAAAAATTCGGGAAAATATACATTAATTGCAAAATTCTCATTACAGATTAAAGATTGTGCTGATGGTTCTGATGAAAATGAAATGCTTTGCGGTAAAAGAAGGTCGCGGGCGTCCACACCTGCTGTAATAAGTCCCCAGAAGGAGTGAGTAAAGAATACAAAATAAAATATCATTTATTTGTTAATAATTCGATTACCCGTGAGAAATGAGCCATCAGCCTTAGCCGTTTCAATCTAAATCCGCTGTGAAACTATGTCTTCGGTATATATTTTTTTTAAATAAAAGTTAAAAATACAGAGGAGATCGGGGTCAAATAGAGCAGTAACAAAATTACAATCGAAACTAAAACATATTCTTTAACAGACTGAAAACTCCCTTCAAAATTTCTATACAGAATCTTAAATTTCTTTGTCTTTTCTTTCAGGAACTTGTGTAAACTCCCACCGCACCCTGAAAACGGCATGTATCTGAAGAATAGTGCATCTTCTGTTTACACGCCAGGAGATGAGGTGGACGCTGTTTATATGAATGTGACCTGCCACGCTGGGTATAAGGTTGTGGGAAGTAACTTCATGATATGCTACAAGGGGTTTTGGGCACCAGACACATTTCCTACTTGTGAACGTTAGTATAACTTTAGTATATCGCATGGTATAAAAATAGTCGCATCTCGCTGGCTGTCTATATGCATGCTTAGATTTGAGAAAAAAATAATAAATTAATGTTCCCATAAAAAATATTTCAGCTCTTCCGCTTATCAAGTACGATAATTAAGACAAATAGATAAAAATTTAAAAATCTTAGATTATCTATTTACATTTGAAAAACACAGTCATTTTGAAATCAATATCAGATACTTTAATTTTATTTATATGAACAAATATAGAAAACTAAGGTAGTATAATATTATAAGGATTATTTCCTGAACATAGATACATAGTGAGAACCTCGTTTTAAAGCGCTGTCATAACCTTAAAGTTCAGACGAAAAATATATTATACATTAATATTTTTTTTTCTCCAGGAGCTTGTAAACTTGAAGAGTCACAAAGTGTCTCCTACAGGTGCTTCATCACAGAAGAAGGGGCGGAAGGTACCAGGGAGTGTGAAGAAATGGAGGTGGAGAATACTGCAGTGATACCTTCCTGTAAGGCACCTAATTACTACAGCCCAATGGAACTTCCCTACATGTACTGCTTGAATGGCATGTGGAGCCACATTCCTAAGTGTCAGCCTGGTAAGTGTTTATCAGGCGGTTAAGTGTCAGCCTGATAAGTGCTTAAAAGCTACTAGGCACTGTACTAAAAGAAAACAAAAATTTGATGGCAGCGAGATTTGAACCGAACTCAAAGTCAAAGTCTATTGCGTTTTCTTTAAGTATTTTTTCTATCCCTAGAACATTTTAAAGATCATAAAAACACAAGACACTAGATTCAATTTAGTTTAAAAGTAGATTAGGATCTACTTTTTACTTTTTATCCATTTAATGAAAGCATAGGGAGAAAGCAGGGACTAAGCAACGGAGTGTCTTAACACTAGGTTCCCACGGTCCCTGCAGTTCCCTCTGCCTACCCTGCCTTGTGCGGGATAAAGCGTGAAGCTAAAAAAAAATGAAAGCATCTGTTGGATTAGTAAGTTAAAGGATATTCAAATTGTATTATCTCTGAAAGTAATTGCAACGATTGTGGGTTCAATACCCACCAGTGAATCTATTATGTATGTTTGTTTTAGTTACTATATCCTTCGCTTTCACTCCTAAACACAGAGCTGCAGTACTTTTTAATCGAAGTATGAAATAAAAAGTGACTTCTAAACATAACTTTTCTGGCTTAGTTGTGACTATCCCAAAATGTATTGGTTAATTTCCCTTGAAGCTGTTTTCTAAATCTTGTCCAATAAAAGAATAAATTGTTGTAAAATATGACGCTTAAGTTAAAAGCTATTATTATTACTAAAACCCTCGTTCCAAACCTTTACAGATCTCCACATCTTACCGCGGCTGAAATGAAATAACTTATTTTTTTGGCTTCACGCTTTATCCCGCATATTTCAGGGTAGGCAGAAGGAATTGCAAGAACCATATGAACCTAGTGTTAAGACACTCCGTTGCTTAGTCCCTGCTTTCTCGGTCCCCGCTTTCCGTCTTTCTCGAGGCATTACGTATCGCTTTGCCTTAACTTATTTAAGATGACAAATAAGCCCTTTCCTTGAGCATAGACCAAGAAACAAAACCTCATATTAAATTAAAGCTCACATTTCAGAATGCGGTACACTAACCCCAAAAGCAGAGCCTCTGATAGCCGGCGGCCGGGTCGCAGAGCGCGGGGAAGTCCCATGGCATATCGTTATCTACAGAAAATATAAAAGAAACAAACATGAGCAAATTTGCGGAGGAGCTCTTATTAGCACCAACGTTGGAATATCAGGTAAGCAGTTATGGATAGTATTTTTTAGTTTCACGCTGTAATTGTGCTAAAACACTCAGTTTCCCCATTACGGCCTTGCTTGACATTGCGTGTTAAGTTGCAGAGCTCAACGCCACGCCTTATTATATAATCAGTGTTACAAAGTGGATCCCTCATTAAAAAAATGAAAATCACAACTGCCCCGTTTACAGTTACGTGGCGATAATCAGTATATCATCAAATAAATTAAATGCTTGATATAGTATCCCTATTGATATTTATTGTACTTGCTTTTCTAACTATTGTTGATTTCTCTTTGTTATTTACAGCCGCCCACTGCTTCTGGCAAGAAGGTTATGGCAAATTACCTGAACACTTATTTGTGCTAGCAGTTGGAAAGCGGTATAGGGAATGGAACCATCCCCTCGACCGCCAGCATTCCCAAAGCTCAGATGTAAGTAGTCTTATATACATTATTATTTTTGGATGGTACACCACATGGGACCCATGGAACTGGGGACTTTTTAAATGTTCGAAACGCTTCTCCATAATTTCCAGGACACAGAAACCATTGAAAATTTATCTAAAGCACTTAAAAAAATTATATAATTAAAATTTTTTCTAATCTATTTTCAGGTTAAAGAGATAGTCCTCGCATCACGTTTCCTAGGTTTAGATCTAAATTACCAAAGCGATTTTGCCATAATAATAGCAAAACGCCCATTTGAATATCGACCCCACATCAGACCACTTTGCCTCGACTTCTCCCGTCCATTCTACGAAAATAGCAAGAGGCTAAGAAATATAGGCAAGGTAAGAAGTTTTAATATTATTCATTGAAATAAAAAAAACTTCTTTTTGAAATCTAGTAAAATCAGGAGTCAGCAACTTCCATGATCGTTACTCTTTGATTTTCAACGCCTTGCGTGTTAAATGGCGGGACTTAACACGTTTTATTTTA
This sequence comes from Dione vanillae, assembly GCA_037178615.1. Taxonomy (NCBI): domain Eukaryota; kingdom Metazoa; phylum Arthropoda; class Insecta; order Lepidoptera; family Nymphalidae; genus Dione; species Dione vanillae. Next base: position 132,839 of record JAZFAU010000318.1, on the reverse strand, counting down.
AATCTTTATGATTTTTAAAGTGTTTCCACACTATAAATACTAAAAAAACTTAAAGGAAACATAAAAATTTCGCCTGTTACAAACCTTCCAAGCGCTCTGACCACTGAAGCATGCGTCTAAATTCTTATGTGCTTTATACAAGTTATATATCTTACGTACGCTTTATTTTGTTATCAGGGCGAGGATTTTAAAAATAATTAATTCGCTTGCTCTACTGGAAACCATCTACAACCGTCGCAGCTGCGAGATCGGAGTTTTTTAACATCTCCTCTGCCTACTTTACTATATAAAAAGCTAAAAAAAGTTTATTTCATTTTAGGTAGCAGGTTTCGGTCTTACAAAAGATCACAAGGGGTCCGAATCCCCCATCCTCAAAGTTGTGGACATGCCGTATGTACCATTTGAGGAGTGTCTGAGTAGGACTCCGCGGGAGTTCGTCGAATTCATCACAAATGACAAATTTTGCGCCGGATTCGCTAATGGTGAGTTATCGTCGCAGCAAAGCTGCGTCTAGTTGTAATCGTGACGGTTTGTGGGTTCGAATCCCATGAAGGGGGATGAAGTTTTTTTATTTCTATTCAACTTATTCAACATGTAATGCGTTGAGAGAACGGAATGTTTTAAAACTAAGTTCCCATGGTTCTTATGGTTCCCTCTGCATACCATGCTATGAGCGAGATAAAAGATAAAATAATCCTTCCACAGGTACGACAGTATGCCCAGGGGACAGCGGGGGAGTGTGGGCGTATGCTGTTCAAATGGAGGATGGCAGAGTTCGGTATTATGTAGGCGGTATAGTGTCAACTAGCCCCGCCTCTTCCGATGGATCTCAGTGCAATTTGCACGCCCTGACCAGTTTCACTGATGTCTACAAGTATTCCAAAATGATCAAGCGGTATTGGATTCCTTAATTATTATTTAAAATTTTCTAGTCATAGTTGAAATTTTAGTTTAGTTTATAAGGAACAAAAGAAATGGACATCCATGGTATTTTTATATAAAAGTTTTTTATCATACATAACCTTGATGTGTGTACGTAATTTTGAGATTAAAGAGTAAAAAAAATAGTAAGTAAAATTTTTACGTCAAAAAAATTAAAATAGAACGTAAATAATATAACAAATATATCAAAATGCTTATAAACAGCTATAAAACTTATTGACAAAGAGCTTAATGGCAATAAAATAAATGATATAAGGACTGTCGTGGCGCAGAGGCGCAACGTGTGCCTGTAACGCGACGGTTTCTGGGTTCGATCCCCAGTCGGAGAGGATGGATTTTTCTATTTCCATTTTCTTCGCTGGCAAAACTAGGCAAAGCGCGGCGTTGAGTTCCGCCACTCAACACGCAGTGCCTCGAAAAAGGCGGAAAGCGGGGACGGAGAAAGTAGGGACTAAGCAACGGAGTGTCTTAACACTAGGTTCCCATGGTCCCTGCAGTTCCCTCTGCCTACCCTGCCATGTGCGGGATAAAGCGTGAAGCTAAAAAAAAAGATAAGGAACAGGTCTCCAAACTGTTTTTAACTATTAAATACATAGTTTATTCCGTGGCTTTTTATTATTGTTCTAGGCATTATTTAAGGTACAAATGATTATTTAAAATTAACAAATATTACTGTATTACATAAAAAAAACCTCACCTCACCTCATTAAGTTTTAAAATTCATACATGTAGTATTAACTTGTTTCCAAAGTATTAAAAAAAAACAAGAATCATAAATCGTAAAAATTGAGACGTTTGCTTCAAAATCTACCAAAAATTTAAATAACAATTGTGTGTAAATAGATATTACTATTTTTTTTTTCAATTTAAATCATGGATGTTTATAAATTTAAAATAGTGCTATTTAAAAAATAGCGTCTACGGTGCTGTATTACCCCAACCTACCCTATATTCCAGAGTTGCTTTTAACTGTCAACACTGGACAGTTAGGGTCGATTTCACCACTTATAGATAAAGTTTCAGACAGTAAGCTATTAATTATTTAATCCGACAGATAAAATGTGATAGTTTTAACACAATTTTATCTGCTGGATATATCTATCTGAGACTTGTGAAACCAAAATTGGTTCCTATCAGGAACTTTATCTATAATTAATGAAACCGGCACTATTTTTTACCTACCAAAGTGGTAAAAGCCATAACTTACCATTTACCTTTTTTTGGTATATATTAGAATTAATTGATTAAATAGTTTTTTTATTCAGTACATTTTTTTTATTTAGATTATTGTACTATGTACATATGTAAAAAGAGTCTAGTCTGTGCTCGTCATTTATACTTTTTAAGCCATTATTTTCCATAATATTTTTTTGGATTCTCGCTATATGCTACAGCATACATACATGTAGGTGAAGGTTGAGGCACATTTTCCCAAGTCTCTCCCTTTCTCTCTTTTTATTAACTGTTTATTGACATTTTTCCGGAGAGAAATGAGATAAACCATTCTGTTTTCAAAATTCCACCTTTTTTATGAAGAAATTTGAGTAAACTAATAAATAATGGTTTAATATGTTTATAGATGACAGCGTTTTAAGTAAAAATATATAATATTAAATTATTACAACCCAATTATAGTTATTTTTAATTAGAGTTAAACTCAATTTACAGTTCGTGATTATTTTAGTGGGCTTTTTTTTTAACAATTGTCATAGAATTTTTGAGTTAAATTATTATAATTTTGGCGATATAATCATCTGTTATTTAGTATGTTGATATTGTTATACATAAAACACTTGCCTTTATTTTATATCTCTCCGCTCTCTACTTCAGCGCTCTCTCTTTGATTTTTGTTTCGAGCATATTTGTGATCACTGTCCCCTGGCTATGACAATTAGTTAAAATTTATAAATCAATTTATTATAATATTTTTTTCAATATTTATTGAAGTAAAATTTCTAAATAATCTACTAAACTAGTAATAATAAATAAAGTATGAATTGTATCAATTGTTGGTTGTGTTTGTTGTGTTTGGGAATGTTTATTAGATAATATATTAATAATAAATAAAAAATAGTAAATGACAACACTGTGTTGCCATTTTGGCTATTATTTCGATATTATATTATATATTCGAAATAATATTATTAAGTTATTAAACATTTAAGTGAATCTAAATGGACTTGGATATTTACATAAAACAATATCGAACAAAATTTTTAATATATCTTAAAAAACACATAATAATTATCTTTACTTAAGTAATATTTAATGTCATTTATGACATTTGAGTTTTTTTTTTTCATTTATTTTATAGGCCCCTTATAAAGTGGGGCTTTTGTTGCCATATTTAAATTACGTCGAAATAAATATTGATATTTATAAGCAAAGAAAAGGAATTATATGTTTAAATATTATAACTAATTTAGGCTAAGTTGAAACTTTTTAATGTGATTGTTTTAGTAATTTGCATTCCATCTAATATTTTTTTAATGCCTTTTACTTTTACTTAAGGCGTAGTGTATGTCTGTTACAAGTGTCTGTTACTATTTTAAATAAAAAAAAAAGCGTTAACTCTAACATAATGCATTTATAACTTATTTTTTGAGTATAAATTTAAATTACATAGAATTTACTCGTTTTTAGTTTCAATGGAGTCTCACTGTTATTTGCTCAATTTTTTTGTAATAATTAAAATGCATACACTGAGTATATTATATTGACTGTCAAAGTAATATCTTAAATGACATTAGAGTAGATCAAATAAATAAAAAACTTTTTTAATTTTGTTAAAAACAAAAGGACGTATGCTAAATATTGTAAGGCTGTGTGTGTTTGTGCAATTATTTGTAAAAGTTTATTTATTATATTCTAATAACTATACCCTGTTGTAATTTTTTATGACATTTAAATATAAATCACTGTAAATAGGACTACCAGTAAACAAACTTGATTTTTTTGAAATTCCCATTCGGGGAAGATGGAAAAGTCTTTTCCATTTTCTTCACTCTGGCATTGTTAAATTCTAAGTTTTTGTAATGAATCTCAACACCTAGTAATTATTACAGATTAAATAAACATTGAACATCAAATATGACGTTTTTGGACTTTACCATCAGTCTTTGCCAGAGGGTAAAGTCCAAAAAAGTTTTTTTTTATGAAATTTTGAGATACATCTTTAACATGCTAGTGAAAAAAAATGGTTGCCTGTAAAGTGGGTTTTCCGGGCGAAAATTTTACGTGACAACGTCTTATTCATGATTAATAATTATAATATAAATTGCACAAATTTTAACTATAGAAAATATATTTTGTTTACTAAAACATTGTACATGTGTCAAGTGATACGCGCGGCGGACCGATCATAGTTCGGTGACAGTTGACACATCGTTACGTTACCTTTTTCATATGTGACTCCGAGCCGCAACCTAATTTAAGACGTTATCACGTCAAAAAATATATATTGAAAATTAAATATTTATATTTTACTGTTTAAAAAAGACATTAAATTCATAACAGTATTCCTTCTAACTTGAATAGAGAAGGATAGCATTATATTACTTTATAATTTAATTACTGACATAAAAGACAGGGTGACTGAAACGAATTATTTTTTTAAATTATTCACATTTTGTGTAAGATTTACATATTTTTAAAATGTTTTACGTATATTGCATTTTTATTATATTTAAAATATACAAATAAAGAAATAGGTTTTATATGTAATATTAAAATTAATTTTTTATTTGTATATTTTACTTATTTAAATATTTGACTTCAAATTGATATTATTTTGCCTAATATTTGTATTTAAAATTTTCACTTGTATTTTAAATTTAATTACAGTTGTGTATTAAATACTATATATTGAAAATTATAATGCTTTGGCCATTATGGAAAGCAGCCCAAAAATATTTTGCCAGATTATTTATTAAAGTATCTGTATTCATACCAAATAGAAATACTTTGGTTCACTTAATTTCTTAACAAAATAATTTTAGAGCTGGTCATTATTTTTTTAATAGATCAAAATAAGTTGTTGCCTTTTAATGTTATTTGTTGTTAGTGCCAAGTTCTTTTATTAATGTATATTTAGAAAATTACATTAACTGCTAAGTCAAATTGTTTTCTGAATTATTGTACAATTACCTGGAATGTAACATTATGAATCTTGTATGAAAACAAGCTATGTATTCTTGAAAATGACAGATTGACATAAAAAAAAGAAAAAACATAAGAGCCATGTCATAATTATACCATTTTTTAAATTTTTCTTTTGTGTTTTATTCTTAAACGTAAATGCTGTTTTTATATATTCAAAAACCGAAACTCCGACGACCGTCGTGGCGCAGAGGCGCAACGTCTGCCTGTAACGCGACGGTTTCTGGGTTCGATCCCCAGTCGGGGAAGATGGGTTTTTCTATTTCCATTTTCTTCGCTCTGGCAACTAAGGCAAAGCGCGGCGTTGAGTTCCGCCACTCAACACACAATGCCTCTAAAACGGCGGAAAGCGGGAACGGAGTAAGCAGGGACTAAGTAACGGAGTGTCTTAACACTAGGTTCGTATGGTTCCTGCAGTTCCCTCTGCCTGCCCTGCCATGTGCGGGATAAAGCGTGAAGCTAAAAAAAAACAAAAAAAGAAAACATCGAAACTAAATTATTTTATTTTATTTGAATTATAGATACCTGTAAATCTTCCAATATGCTGCCAGGATATTTAGGACGTTAATTCACACTAAGGATAAGAACAATTATACATAAGAAAAGAAACAAAAAAAATTAGTTTTATATTAATAATGTTATATATCCATTAACAATACTACACTGTATGGTGTATCCCTGAGCACATTTTAAAATAAAATACGTTATTTCAAACTATAAATACAAAAGGTATGGAATGAATGTAGGCAAATGTGTAGGTATATCACGAGTTTGTAGATATATTGCCTCATCACGTGACTATCGCGTGTTTATAAATATATTTAATATGAACCATCACATTTACAGGACGTTCATACTTCATATTCAATTCGCATAAAAGGAGAACGAATTATTTTTCTTTTTCTTAGCTCGAGACAACGGTATTAGTGCGGCATCGACTTTTGCCACGCAAAGTCTTAAAAGTCATTATTTTTGCCTACGATCCTCTCTGATTATCCTGCAATGTGTAGGACAGGGGAGTGGAACTTCCATACGAATTTGGTTTCTAAAAGACTAGCGCCATCTCTCGCCCAGGGCGTAAATAAGTTTGATATTTTTTACATATATCGCCACTAGATGGCATTTTTAGGTAATATTAATTAAAAAAATAATATTATTTTATTATTTATGTTTTCTTTACTAATAATTTTATTTTCGTTTACAATGTTATTTTATTTTTCATATTTTGAAATAAAATTGGTCTATTTATTTTAATGGCGACATTGTATAAGTTCGCCCATAAGGATATTACATATATTAATAAAAATGTTTAAAACGGAATAAAACCTTAGAAATGACAATCATCGGCACTAAAATCTAAACTATAAATATTCTTAGAAACCTATAAACACCTATATTAATTTTCTCTTTATAATACACATTATTTATGATTTTTATATAAGTTAACAAAATAGATATTTTTATTTGTTAAATTATTGTTGTCAAATTATTTTTATAATTGTAAAGATTTAAATATAGTTTTTTTATTATTTCAGAACTAAAAAGATAAAGAGAGATAAATTGTTTAAGTTGATTAATAATCTTGACCATGGTGTAAATGTATAAAGTTAAGCTAGTTAGTTAAGTGACAAATAAATAATCTTTAATAAGAATGACCTCATTTAATTATAAGTATATAATTTAAAAAAAAAAATAAATACAGAGTTTTACCATGAAATAAAACTTACCTATTATTTTTTCTTCAATATCCGGAATCCATATTGAGTCAAGTACCAGTCTTTTTGCCCGTTTATTTAGCTTTTCACTTCCTCTCCGCTAGTGGCGCCACCTATACTAACTCGTTTTGGCTCCAAGTGCTCAGCGCACCGGGTAGCAGCGCGATTTATTCTCATTATTGAACTCACCAGGTAGGAATTACCTGGATTCCGGATATTGAAGAAAAAATAATAGGTAAGTTTTATTTGATGGTAAAACTCTCTATTATTTGTTTCGTTTCAATATCCGGAATCCATATTGAGTGATGTGTTTGTTATCACCTGGTGCGCTATACGGGTGGACGCTATAATGTGTATGTATATTATAACAAAAAGGTTAAATTCATAATAAATACAAGATTTACATTTATAAACTTGTATTAAAGATCAATTTAAATGTTACAATACAAATTAATAATAATAATACAAAATAGTAATGATAGTAATGATACATTACTGAACAGGATCAAAATAATTAGATAATGATATAGAGTTGTTACCATTATTTAAATCATTCAAGTCTAGTAATTCTCTTTGATAGTAATTTTTGAAAGTATGAATCATTTTCCAATTACCAGTTGTGAGAATTCGATCAATTGGGAAATTTTCTACAATATTAAGAGAGGCTACCGCAGATCTTACAGAACCCGGCGTTGCCTCAATGCCACTATCTTTTAAAAGAGACTTGACCCAACCACCTATAACAGTTTTGGAGGCCGGCTTTACATCTCCTCTAGTAGTAATAAATAAATGATTTATATCTTTTCTACGACTTGAAGTCACACGTATCAACTGTCTCAACCAAAAAACTAGATTTAACTTATTATGAGAATGTTTTTTAAGCCTCCTTCCAGACTGCCTATGGTTATGGGTATCGGTCTTTGAACCAAAAGCCGGCCATAGAACAATAGAGGTATCTTCGTCCACTAAGCTACGGCTATCAATTCGTAACAAAGTTAGATCGTGTACTCTACGGCCCGATGCTAGTAACAAAAGAGTAGCTACATGTCTTGTAACAAAAAATATGTTATTTTGATCAAAGTCATATGTACTCATATATTGTAATAGCACTTTAGGGTTCCAAACAGGTGGCTTAGCAGGTTTTTCTCTCGCAACAGAAATGGCTTTTAACACATGTTTTATAAAGAAATTAGATGACAAATCAATATTAGATGTTAGGTGTGTAAACGTTGATATGACTGACTTATGAACTAAGATAGTTCTATAAGCAAGCCCTACATCGCAATGCAAATGGGCTAAATATCGTGCTACTTGATCAGCACTAGGGTATTTAAAGTTTACTAAATGTGACTCACACCAACGTATCCAACGGCGCCACGCTGGCTTATACGTATTAATCGTAGAGCTTCTCCAAGAAGCTACATGAGAAGGTTTTACTCTCGACATGACCAATCTGTCAAAATGTCTGGCCACCCAAAATCAGCCATGCCTGTAAAAGTAGGTTTTGCACCTGGGGTGGCGGCCTCCTGGTCTTTGTATCTATGAGAAAGTCTATTAGATTTGGGATAAGGTACGGAGGTTGGCATGCTCTCCGTTGGAGGTCGGCCTGCCAAAATACCTTCTTCCATTTTGGGGCAATCAGTATGAATCGCCCGCTGGCTTGATTTAGATGCTCGAGAACCCTGGGTATTAAATTTGGTGGCGGAAACAACCAAGCTAGATCGTAGTGCCAGCGATGGCAAAACGCATTGTGGAGGTGCGCTTTGCGATCGGTTCTGTCTAGAGATACATAGGTCGGTACCACATGAGCTGTTTTCGACGCAAACAAATCTATCTCGGGTGTGCCCCACATCTGAAAGATTTGCTGAGTCGCAGTACTCTTTAGATGCCATTCGGGGCATGACTTCTTCCGAGATAGCGCGTCGACCTCGACATTGTATCTGCCTGGCAAGTAGTTCGCAGTGAGATGAATGTTTCGTTTGTCTAATATTGCCAATAGAAGACGGGTTTGTTGTAAAAGTTTCTTTGATTTCGTACCTCCTTCTTTGTTTATATAAGAAACCACTGTTTGATTGTCGGTTTGTAAAAGTATATGTGCATTGCGGAGCTGACGTTGCTTCTGTTGTACAGCAGCATACACAGCGTACATTTCTTTCCTGTTGGCATGCCAGTGTTTTTGTACAATTGTCCAGCTCCCTTCGATATTCATCTCGCCGAGTTGAGCAGCCCAACCTATGTTGGATGCGTCTGTGGTTAAAAGATGAGTCACTAAATGTAAGTGAATTGGCATGGAACTTCCTATAGCTTGGCACCACCGGAGTGGTGGTGCCAAGCTATATCTCCAATCGTACTGGGAGGGGAAGCTTATATCTCCAATCGTACTGGGAAGGGAAGCTTTACTTTTCGATATGGATGCTTCGCCGACAGTTGTCGACTGTAGTACTGCAGTGTGCGACAATGAAGGCGACCTCTTGGAGTCACAAAAGTTGCGAAGTTGAGTCTCCCCATTAGAATTTGGTATTGTTTGAGAGACCACTTGCTTTTCTGCAACTGTTGTTGAAGTGCTTTGCGAAGCGTTAAGCACTTCAGCTCCGACAGGGACTTTGCGTTGCATTTTGTGTCCCACATAATACCGAGAAACTCAAGGCATTGAGTCGGAGCTAACACAGACTTCTCGAAGTTGATTATCCAGCCAAGAAGATTCAAAATTTTTATCGTAAAAGCAATGTCTTCCTGCAACTGTTCCTTCGATTGGTTTGCTAAGAGAAAATCGTCCAGGTAGACTACACATCGAATTTTGTGACCCCTCAGAAACTCCGCAATCCAATTTGTTATCATAGCGAACGTTTTTGGAGCTGACGATAGGCCAAACGGCAAGCAAGTCATTTGAAGCAGCTGGTGCTGGCTTGGGTCTTGATGATAATTTAGCCTTAAGAATCGCCGATGTTTTTGTGCAATTGCCACGTGGAAGTACGCTTGACTCAAGTCTATTTTTGCCATCCAATCCTGTCGTTGTAAGAATTTTGGCACTCCGAAGTGGTTCATCAGATGAAATGATTTGACTTTGACAAACTGATTTAATCTTTTCAGATTGAATATTGGCCGAAATGTTTGATCTGGCTTGGGCACTAAGAAAAACGTGGATAGGAAGCTGTGGCTCTGTTCCGCGGGTTCTAGGACACCAGTCTCTAACATACTCTTTATTTGTTCGGTCATAATTAACGATGTTGGCGTTCTGTAACATCTCATAATCGCATTGCTTGGGAAAACTAGTGGAGGTTTCAGTATAAAAGGTATGCGGGTTCCATTTAACAGGCGGCATATTTTGTCCGGTGCACCTATATCGTACCACACATTTAGAAATTGCTTTAGACAGCCGCCTCGAAATAGCCCATAGTCATGCCTGGGATTCATTTTTAAAGGTTTCTCGTGTTTGCTTATTTTTTGGTTTATTTTTGTGATTACTCGATCTGCTTTTATTTTGTCGCAGTTCACTAGAGATCCGCTTTTTGGAATTTGTGGTATATTTTTGTTGAAAAAATTTTTGTTTCACATCACTATTTGCATATGGTTTTCGATTTTGATGTAGATTATCTTTAGAGCTACCTTGGGTAACTCTTGGCGATGTATTTAATTTGTCTACCCCTCCTATTTTTTGAAGGTAACTTTCAATTGCCTGGTCATTAAAAAGTGAAATAGTGCTCGGAGGAATTTTACGTAATATGTCAGTATGGTACGTTTTTTAAATTTGACACAGCAAGGACTCTCGTCGAGTATTTATACAATCGGCCCTTCTACCGCACACTATTTGTAACAAGTCATCCGTTACTTTACTATAAGAAGATTCTTTCGAAAACAAAGATTCTATCTTCTCAAATAAAGAACTAGGAGATAAGACGTTGTTCGAATCATTGGACCAATCAACTAGCGATTGCAAAGCTTTACGCAACTCTTCCTTTTGACAAAGTAAGGCATTAGTCAAACCAGCAAAGGTCCTTTCTAATAAATATGAATGTGAATTTTCTTTAAGCATTGCCGTCTCAAAGCGCTTTAAAACGTCGTTTACTTTTAATTCAACAAAACCGGGGGTAGTTAAATATTTCTTTTGTGCTTCCGTAAATCGAACCGCATTCCAATCACCACATTCAAATCGTTGCAATTCCGTTAATTTTTTAAGAAATATCTTATCAGATATAGGATAAATTGGATCTTTTACGGTCGTACTAGTTTCCGATAAAATCTGAAGTTTATTTTTATTCGTAACCTCGGCTTGATTTAAATGTAAGCTATTTGTAGCAATCGTATCGTTCTTTCCCAATGAATTTATATTTTCATTACTATTATTCTTTGATATGAGGGTAGTTAGAAACGCAACTTGCTGCGATAAAAACTCAAAATGTGCGTAACTCACCGGTTGAGAGTCCTTTCTCGATCTGTGTTCAAGGAGTTGAATCACGAATCCGTTTCTGAGATATCCCAACCTCACTGACGTCTAAATTATTACTATGCTCCATACTAATAACACGGAGAGGATAAACACAACGTAGAACGTTATTTTCGCAAAGTTTCACGGTACTACAACTGAACTGGGCGAAAACTGACGCTATAATGAGAATAAATCGCGCTGCTACCCGGTGCGCTGAGCACTTGGCGCCAAAACAAGTTAGTATAGGTGGCGCCACTAGCGGAGAGGAAGTGAAAAGCTGGATAAACGGGCAAAAAGACTGGTACTTGACTCAATATGGATTCCGGATATTGAAACGAAACAAATAATAATTATATTTTACTCTTTTAAAAAAAGACATTAAGTCCATAACAGTATTATATTCCTGAACTCAATGAAGAATGATAGCATTATATTAGTATATAATTTAATTAGTGACATAAAAGACAGGCTATTGCATTTTTTTTCGGTATTTTAAATTATACACATTTTGTGTTAAGTTTTATATATTTAAAAAAAATAATATATTTTATTTATTTCAATATTTGACATGGGATCGATTTTATTATTGTTTATTCAGTACTATATGTTGAAATCTACCGGCTTAGGTAAATATTACAACATTATAAATTTGACATTCATATCAACGATATCCATCAATGCCACTTCTGGTACTTTTTAATCTATGAAGTTAATAATTAAAACATATTGTGTTCACATTTTCTGTCTACCCTTTTTTGTGTAATATTTTACTTTAACTTTACTTTGTTATCTCTGTACGCTTCTTTTTATATTTGTTTTATTTTATATAGTTTCTCAGTAAGTGAAATGTATGTATTTCTTTTGAGGAATTAATAAAGTTCTTCAACCATAAATCCTCGGCCAGTATGAAAAGCAGCCAAAAAAATATTTTGGTTTTTCAGGTCATTTATTAGTGTGTCATAACACACTCACATAGAAATAGTTCGGTTCACATAATTACTTAGCAAAATTATTTAAGAGCTGGTTAATTTTCTTTTGAATAGGTTTATTGAAATTGTTGCCATATTTTATTAGTGTTATATTTTGTTGTTAGTGCAAAGTTCTTTTATTAATGTATATTTAAGTAATTACATGAACTACTAAGTCAAATTGTTTTCTGAATTATTCTATAATTGTATTACCTGGAATATAACACGAGTCTTGTATGAAAACAAGCTATGTTTTCTTGAAAATGACAGATTCACATAAAAAAAAAATAAAAAATATAAGAGAAGTGTCACAATTATACTATTTTTTCAATTTTTCTTTTGTGTTTTATTCCCAAATGTAAAAACCAAATCGAAATTATTGTGACGTGACAACGTCTTAAATTAGGTTGCGGCTCGGAGTCACTCATGAAAAAGTGTAACGCCCGGTAACGTTACGATACGTCACCGAACTATGATCCGCCGCGCGTATCACTTGACACGTGATAGACTTGACTTTCGCAAGACACATTACAGCAGAAACACTTCCTTTCATTTCATATTTCTTCTATCATCGTCCTATCCTCAAGAAAATCACTCAAATAGGAATTAGATAAGTTTAACTTTACATGTACAATGTTTAAGTAAACAAAATATATTTTCTATAGTTAAAATTTGTGCAATTCATATTTTCATTCAATTCCTTGTTCCTATTGTGCAATTTAATACTATTCTTATCAATAAATATTCTACCGAGAAAAAGACGTTGTCACTTAAAATCTTCGCCCGTAAAACCGACATTACAGGCAACCATTTTTTTATTATTTTATTTCAATTGCGAATATCAAAAATATCTTTTAATATATGCCAGGGTATTGTCGATGTCGGTTTATTTTTAAAGTGTTAATTCACACTAAGGATAAAAAACAATATAGATATAGAAGAATATAAAGAAAAAAGTTTTACATTAATTAAGTCATATAGTTCTCTACCAATTAACAATAAAAATCACCTTATATTAAGTGAAGACATTCATGGTGCAGCGGCACAACGTCTTTCTGTAAATTTGATGGTTCAAAGTCGATTCCCAAAAAGGGAAAACGAATAATTTTCATTTTTTAGCTCTAGATTTTCGCTTTGCAAAGTCTTAAAAGTCAGAATATGGAAATTAAGTTATTTTTGCCTACCATTCTCTATGCTTACCACGCAATGTGTTAATATAGTATGCAGCGTAAAGCTAAATTCTTCGAATTCACAAACAAAGCTAACTATTAAGAAAAGATTTATGTCAAATAAAAAACCACATCTCTGTTGTAACTAAAAAAAATGGTTGCCTGTAAAGTCGGTTTTACGGGCGAAGATTTTACGTGACAACGTCTTTTTCTCGGTAGAATATTTATTGATATGAATAATAATTATAATATAAATTGCACAAATTTTAACTATAGAAAATATATTTTGTTTACTAAAACATTGTACATGTAAACTTAAACTTGACTAATTCCTATTTGAGTGATTTTGTTGAGGATAGGACGATGATAGGAGAAATATGAAATGAAAGGAAGTGTTTCTGCTGTAATGTGTCTCGCGAAAGTCAAGTCTGTCACGTGTCAAGTGATACGCGCGGCGGACCGATCATAGTTCGGTGACAGTTGACACATCGTTACGTTACCGGGCGTTACACTTTTTCATGAGTGACTCCGAGCCGCAACCTAATTTAAGACGTTGTCACGTCAAAAATATACGTGGTATAACTATATAAAAAAAGAAATTGTTGTAGTAATTCATCTCTTAATTTTTAATATAATTTTATGTTCTCAAGATAGTATAGAGATTTTAATGTCACATGAGAGAAAAAAATATTTATTTATTTTTAAATATATATATGAGTGATCAGATTAAATATTTTAGAAACTATTTGGTCGTGATTTTGACTTTGTTATTAGCACTACTGTCTAAATGGACTTTTACCTAACATAAAAATCAAATGATTTGAGATGTAATTTGATATTTTTTAAGCACTAAAGTACGTTTCACTTAAATAAAACAAATGATATCTCAATATTGATATTAATTTGGCTAAAAAATATTTATTAAGTAAGTGGCTGAAATTTAAACAGAAAATATTAGATATTGTTTTTAAACAGTAACAGAAAATATTATCAAATATTTTATTTTAAGCTAGCAACACAATTAAACTTGATAATCAAGACATGTGACATCATATCAATTGTCAAATGTCAATGTCATTTGTATGGAAATCGATTTTGTATCGGTATTTCCAAACATTCTAAATAAAAGAAAGATTCCTTTATAATATAATAATAGGAAAATAATGTAAATATACAAAATGGGTGATAAATCAGAGGCTCAAAATGAAAATGGTGAACAAAAATATACCGGAAAGAAAATAAGTGAATACATGTTGATTACAATACTTGGTACGGTTTGGTTTCATTTAAAAATTATTTAGGATTACATTTAATACATACTTGTCACTGTGTCAGATTAAATATTACAACAAACTGAGGTCATCGCGGCTCAGTGGTACAGTGTCTAACTGAAATCGCAATGTGTGTGAGTTCAATTCCTTTTAAGCAGATAAATTATTTTCATACTTTTTATAAGTACTGTAATACAGTACTCAAATTAGTAGATAGACCAAGACACGAACAGTAATAGATTTAAGTATTTCTTTGGGTTTTCTGTCATATTATATGCAATATGTGGTACAAAACAAAGCCCAGAAAAAATTATTTTTAAATTATTTAATTTTTTTTATGTTGACCTTCATAAATGATACAAGATTATATAAATTAGGCATTTTACTTACACTGAATCAGTCATCAATAAATATTTCTAATTAGATGGGACTAATAGTGTTTCCTAATCGATACAACATGGGTACCTTCAAAAAGCGCGTCTACGTCAACCTTAAAGGCCGGCAACGCTCTTGTAACACCTCTGCTGTTACACAGGGCCGTGGGCGTCGGTGATCACTTACCATCAGGTGACCCGACTGCTCGTTTGCCTTGTCCTTCCCATAAAAAAAAAAAAAAAACTAAAATAAAAATATTATAAGCTTAAATATTTATATTTATTAAAGTAAATACACACCATTTCGAATTTCATATTGAAAACGGAAATTACAATGAACTCAATTATTAGTACAGCTATTAGTAAAGTTGATAGCTGATGTGTGCCGCATATATCATATATTAACATAACAAATTAATGAGCACATTTATTGCAGCAATTGTTCTTGGCTCCATCCATTACAAATATGTGTCAAACCTTTTTGAAAATGATCGAAATTTCTCCTATCTCTCTGACTTGGAGAGAGAGATGTCACTACGCACAGAAATGGGTTTTTATTATTCGTATTACAAAACAATAGTCGAAGAGACGACTTTTGCGAGTGGCATATCAAAAATAATGTATGATCAGTTAGTAGAGTATCCTAAAGATGTCAATGCTTTTAACAGATTCAATATAAATCCAGAGGTGAGATTATATTCTCTTTTTTCCATTTCATAGACATTTTTGGGGAATCCCCTCTTATTCTTTGAGTTTTGTTTTGAAGTTCTGACCATTTATTCAATCTTATTTTATGTACTCTCTTAAAGTAAATATGCTTTCCTCAAAAATGAAGCTTGAAAATCAGAGATGTAATAAAAAGCTAAAATCACACAAAATCTATGACAAATCTATATAGTAGGTTTAATTCATACTTAGTTTATTAACCGATCTGGCAGTATAGAGTGTTGCATTAAGTTTCAGTGTGTTAAAGCAGAGAGCAGAGTGTCTTTACTCTATGTTATGCCATTTTGGGTTAGTGTGATGATAAAAAAAAAAGACCAAAATGATAACAATTACTTAAAATATATAATTCAAGACTCTTTTTATTTATTGAATTGTTTTTTTTTTTAATTTTTTTTTATTATTAGCTTCACGCTTTATCCCGCACAAGGCAGGGTAGGCAGAGGGAACTGCAGGGACCGTGGGAACCTAGTATTAAGACGCTCCGTTGCTTAGTCCCTGCTTTCTCCGTCCCCGCTTTCCGCCGTTTTTGAGGCATTGCGTGTTGAGTGGCGGAACTCAACGCCGCACTTTGCCTACTTTACCAGAGCGAAGAAAATGGAAATAGAAAAATCCATCTTCTCCGACTGGGGATCGAACCCAGTAACCGTCGCGTTACAGGCAAACGTTGCGCCTCTGCGCCACGACGGTCCTCTTTTTTTTTATTTATCTTAAATAAATATAGATTTCCTATGCCCAAGATAAAAAATATAAAATAAAATCGATTTTCCCCAAATCAGGTAATAATCGGTGCAATGTATCGATATTTCGAACCATGGTTGAACTCTACACATAGAGAGTGTCATTTGATCGAGCGAGGTGATGACCACCCGCCAGTGGAAAGCTGCGTCGGGATTGGTCAACCGATTTATTTCTATTTAGAAGTGATATGGTGGTTTGCTGGTCTCACTGTTGCCGTCCTTTTCGTACACGCGTCTGTGCTGAGGTGAGTGAGCGAGACAGCTGATTTGCTTGCTAGTTTTTTTTGACAGAAACAACGGTGTCAAAAATAAAAGTAAAACAGAAGAAAAAAAAAAGAAAAAGAGAGAAGAGAAGGAAAAAGAGAATAGAGATTATATTAAGAAATATTACATTAAAAGCTATAATTCTTATGCCGTCATAGCTCTACTGCCTCTGATTGTAAATTCAACGGTTGCGGTTTCGATTCCCATGAGGGGAGAATGAATATCTAACAAAGTCGCATACAAATAATTGTACTCTATAGTAATGATAGAGTGTAGTCTCTTGGTCACTCATCAACTCCTGGCACCAACTCTTTGATTTTACTTAAGAATCTGACAGTGGGGACGGAGAAAGCAAGGGCTAAGCAACGGAGTGTCTTAACACTAGGTTCCCACGGTCCCTGCAGTTCTCTCTGCCTACCCTGCCTTGTGCGGGATAATGCGTGAAGATAAAAAAAAAAAATCTGACAGTCTCGAATTATTTCACAGGAAATAGGTATATCGGTGAATGTTTTAACGTTGCCTTCCTTCTATATATTCTGTTATAAGCGAGAAATAGAAGCTATTTTTTTATCGTCAACATTAAGTCTTCGGTGCTTAAGTAAATAAGAATTGGCGTAAAAAGGAGTGACCAGTCACTAATTCTCTGCGAACTCCGTTATACGAAATATATAGCTTGAAGAAACAGCTTGATGATATTAAAAATATCGACGAAGTGACTGATTTCTCTGTTTCTCCATTCTTCTCCACGTTCCCCATTTCTCTTCCAGCCAAAGTGTTCTAGGTGGTATCCTAGCAGTGGTACAGTATTTTGCGAACCACGCCGAATGCACTAGGGTACAGTGGGCTCCAAACGAGAGAGAGAACCTGGCTGCACCACTTCTCCTGCTGCAAACATGGCTTCTCACTCTGCAGCTGAGGGAGAAGAATAAGAACAAGGTGTTGAAGTTACAGGTGAGTTTGTACTCAGAGATGCCAATTATTTTTTAATTGGCGTTAAGTTTTTTTGATCTAATAGGTACGTGTTAGTCGTGATTACTTAGTTTAGTTGTTAGGATGAAAATTTACACACAAATTTATGTTTTTGAGTTACTAATTCATAGATTTAAGGGTCGTGAATTCAAATCTTATTTGGGGGTAATGAATTAATTTTAATTCCTCTTTCTAGTAACAAGACAGAGTGCAGCGTCGTTTCTGTAAATATCACATCGTCTGCTTGTAAACGCGACGGTTTGTGGGTTCGATTCCTACTTGGGGAGAAAGAATTTTCCATTTCCATTGCCTTTACTCTGACATCTACGCAACCACAGTTCTTAGTTCCGCCACTTAATACACAATGTCACAAAAAATGCGGAAAGCAGGGAACGGACTGTCTTAACACCAGTTTGCCATGGTTCATGCGGTCACCTCTGCCTACCCTGCTATATGCGGGATAAAGCGTGAAGCTAAAAAAAAGAAGTTATCACAATGAAATTAATTATTTACGTATACATTTTATTCCAGGTCGGCATATTTATAACTAACAGCCTATGCCTTCTGTTCTGGCAATTCACCCAGTTCATATTTCTGACGCAAACCGCGATATTCTTCGTGATGGAACAATTGAGAATTATTGATACAAAAACGCTATCGATATTTCTCCATTCCCACTTTTGTGGACTCCACACGGCGATACTTCTTCTCCAGGGCAACGATATGCTAAAGACCTCCCTTTATACATCTTTCTTTGCAATAATCTCCATTTATTGTCTATTCTTTAGCACGTTTCGAATAAATATAAAGAATAAGTTGGACTTCTTTGTCGAAACTTGGCTGGTTGTTCTAAGACTATTGTTAGCACTAACCTCGTCTTTGTACCTGAAGAAGGTTCTGTGCGATTTCCTTGAAGTCCAAGATGACTCCCACGTGTGGGACATCCTGTATTCAAAAGTATCAGATTATAAAACGTTTCACACCCTCATTTATACGTGTTCCGCTGTTTTTGACTACCTACCCTTGAAATCAGTTCAGAACATGTCGAAATCAATGTTAATACCGTTTGTGTTGCTCATATGCGTTAACGTCGTCTCGTACTGGTTCTCCAGTGCCATTTCCAAGTGTAAGAAAGAGATAGACGATTTGGTCAAAGAAGAAGAGGAAGAAGGTGACGATGATGATAGTGGCATAGAGAATAATTCGGAAACGATGAAGAATAAACCTCGGAAGGACGTTGATGTGATACTATCGTCGTTTGATGGGAAAATGAAGAAGCTAGATGAAATGAAGAACGTAGGGATGTTCCTTTTGAAGAATATGAACATGTAGAGCCGGCGATTTTTTACAATCTGTCCCAAATGTTCGTTTTTGGTGTGATGGCTGCACTAGTGATGAGATTGAAGTTGTTGTTCTCGACGCAGATGTGCCTCGTCTGTTCACTTATTGCCAACAGGAATTATAATATGTGAGTGTAACAGAAATTATTTACTTCAGATACTAATTTAGGTAGGTTATAATGATTGATCAATCTATCAATTTGTTGTGATTTCTTACGAAAGAAAGTCTAAAAACACCGAAATCCATTATATATTGTCAACTTATCAATTTATCAATGCAATGATTTCTTACAATAGATAATCTAAAAGCACCGAAAATAAAATAGTCACTATGAACTAAATAAATTTACTCAACCTATCAACGCCATGGTATGATGGTTTTACAAAAGTTAGTTATGTGTTAATATGTTTTTTTTTATACAGATACCCAAAGTCTCTTGCAAAATATGTGCCCATATTCTGGGCCATAGCCCTTTTGCCCATTTTGAGGGAGCTCTCCCAGAATGTATCACATGAAATGTCGCATATTGGTATGTTTCTATTTTTTTGGCTTCATATATATATATATATATATATATATATATATATATATATATATATATATATATATATATATATATATATATATATATATATATATATATATATATATATTTAGGTACAGCATCATTTTTTCCATTTCATGATATTTATACGTGCTGTGTAACGCGTGATGTAGATATCATTAAACACGAATGACGTACTACAACAATACTATTAAACGTTATGATTCTGTCACCTTCCATTCAAAAAAATAACCAAAAGAGAAAGAGCTATATCTCTGTCCCGCTCTGACAGTACAGTGTACGCTCGCGTCATACTTGACAAATGGTGTTTTATTTTGGACCAATAAATTAATTATTTATTTTGTTTGAAAAAAGAAAATTTATAATTGAAAATATTACTTGTTTTATAATTTTACCAAATTTATAAAAACTAGTTAATACTATGCTTTAAATTAAGGTCGCGAGTACATATACACCTGTATACCCTATATATTTATTATTGTTAAACTAATTCAAGGTGAATTTAGCGATTACCCTCAAGAGCAATTGCTACAGTGGATTTCAAGAGAGACCAGTACTAATGGGGCGTTCGCAGGTTCGATGCCGGTGCTGGCAAGTGTCATGTTGTCAACAAGACGGCCTATAGTCGCTCATCCTCATTACGAGCATGTGGAAGCAAGGTATGGGGGGGATTTTGATGGATTTTGGAAGATTTTTGTGTGAAGTACCGGCTGATTGAAAATTTTTTTTTTACCTTCACGCTTTATCCCGCACATGGCAGGGTAGGCAGAGAGGAACTGCAGGAACCATAGGAACCTAGTGTTAAGACACTCCGTTGCTTAGTCCCTGTTTTCTCCGTCCCCGCTTTCCGCCTTATTCGAGGCATTGCAGTGTTGAGCTGGCGGAACTCAACGCCGCACTTTAGCCTAGTTGCCAGAGCGAATGAAAATGGAAATAGAAAAATCCGTCTTCCCCGAGTGGGAATCGAACCCAGAACCGAACAGGTAGACGTTTCGCCTCTTAAAAAAACATGGAGACACAAACACAACATGTAAATTTTTAAAACATTTTTTTTCCAGGAAACGAGCATATTCTGTATATAAAGTATACGGGAGGTTTCCTCCACAAGATTATTATGAAGAACTAACCAAAATGAAAGCAACATATCTCATAATAGAAACTAAATACTGCTATGGGAAGAGCAAGTTAGTTGTTTTTTTTTAAATATTTAATAATATGGCTTCACGCTGTATCCCGCATATAGCGGGATAGGCAGGCATAACGTATATAAATGGTTTTAAACCTGCACTTCTGCGGTCAAATCCCGCTGCAAAGATTTTTTTTAGCTTCACGCTTTATCCCGCACATGGCAGGGTAGGCAGAGGGAACTGCAGGAACCATACGAACCTAGTGTTAAGACACTCCGTTGCTTAGTCCCCGTTTTTTCCGTCGGCGCTATTTTTTATTTTATCTATCCTTAATATGGATTAACACTTTAAAAATCAAAAAAGATTTTAATACACATATATGTTTTTTTATTTTGTTAAATTTTGTTTAATATATATATATATATATATATATATATATATATATATATATATATATATATATATATATATATATATATATATATATATATATATATATATATATATATATATATATATATATATATATATATATATATATATATATATATATATATATATCTATATATATATATATATATATATATATATATATATATATATATATATATATATATATATATATATATATATATATATATATATATATATATATATATATATATATATATATATATATATATATATATATATATATATATATATATATATATATATATATATATATATATATATATATATATATATATATATATATATATATATATATATATATATATATATATATATATATATATATATATATATATATTACTATGCACTTATTGACGTGACAACGTCTTAAATTAGGTTGCGGCTCGGAGTCACATATGAAAAAGGTAACGTAACGATGTGTCAACTGTCACCGAACTATGATCGGTCCGCCGCGCGTATCACTTGACACATGTACAATGTTTTAGTAAACAAAATATATTTTCTATAGTTAAAATTTGTGCAATTTATATTATAATTATTATTCATATCAATAAATATTCTACCGAGAAAAGGACGTTGTCACGTAAAATTGTCGCCCGTAAAACCCACTTTACAGGCAACCATCTTCTATGCTTTGTTTCTTCATTTTCTCACAGAAAAGGTTGTTCGTTCGAGAGCATATGGGATATAGAGTACCCCAACATGAAATCGAACCCAAAACTCTGTCACATACTACTAACAGAAGCGGTAGAGCATTTTTACCCAGTATTCAGAAATGTACACTACGCAGTGTTCAGGATTCACGATTATGAAGTTAGGTAAGTTTTACCTTTTATTTTTTACCTTAGGCTTACCCGTTTTTTGGAGTTCCTTACCTCAATAAAAAAAATAACTAAACTTTTATAATTACTTTGAAAAATATAAATTGAAAATAATTTCAAAAATATAATTTGATGATCTCTTTAAACATTAAAAATGATATTGCTAGTTAAGTATTATTTATTATTTTTCATTTTCCATTTTCTTCGCTCTGGCAAACTAGGCAAAGCGCGGCGTTGAGTTCCGCCACTCAACACGCAATGACTCGAAAAAGGCGGGAAACGGGGACGGATAAAACAGGACTAAGTAACGGAGTGTCTTAACACTAGGTTCCTACAGTTCCTGCAGTTTCCTCTGCCGACCCTGCCTTGTGCGGGATAAAGCGTGAAGCTAAAAAAAAAAAGTATTTTTTTTTAAATTTTGTATGAACTTTCTTGCCTAATTAAAACTTAAGAGGGTTTACCATTTCTTTTACACTTTTCAAAGTGTTAATTATTGTTGTCTAAGTGAAATAAAAGTGGTTTGAATGGTTGAAATATAATATAATAATATATAAATGTAATTCTATTACTACATTTGTCACATATTTTTATGATTTTTAAAGTGTTAATCCATACTGAGGATAGAAAAAATACTTAAAGAAAACATATAAAAATTTGAACGCAGCGGGACTCGAACCCGCGCCCTCCTGCGAACTGTAAATTTGTCACTGCAATAGTTAAAAGAGAATACAATAAACAGTGCTTTTTTTTATAGCCTATTAAACTGTTCAGGAATATTAAATGATGAAAATGTGTGGAATAAATGAAGACATGAGTGGATGAAGGGGATATGTAACATTTGTTGTTAAAACCGATTTTTATACTAAATGAGGGAGTTATAAACATGTTTTATTTAATAAATACCAATTTGTATATCTTTATCTTATCTTTACACTTCATATTATTAGTTCATTATATCAATTTCAATTTGATGCAAATAGTTATGTAGATATTTAACAATAAAATGTTCATTATCTCCACATTTCCAAATGTAACATATCCCCTTCATCCACTCATGTCTTCAAATGTTATTAGGATTTTATACAAAATTATTATATAGTAATTTAAAAGACCAACTCTTCTTATCAAAACTGCCTTCAGAACTGGGCCAGTGAAATGTTCATTCGAAGATATAAAGCTTGAAAAGCCTATTTTAATTTCAATTTATATAAATATATCTTGTTAACACTGTAAAGCTCCATATTAGGGCTTGAAAGAAGTATATATATATATATATATATATATATATATATATATATATATATATATATATATATATATATATATATATATATATTTATATATATATATATATATATATATATATATATATATATATATATATATATATATATATATATATATATATATATATATATATATATATATATATATATATATATATATATATATATATATATATATATATATATATATATATATATATATATATATATATATATATATATATATATATATATATATATATATATATATATATATATATATATATATATGTCGTGGAGCAGAGGCGTAAGTATCTGCCTGTAAACGCGAAACTAGGCAAAGCGCGGCGTTGAGTTCCGCCACTCAACACGCAATGCCTCGAGTAAGGCAAAAAGCGGGGACGGAGAAACCAGGGACTAAGCAACGGAGTGTCTTAACACTAGGTTTATATGGTTCCTTAAATATATATATATATATATATATATATATATATATATATATATATATATATATATATATATATATATATATATATATATATATATACATATATATATATATATATATATATATATATATATATATATATATATATATATATATATATATATATATATATATATATATATATATATATATATATATATATATATATATATATATATATATATATATATGTATATATGTATATATATATATATATATATATATATATATATATATATATATATATATATATATATATATATATATATATATATATATATATATATATATATATATATATATATATATATATATATATATATATATATATATATATATATATATATATATATATATATATATATATATATATATATATATATATATATATATATATATATTTTTTTTTTTTTTCAGATATATGCCACGCACCTTCGATACCTGACATCAAGACAATAACACGTTCGTTTCAGAGACTGATATTAATTACAATAATACTGACACTTAAATAAAATAACGGTGGTTTAATTAAACGTTTTAACTGGCGTTTCAAATTAAAAAAAGTGAATTTCCTTTAAACTAAGAAGGCCCCCTAATGATAGGGGGCCTAGTCTTTTATATTCTATTCTAGTATGTACTTAATAGTGTTTTTTTGTGTAAATAAAGTAAAAATTCAATTTTTGTGGATTACTTTTGAGATGTGTTGGTTAACAGTTCTAGAACAAAATGTGTGAATGGCAGCTACGACTATAAGTTATTTTACATTACTTGTTATTTATTATTATTTGGATATATATATATATATATATATATATATATATATATATATATATATATATATATAGATATATATATATATATATATATATATATATATATATATATATATATATATATATATATATATATATATATATATATATATATATATATATATATATATATATATATATATATATATATATATATATATATATTTAGAGTATAAAATGAAGTTTAACTGTATTTTCTCTATGTGATTCAATCTTAATGTATATAATATATATTAAAAAATTATGTTTGTATATAAATATATATCTTTATGTATATATATTTTAAGATTATTTTTACCATACGTAATATGATTTGTATATTTAAGTTAACTTTTCAGGACACAGCAAATTGCATTTAATAATTGTATTTATAGAAATAATGAAATATATATATATATATATATATATATATATATATATATATATATATATATATATATATATATATATATATATATATATATATATATATATATATATATATATATATATATATATATATATATATATATATATATATATATATATATATATATATATATATATATATATATATATACATATATATATATATATATAACTATATATAACTTCAGGCCCCCTACTGTTAAGAGGCCTGGCGTTTTAAAAAACTGTACGTATTAACACAGCAACTAAACGAATTTGTTACAAATATGTATAAGAAAATTTGAGCAATAGATATTATATTTTTGGTAATTTTATGATATTATTAGAAAAATAATTTTAAAAATATTGTTTATAAGTATGTAAGGATTCAATGTAGTAATTTTTAACCAGGCTAGAAAGGGATAAGCAAAATATTTAAATATGATAATCATTATTATAATGATAATCATCATTAACTATCATAAAAATAATTATCTAAATTTAAATTTTCATCGTATTTTAAACTTGTAAAGAGTTGTTGATCAATTCTATAAGTATTTGAAAAGTTTACTTACCTAATGTATATTAGGTAAGAAATAGGTAGAAATATATATATATATATATATATATATATATATATATATATATATATATATATATATATATATATATATATATATATATATATATATATATATATATATATATATATATATATATATATATATATATATATATATATATAATATATATATATATATATATATATATATATATATATATATATATATATATATATATATATATATATATATATATATATATATATATATATATATATATATATATATATATATATATATATATCTGCCATTTTTTGTGGCGGCCATTTTGAAATTAATTGAAATACATCAGCTCAAGCTATACAAGGTTGTATTGTTATTGAGTTACGTATAATTGACACAAACTATTATTAGTATAAGTTGTAATATTAAATCCAGGCCCCCTTCCGTAAGGGGGCCTGGATTGCCCTCTTGCAATGTAATGTATCATTCTACAAAAAAAATGTAAATTCGTTCAGTAGTAGAATATTATTTGTCTCGCGTAGGGTATGGGTTCGATCCAGTGAAGGGGAATTGACAAATATTTGCAACTGATAATTATGGAGTTGCTAAAAAATAGAATATACTGTGTTAACTTTACTATTTTCTTCATGTGTTATAAATAACGAGTGACTGTTAAAAGCGATTGTTTTTAATTTTATCTTTATATAAAGACATAACGCGGCGTTGAGTTCCGCCATGCGTTAAGCTCTGTCTTGGGTGTTGGGTGGAAAGCTGTGAACAAAGTGTTTTAACATAAGGTTCTTGTATCACAGTCATCTTGTATGTATGTCTGTAATTTGTAACAATTTCAACTTTAAGTATTAAAATGTGATCTTAATTATCTTTTTTTTTCCAAAATTTTCTATTTATATGTATTTATTTGAGGACCATAGTGGCGCAGAGGCGTAGCGTCTGCTTGTAAAAACGATGGTTTTAGAGTTCGATTCCTATGAGGGGAAGATTTTTCTATTTTCATTTCGTCGCTCTGGAAACTAGATAAGCGTGGCGTTGAGTTCCGCCACTCAACAAGCAATGCCTCGAAAAAGGCGGAAAATAGGGACAAGCATCGGAGTGTCTTAACACTAGGTGCATATGGTCCCTGCAGCTCCCCATGCGTACCCTGCCATAAACGGGATAAAGCGTGAAGATAAAAAAATCTACACTTTGTGCCTGCTTTTTGCTTGGTCCAATATAGCTTTTGGGGTTTTTCTAATAGTTAGATTTTAATGCAGTATTTTTTTAGTCAAAGTTTCTAAGAATTATGAGTGTTTTTCATCTTTACATTATTTGCAGTGCTTAACTTTTAGCCAATATGTTAAGGAATGGTGTCTTAGGAAGTGTGTTCCAACAAGGACGTCTACTCATACTTTTACAAATACAAATCTATTGGACGTCATTCTTCAGACTATGGGACTTCTTCCCTTTTGAGACACTACATAGCTGCGAATATAGTGTTTTGGGTGGGCCTTCTTTGTATGCTTGAAGAATTTGCGATTTCATTCTTGACGGTTGGCATTTTAAAATAATCATGGATCATTGAATTGTTAACATTGCTAATTGGTTGGACTGTAATGTTTTGAATTCTTTGTATGCAAGAAAAAGAGGAGTTGCAAGCACTGCCAAGTTGAAGACTTACTTGAGGATTGAGCATAAGGCACTCCTGATATATATCAGGAGTGTTTTGTCTACAGTCACTTTGCTGTGGCGACCGAGAAGCCTTGTATTTGGTATAACTCACTCCATGTCGTACGTCAATCAATATGTAGGGTTAAGTATCGGTCGAAGCAGTACGAAGTGTAGAGTTCTCGAAATTAACTGGTAGACAGTTGCCTTTGCATAGGGTGAACGTGATCTGGACAGATTTAAAGGCTTACATTGATTCTCCAATTTAGAAGCCGCTTTTTTACGTCCTTTCTGTAATATGTTATAATGGCGCTCCATAATTTGCAAGAACAGATGTATCAGCAAACATTGCAATTGTAATGCCCTCAGATTCAGGAAGGCCAACTGTGTAGATAGCAAACAGCACAGGACCCAGTACTGAGCCCTGGGGTACACCGGCTTTCTTTCATTTCATGTGGATTTGTATTTATATCCTCTTCTTTGACAAAATAAGGCCTATTTAATAATTATGACTAGTATTAAGAAGCAGCTGCGTAGAGGGTATGATTTTATTTTACAAAGTAGCCCCTTATGCTAAACTCTGTTAAAGGCTTGTTCGATGTCTACGTACTCCAGAACAGTACTAAATCCGAAATGATGTATTGAACCATGTGCTTCAATAATGTGGAGCTTTCGTCTCAGCCGGAGCTTATCAAAGGAAAAAAGTTTTCGAAAGTATTGGAAGTAGACTGATGGGTCTTTATAAGGAGAATTCAGACGATGGTTCTAAAGTGCTGGACTCGCAGAATACTGTTGTATGAAGTAGTGAGAAAAACTTTTTTTTTACGTTGTGTAACGATTTATTTTTTATTTACCGAATTGACGATCTTTTTTATTTAATTGCTTTTTTATGTTTTACATGAAAGTGATGTTTTTATTTATTTTATTATTGAAATTATTAATTTAAAAAAATTGTAGCAGTGTAAAGTGAAATCCAATAAAAGACATAGTATTTTTTGTAATATTTTAATTTTTTTTCTTTATATATCTTATATTATATAAATAGAGAATGGAGAAAAGAGTGTCTTAACAATAAACGCATAAAAAATCACAATAATATTGAGCTTAGCATTAAAAGTAGAAAATTGTAGGCGTTTTAATATACATACACAGCTATAGAAAGAAGTGACGTCATAGGTTAGTACGACTAAAAATTCAATAAAATTATGATGTGTATATGCCAATTGGAACATATCAATTTTGTTTTGCCTACAAATTATAAAAAAAGTAAAAATAAAAGAAAACTTTCAAACTAAATATAGTAATGCTAACTTTTGCTAACTTGTGACGTCACTTGCTCGTATAAAACTGTACCATTATTTACGAGTAATATTAAAACGCTTCAATTTTTTAATTCTTAATGCTTTTTGAACTAATTTCACAATTTGTTCTTTGTTTTTAAATATAAATCAATTATTTTTGTTACAAATATTGTTTAATAAAGTGTTCATGATTTACAATTTGTGTGAATGTGGTCAGTGTGTTCGCATTGCACAGGTCGTCATTTATAGGGGCGGTGGATACGATGCCGCGTAGGTAGTACCGTTGGGTGCCTCTCTCTTGGGCGGCGAATGCGAGCCCTCCGCCGCTGTCGCCTTGACAGAGAGTTGTGCCTGGAGAAAATAGAAAAATTATATATATATATATATATATATATATATATATATATATATATATATATATATATATATATATATATATATATATATATATATATATATATATATATATATATATATGTATATATATATATATATATATATATATATATCGTCGCCTTGACAGAGAGTTGTGCCTGGAGAAAATAGAAAAATTATATATATATATATATATATATATATATATATATATATATATATATATATATATATATATATATATATATATATATATATATATATATATATATATATATATATATATATATATATAATATATATATATATATATATATATATATATATATATATATATATATATATATATATATATATATATATATATATATATATATATATATATAATATATATATATATATATATATATATATATATATATATATATATATATATATATATATATATATATATATATATATATATATATATATATATATATATATATATATATATATATATATATATATATATATATATATATATATATATATATATATATATATATATATATATATATATATATATATATATATATATATATATATATATATATATATATATATATATATATATATATATATATATATATATATATATATATATATATATATATATATATATATATATATATATATATATATATATATATATATATATATATATATATATATATATATATATATATATATATATATATATATATATATATATATATATATATATATATATATATATATATATATATATATATATATATATATATATATATATATATATATATATATATACTTTTCTCTCGTGAATTTTCATTTTAACGAAAAATATAACAGTGTGTAATGTGGCCAGGATCATAAAGTACACGCAATCTAGCGTGCGTTCAGTTAATTTTTTAACCCTCTGAAGCTCTTTGCCTTCTTTACCTCTTAATCTCTTAGTCTCTTAACTCTCTTACCATTAGTATATCCGGCACAAATTTTGTCACTAGTGATGTACTCTCTGAAGCCCGGTGGGGACGTGGCGATACAATCTTCTATCTTAACATAGGGAAGATCTACAACTTTTAAAACTTGAGACGCGTCGCCATTTTTCGTAGTAAGACCCCAACCAGCAACCTGTTGTGAATAATTAATTCAATTAACTCAAGTCCGAAATATTAATAAAAGTGTTAACTTTTAGTGTTATTACCAGGTATAACGCTTTATCCACCTCAGAGAAGGGTAGGTAGAGTAAACAGCTGGAACCGTGGGAATCTAGTGTTAAGACACTCCGTTCCTCATTTTCTGCCTTTCAAGGCATTGTGTGTTGAGTGGTGGAACTCAACGCCGAGCTTGCTTACTCGCCAGAGTGAGAAAACAGAAATTAAATATCTATCTATCTAGGATTAAATATTCCATCCATCATCTGATCTCTATCTTAAAAATCCATTGGAATCGAACCCACAAACCATCGCCTTGACAGAGAAACGGTACAGTTGTGTGCTCTTGTTTTCTTTGTTAAGACAAAGCGCGCCGTTAAGTTCCGTCCAAAACTCAATCTATCTAAAAAGCTGTGTCTTAACACTTTCCCTCTGTCTATCCCGCTAAATGCGGGATACAGCGTGAAGCTAAACAATACCTCACCTTTCCCATGTTCCCGTCGTGTAATTGTTGCCTGTTGAAGATCACATCGAAATCCATACAGACGGGTCGTATATACACTTGGTAGGTAAACGGTGTGACAACTATAACCAATGCTATGTCGTCTTGGAAATTCGCTGCGGATCCCTGGAATCTTGATGGGATTTTGATTTCTGCAACCTGCAAAGAATGGGAGATTTGAAGATTTTCATAACTCTACTTCGGTAAATTACTTGTTTTTGTTCGGTAAATTACGAGTCTTTTGTTTTTTTGTCCATTAAACTCACACAGTTTGACGAAAGTCCAAAACACGTGGAAAAATCAAGTTAAAATTAATATCCAATATCCAGATCGATGAATTTGAGACACAGTTAACATTAATCTGAGTCAACGCATTGAAGTAATATGACCGTTTTTTCTTAGTACTTCTAGTTATTACTCTTAAAAAGACCTACAGGGTTCTTCCCGTTGTTCTAGAATTGAGAAAGTTGGAACTTTAACTTATTTGGACAAGTCTATTGACTTCAGTAATAAAAGCTTACGGATGTTATTATTTATACTATACAAACACTGTTTTGCGAAATAATTTGAATGCAAATATGTAAATGTAAATAAGTAAATGTAAAGCGGGGACGGAGAAAGCAGGGACTGAGCAACGGAGTGTCTTAACACTAGGTTCCCACGGTCCCTGCAGTTCCCTCTGCCTACTCTGTCTTGTGCGGGATAAAGCGTGAAGCTAAAAAAAAAAAATAAGTAAATGTAATCAATAATTGTCATAGTCACTTTACATCAGATTTCTGGGCGTCCGAGTCGTGCGGATTGTTCCAAGGGCGGTAGAGTTTCCCCACAGCCACCGCGTAATTGGAAGCCGACTGCAGCTTTGTGACGTCACTCCAAAAGCAATGAGCAGCTGAAAATTATAATTTTTATTTTTGAAATCTTATATAAGATCTACCCTGCAATATGCGGGATAAAGCGTGAAGCTGAAAAAAAAAAACGGTAGAAGTAAATATTGCGAAAGAAAAAGACAAAAAGAGAGAGAGTACGGAGAGAGTGCGGCTAAGTAGTGCAGTTACTTCGCTTGCATTCAGCTTCTACAAATTTTTTTAGCTTAACGCTTTTATCCAGTTTCATATCAGGGAAGCAGCGGAAACAGCAGGAGCCATTGAAACCTTGTGTTAAGACAATCCGTTGCTTAGCCCCCGCTTTCCGCCCTTTTCGAGGCGTTGCGTGTTGAGTTGCGGAACTCAACGCCGCGCTTTGTCTAGTCACCAGAGCGAAGAAAATGGAAATAGAAAAATCGATCTTCCCCGACTGGGAATCGAATCCAAAAACCGTCGCGTTACAGGCAGACGTAACATCTCTCCTCAAGTTATTCCTCCTCAAGTTATTTGATAACATTATTTATTAACTATAACAACTTATTTATTTTAGTAAGTATATCCCATATACTTACCGGATATAACAATAGTTGTACTAATAAGGGAACCCCCGCATATTTGCATGTAGGGCGTCGTGCTTTTAGAGTAAATCCCCGCGTGCCACGGTAATTCCCCTCGTTTGGCTGTCCTACCACCGATCACTAGTTGTATACCCTCTGGTGTTATTGTACCGCATTCTGTAAAAAAATTCGTTTAAATTTATATTAGTTTCTGTTTATAAAGTTACTGTGCGACGGTTGTAGGTTCGATTCCTGATAGTAGCAAATACTTTTTATCGTATTGTCGCTTTGGTAAGTTCCGCAACTCTATATCAATCTATACGCAATGTCACAAGGATTTAGTGGACGTAGGGACACGGAGTGTGAACTGTGTGTGAGTGCACTAGGTTTCTGCCGTCTATCCCGCCTTTCTGGCGAGACAAAAAAGTTAAGACTAAAAAAAGTTTCTTTATTTTTTTTTCAAATATTGTTTAATATACGATGCTCTTGTTATATATATATATATATATATATATATATATATATATATATATATATATATATATATATATATATATATATATATATATATATATATATATATATATATATATATATATATATATATATATATATATATATATATATATATATATATATATATATATATATATATATATATATATATATATATATATATATATATATATATATATATATATATATATATATATATATATATATATATATATATATATATATATATATATATATATATATATATATATATATATATATATATATATATATATATATATATATATATATATATATATATATATATATATATATATACGAATCTAATATATTCATAATAATAATGTACTTAAATTTCTTATTTCATGCCTAAAATTGTCAACTTTGATATGAAGTGTACATAAACGTGTGAAATCAGTTTTTAATTTCTATTTTATGTTTTAGTTTTGTATTTCTTTTTAAATTGTTAAACCACGAACATAATACATTTAGTACATCAATATACATAATTCGTGGAATCGTTTCAATTGCGCACACTTAGAGAGGCGGGTTTTTGACATAGAATTTGACTTTTGGTACCGTTTTAAAGATCTCGAAAAGACGGATTGGTGATAAATATAGCCGATGTTCGAATTTGAATAGTTCAATTGATAATTGATTAAACAAATTCTAGACATCAAGTAATTGGATTTGCTTTTTGTCACTTTCAAACGTGTTTTAGTCTATATATATTGTATAATATAAATATATACTAAATTTTCTTAAGAAAAACACTCGTATTGTAATCTGACAGAGAGGTAAGTGAGTTTTTTAGGTAAAACAATAAGGTAAATTCTATGGGTAACATTAATAGGATGGAGGATTTAGGTAAAAAAACAAACTACTGATTCAGTAATATTATACAAATTTATTAAAACAAAACTCCATCCTTCTAACATTACAGTGTTTATTACAATAATTATGAATGTGTTAATAAAGTAAAGTAAGTAGTAAGTTTCTTTGGATATTTAATACTAAAGATATTTTGGACTTAATTATGGTATAAAACTATTACAATCACACACAGACATACACACACACACACAAGGTAAGTAAGGCAAGTGCAACTTAAAAAAAATATTTGAGCTTAAAAAAATGAACTGTTATACGGTCTTGGTATTGCTTAGGCAAAGCACTAGGTTACGTGAACGTTTTCAAGGGGGTGATGGGGGGGAAGAGGCTTCTACTGGTCTCATGCGATGATAAAAAAAACGACAACCTCCCCATTAATAAACTTGCCTTTTTACTTATAATTGCGACATATACAATAAATTTAATAACACTTGTAAGTGTTTGTACAATTCTGTGAAATTCATAAATTCCGCATTCAAAAAAAAAAATTCCATATGCGGAATATTAAAAGAATGTTTTATAAAATTATAATTTTATACAATTTTATATATATTCTTATTTGAGGAAAAAATCTATGAACATTTCATTTGCGGAAAAAAATCCGCTAGTGAAATAATATTAAAAATAATTATTGTCATTGTTGGAGTCATCATTAAACAGAAATGAAAGCCTACAATGTGTTATTATTTTGGTGTAACATAAGTAATAACAGATTTTTTGTTTTTTTAGCTTCACGCTTTATCCCGCACATGGCAGGGTAGGCAGAGGGAACTGCAGGAACCATAAGAACCTAGTGTTAAGACACTCCGTTACTTAGTCCCTGCTTACTCCGTCCCCACTTTCCGCTGTTTTCGAGGCATTGCGTGTTGAGTGGCGGAACTCAACGCCGCGCTTTTGCCTTGTTTGCCAGAGCGAAGAAAATAGAAATAGAAAAATCCATCTTCTCCGACTGGGGATCGAACCCAGTAACCGTCGCGTTACAGGCAGACGTTGCGCCTCAGCGCCATGACGGTCCTCATTAATATTTTTTAATAACAACAGAATAACAGATTAAATATCAATAAATATTTTTTCTTATTTTTCGTAAAAAAATATTCAAAAATATTTATAATTTTTTAATTTAGGCATTGAATTTCAATAAAAATCCAAAATATAGGTAAATTTATTTTGCATTTCTATACTTTTTTACACTAAGTCGTGTCGTCAAATTTTCAATATACTCCGTATATAGCAGGGTGGGCAGAGGTAGTTTAGTAAACCTTCATTCCCTTAGACACCTTTTTACCGCCCTCCATCCAACTTTTAAGCATGTCAAGTTGCGTAACTTAGCTCCGCACTTTGTCCTCTTACCAGAAAGACTGCTTATAACTTATTCCTATATATGTGTCACTGCGAGGTTATTAGTGAAATACAATTAAAATATAAATATTCCAATGTCTTTACAAATATATATATATATATATATATATATATATATATATATATATATATATATATATATATATATATATATATATATATATATATATATATATATATATATATATATATATATATATATATATATATATATATATATATATATATATATATATATATATATATATATATATATATATATATATATATATATATATATATATATATATATATATATATATATATATATATATATATATATATATATATATATATATATATATATCTTATCTTACAAGAAATATTTATATACAGGATGCGGATGTAATTGCGAACCTAATTTAATGCAACAACAAGTTCAAAAATAAAAGGATGTTTTTTCAAACAAAGTAAATAATTATATTATTGTTCCAAAATAAAACGCCATTTGTCGAGTATGACGCGAGCGTACACTGTACTGTCAGAGCGGGACAGAGATATAACCCTCTCTCATTCTGTTATTTTGTGCGAATGAAAGGTGACAGATTAACAAACGTTTAATAGTATTTTTGTAGTACGAGGTCTATACGTCATTCATATTTAATAATGACCACCTCACGCGTTACACAGCACGTATAAATATCGTCAAATGGTAAAAATGATCCTGTACCTAAACTATTGACAATTCTTTACCTAGATTTTAGTATATAGCTTTGAAATATTTTACCCTACAAGTAGTTTTAATTACGGCCGCGCTATAAGATTCATCTGTATATAAGTTTAACATAATGGGTACTTTGGTAACATGAGTATTATATCTCTTAGGCAGTTTAAGATGTGACCTTTGAACGCTTATTATTTTTTCTTTATTATTCCGGATAATAATCTTATTTCATTATTAATAAAAATAATATCTATTACAACAATATTTATTATTCTTGATTTAAATACAAAATAATATATACATATATACATTATTACAATAATTATAGTAAATAGTGTATAATATTAATTAGGAATGTTTTATTATACATTTGGTATCGTAAAATAAATGGAAACGAACGGGGACGAACGTTTTTTTTAGCTTCACGCTTTATCACACACATGGCAAGTAGGCAAAGGGAACTGCAGGAACCATATGAACTAGTGTTAAGACACTCCGTTACTAAGTCCCTGCTTTCTCCGTCCACGTTTTCCGTATTTTTCGAGGCATTGCGTGTTGAGTGGCGGAACTCAACGAATGTTTTTATTACTTAAATATATTTTTTAAATTATAAATGTTTTGAAATTAAAGAATTTAATTACTATCTATTTTAATACTTTATTACAGACTTTATTTTTCTATTTTTAATAAATATTTATTTTTATACTGGAAATTCGAATTAAGCTTTATTTTGTTTGACCACTTATTATCTAAATATATTTTTTAAATTATAATTATTAATATATTAATATTAATAATTAATTGTTATTAATATATAAATTCCTTGATCATTATGTTATAACATATTCTATTAATATTCAGTTTTTTATATATAATTATTAATTATTAAAATAAATAATTGAGTTGTCAGTATGTTTATTTATGCCATTATCGGTATTCGGTCTCGTGATCATTACCTGACCCATCCGCCAATCTGCCTCATCTAAATCATAAACTGGAGGATGTTTTGTAGTAACAGCGTTACCGTTACTTGTGTCATCATTTATTACGTTACCATTAGGGTTAATTGGTAACATTGTGTTACCAATATGAGTATTATTGTTAACATTTACTATAGTGACATTCAAATCATTACCTTCGACACTAACATTCTGTTTACCTGCGTTTATTTCAATATTTGTATTTTTATCATAATTTGTGACATATATGACGACGGAATCGTTAATTTTTATCGTTATGTTCCCACCTGGTTTGCATACGGCGACATAGTCCCAGTTTCCGTCGATACAGTGCATAAATGATAATGTGCCGGAGTAATAATTTGGTGCTCTGCATTCCGGTTTAACAACTGTGCCATCGGGTTCAAGAGTTTCGCATTCTCTAAAACCTTCTATGGAATTTGATCCTGATATAAGGCATCTGTATTCTACACTTGGGTTCTTGTACAGTCGGCAGAAACCTAAAAACAATGTATATTTATAAAAAATGTTTTAAAAATTCAATATAAGTAAGACAAATAATGGTTGTCAAACTTTCAATATATTTATTTATTTTTCTTAAATCTGATCTTAATACATTTTTTTATAAACAATATTAAAAAATCTTTCTTTGCACATATAAATGTGCAAAGAAAGATTTTTTTTAATTACAAAGTGCCAACAAAAAGGTAAAAAAGAAAAAATCCAACTACATTTATCTAGATTTATCTTATTTTACTTATTTATAAGAAATACTCACGAACACATCTAGGCATATCGTCAGACCAGACTCCGTCATAGCAGTACAATGCATCCCTTTTGTTCTCTACACCAAAGCCAGGATTACAAGTAACATTTATAAATAAATTGGGATATGTTTGACCTGGTAACGCTTTTGGGTTGCCACCCACAATATACGTTCCATGTTTTGGGTACGGTGGTAACACGCATTTACCACCCTGCGATATCGGTCTGAAAGGAATTAAAAATGGTAATTTATGTGAAAATAGTGTAGGAGCAGTATAATAATGAGAAAAAAGTGTTGAAACACTCCTTTCTTACCATGGAGAGGAGGAGTTATTCCGATTATTATAAAAGGGTTATTCCGTAACGTGAAAATGTACAAATTATTAAAAAAATATTTTCGTGTAGCTAAGTGGGGATCAAATTCAAAACTATTGGATAAAAAAGAAAATTTAGTAGGCTCTATCAAAACGTTACATTTACCCTATATTGGGTATATATATATATATATATATATATATATATATATATATATATATATATATATATATATATATATATATATATATATATATATATATATATATATATATATATATATATATATATATATATATATATATATATATATATATATATATATATATATATATATATATATATATATATATATATATATATATATATATATATATATATATATATATATATATATATATATATATATAGATATATATATATATATATATACAACCTATCTTTTCTAGAAAAAATTATTTAAATTTGCACTAGTCTTGTTACCAAATCTTGGAAGTGACTATTTTCATTTTGCCCACATGGGATTTGAACCCACAAGCCGCCGCGTTTACCAACCAGGCGCTGTGTCTCTGAGCCACTGTATAAGATGAAAATATATGTATTTTTTTTAGCTTCACACTTTATCTAGTATTTTGCAGGGTAGGCAGAGGGAACTGCAGGAACCATGTGAACCTAGTGTTAAGACACTCTGTTGCTTAGTCTCTGCTTTCTCCGTCCCCGCTTTCCGCCTTTGAATAATATATACAAACTAATTAGTTATATAAATATATATAGTACTTACCTCTGAGTGACGACAGGTTTCGTCGTCACCGACGATATCCTGTTACAAAGTTCGTCAGATTCGTCGGAATTGTCGGCGCAGTCTTGTTTCTGTCATTCAAAATTATATTACACTTATATTTGTATATTATCATACTAATTAAACATAATTATATAAGGTACATATTTTGTTATTATTTTCTCTTTGTATCGCTAAATAAAAAACATCATAAATAGCCTTAAGATACGTGACGATTGTAGGTTCAATTACCATACGGTAGAATGAATAAGTTTTCATAAAACAAAGAACGTCGTTAAATTTCTGTTTTTTTTCTTCACTAAAAAAGTAATTACTTTAATTTCTTTTTTTTATGTCTTCACGCATATTCCGCACACGGCAGGGTAAGCAGAGGGAACATCAGAAACCATAGGAACCTAGTGTTAAGACACTCTGTTGCTTAGCCCCTGCTTTCTCCGTCCCTGCTTTCCACCTTTTTCGAGGCATTGCGTATTGAGTGGCGGAACTCAACGCTGCGCTCTGTCTAGTTACCACAGCGAAGCAAATGGAAATAGAAAAATCTTTCTTTCCTTCATGGAAATTAAACCCACAAACCATCGCGTTTACAGGCAGACGCTACGTCTCTGCGACGGCACTTTAAATTCCACACACTAAATTAAAGATTCTCTGTCACTCTGTCGTCCCTATACCAAATGCGGGATTGTGCGTGAAGCGTGAAAGTTACATGATATGGCAACACTCACTCCATCACAATCAGAGCCTTGATCAACACAGGCCCCGTACGCGCACTGGAACACGTACGACGGACATGTCCGCGCTGCGCACGCGCGCACTGTCTCGTCAGACCCGTCGGAACAGTCCACGGCGCCGTCACAGTGCTGTGACGCGGGTATTGTTTGACCATTCTGACATTTGAATTGACCGCTGAAATATTTGACAGAACAGCTTCACGCTTTATCTCGCATATAGCAGGATAGGCAGAGGGAGCC
Organism: Dione vanillae; assembly: GCA_037178615.1. Lineage (NCBI taxonomy): Eukaryota > Metazoa > Arthropoda > Insecta > Lepidoptera > Nymphalidae > Dione > Dione vanillae. The sequence continues at coordinate 93,562 of JAZFAU010000318.1, read as the reverse complement.
GTGCGAACATAGTGTTGAAACTATACGTTCCCTGCATTTTTCGAGACATTGCGTGTTGAGTGGCGGAACTCAACGCCGTGCTTTGCATATTTGCCAGAGCGAAGAAAATGGAAATGAAAAATGTTCATCTTCCCCGATTGAGGATCGAACCCACAAGACGTCGCGTTTACAGGCAGACGCTATGGTATTGCGCCACGATGGTCCTCCCATATATATCTTCATATATAAATGAATATAATTGATTGTTTTAAATATTCAATAATTTCAGTTACAGTTATGAAGCTCCGTAACTTAATTTATAGAAAACAGTAAGTGATAATATACTATAATTTTTTTATTCTCTTCGCACTTCATCCCGCTCATAGCAGGATAAGCAGAGGAAACTTAGTGTTAAGACACTCAATTCCTCGCTTTCCGCCTTTTTCCGAGGTATTATAATTTTGTTATACAATCTGAATGCAGCGGGATTTGAACCCACGCCTTGAGGACGTTCAAGCGTTTTAACCATTATACACTACAGTACAAATTGTTATGTACTCTATATAACTTATTTATGATTTAAGCATATCTGTAGGATATTGTTTAAAAATTTTGCTGCAAGAGAATAAGGGCGTAGCTAAGGGGGGGGGGGGGGGGGGGGGCATTGTGGGGCAATGTCCTACCTTAAAAATACCAAAACTAAGATAAAATACATTATTTGTCTACGCAGAGCTATTGAATGTACCTACATCACTTTAGGTGATCAATTTAGAAGCCCGTCCTTCGAGGGCAGATCAATTATAATATTTTTTTTACTCCCGCCCTACCTGTAACCAATGCTGCCCTACTTCAGATTTGACTCTAGCTACGGCCCTGAAGAGAATGGATTAGAAAATGAATACAAATTCCCTTACCGTACTTCATCAGTCTCATTCCGACATCTCGGCAACAATTCGTCAGAGTTGTCGGCGCACTCTTGAATACCATTGCAAGGAGCTGTGCCGTCCACACACGCACCGTACGTGCAACGGAACCAGTTACTTTGACATCTGTTATTTAAGTTAATATATGTATATATATATATATATATATATATATATATATATATATATATATATATATATATATATATATATATATATATATATATATATATATATATATATATATATATATATATATATATATATATATATATATATATATATATATATATATATATATATATATATATATATATATATATATATATATATATATATATATATATATATATATATATATATATATATATATATATATATATATATATATATATATATATATATATATATATATATATATATATATATATATATATATATATATATATATATATATATATATATATATATATATATATATATATATATATATATATATATATATATATATATATATATATATATATATATATATATATATATATATATATATATATATATATATATATATATATATATATATATATATATATATATATATATATATATATATACATATATATATATATATATATATATATATATATATATATATATATATATATATATATATATATATATATATATATATATATATATATATATATATATATATATATATATTTAAGTTAATATATGTATATATAATTTAAAACTTAACTTCAACTAGACTAAGAATTATCAATAGTTTAGGTACAGGATCATTTTTCCCATTTCACGATATTTATACGTGCTGTGTAACGTGTGAGGTGGTCATGGTTAAGTACGAATGACGTAATGATCTCGTACTACAAGAATACTATTGAACGTTGTCAATCTGTCACCTTTCATTCAAAAAAATAACCGAATGCGAAATAGATATATTATAATAATAATAAATCTTAATTTAAATAATACTACAAATTTAACCGGCGATAATTTAAGGACCTTTAAGGCAAAGGCACGGCGTCTGTCTGTAAACGAGACGGTTGTCGGTTCAATTCCCACGACACATAAGAGAGAATGGATTATTTTTATTTTCTTCGCTCTGGCAAGACATAAAGCACGGCGTTGTGTTCCGCCATTTAACGGTTCGACAAGGAGGGAAAGTAGTGTCTTAACACTAAGTTCCTTAAGCCTCTTTTGCTACGTTTAGGATATAGTGTACACACATTTTTTTAAATTGTTTTAGTTTGTAATCTATAGTTTAACGAAAATAATACTTATAACCAAAACAATATGATTTATAATCCATTGAACAATTCCTAGTTAGTAGTGGACCCGTGCAAATGTACCTCCTTTTATTAGCGTAAAGTTAGAAACGTTTTTGACTGTCAAAAAGCGCGCGCAAATGTCAAGTGTCAAATGTCAAGCAAATCCAATATGGTTGACGTGTAGAGTTTGTTTAATCAATTATCAATTGAACTGTTCAAGTTTGAACATCGGCCATATTTTTTACAAATCCACCTTGTCTAGATCTTTAAAATGGTACCAAAAGAAAAATTCTAAGTCAAAAACTCGCCTCTCTAAGTGTGCGCAATTAAAACACTTCCATATGTAATGATGATAATACTAATACGAGAACTTACTGTATTTTTCTACATAAAGGGTGGGTTTCGTCGCTTCCGTCGGGACAGTCGACTATGCCGTCACACTTTCCGTCGAAACCTATACAAGTGCCGTCTCTACATTGCCATTGGTTCTTCCTGAAAGTATGTACACATGTATGTATGTATTTTTTTTTAGCTTCACGCTTTATCCCGCACATGGCAGGGTAGGCAGAGGGAACCGCAGGAACTATATGAACCTAGTGTTAAGGCACTCGGTTGCTTTGTCCCTGCTTTCTCCGTCCCCGCTTTATGTATGTATGTTTGAAGATTTACGAAAAATAACTCCGCCACTTCAACACTTGTGCAATTGTATTATGACATAGTAAGTAGTATGTGGGTTCGATTTTCATACTAAGAAATGAATTTTTTGAAATTTTCATACCTGCCAATAAATATAATATATCACAAGTTACATAGGTTGTCGTGGAACGGCGCCATAGCAATTATAAACTGTTGCACGCGTAGGTCGTGAGTTCGATTCCTGCTCGTGGTAATACTTTTTATGAGCTCTGATTCTATCACCAAACTGCACTGTAAGATGAGGACGGAGTATTGCGAGGTAAACGGTATACAGTGTGTAGCTAAATGAAAAATCAATAGATTTTCAACTGCCATTTTATAATTTGATCCAAATTAAATAATTTTATACACTTCAATATGTAGAATTGAAAAGTAAGTCTTGTTGATTGAAAAAGAAATGTTTTTAACCGTCGTAGTGCAGAGGCGCAGCGTCTGCCTGTAAACGTGACGGTTGTCGGTTCAATTCCCATGACACATGAAGAGAGAATGGATTATTTTCATTTTCGTCAAACTTACAGGTTCGATTCCTATGAGGAGGGGGGAAGCATTTTTATATTTTCCTTAATTCGCTGTCGCAATTGCGTAGTTGCGTAGCGGTGTAATGTTCCGCCATTTAACAGGCAATGTTGTCGTAATATGAAAGAAAAGGGAACGGAATATCTTAACATCTGTCAATTGTGTGTGTCATGCACGGGATTACTGATACGGGAAAATTACAATCGACTATGACCTCTTTAGTTGGCTTTGTAAATAATAATATTAAAAACAAATACTTACAGGCAGGTGGACTGACGTTTCACTCTGTTATTTATCCAGGAGTCATCATACGATCTGAAATTGGAGAAAAATATAAATTAATTTAATATAAAATGACCGTTGAGGCGCAGCGGACGTTAAATAGAGAAGAAATTGCTTATACCATGGATTTACCGTGCGGATGCCCATCGTGTTGTAGGAAGAGGAGCTCCGAGCAGCGCTTTGGACTTGCGACCCAAGTGTAGGTTTAAACGGCCCCTTTAAAATGCATTAACGCTCACCTTCACAGGCCGAGCTCCTCCCACTACCGTAACGATTCCACTACTACTACTCGAATATATTAGTAATAGTTCTAGACAGGCCGAGATCTTTTAGTAAACTATAGAGAGATTTCGCTGTTACACCTCTCGCTCCTACTTCAACCGCAAGTAAAAACCTATTCCTCTAAACCTATTCCTGGTCAGTTCGTTTGTAAGATCGAAATACTTATTAAGTTTAAGATGGTGACTTTTCGGGATATTTGTTTCTCATGGAACTATAAGTTCTACCAGTACTACGCGTTTTAGGATTCAAGAATATAGAAAAATATCCGAACTGGGTGGAGAAACATCAATGTCCTCAGGGTATCCATACTGTTTCTCATAAGTATCCATCATTAGAGTCCAAGCAGGAGCTGGATTTAAAAATTTCCTTTCTAAAACAATTAGTTTAGCAATCTAGCAGATTTAAATACTTACACTCCAGAACATATGACCTCATCTGAACCATCGAGGCAGTCCCTCGTCCCATCACAGATTTTGTCATATCTGACGCATCCACCATCCATGCAGGTGAAGTCCTCATGACTGAAAAATAAATATTAAATAAAGTTTTAATGTACTTCTGTGCATAGAGAATCTAGTCGAATAAAATTAAAAAATTAATACGGAAAGTACGGAGTGGAATAAAATTAAAAAAAAAAAATACGGAACTCTCCATGCGAAACATGGAGAGTTTCGTATTATTTTTTTTATTTATAACAATTTGTTAGAGAGAAAGAGATGGGGAGAGAAAGAGAGAGAGAGAGAGATTAATTACAAATAAATCGTTATTATCTGTGATTAATCTATTTATAAATTATCATTTTTTATAGCAACAAAGTAATCCTGTAAGTTCTTTTCTTTTTTATATATAAATTAAGTATAGAATCCTGAAAGTTACTACTACAGGACTCTACTACTGTAATATGTAAAATAATTTAATGTTAGAGGGACTAGAGTTAAGACTCTCCGTTCCTCTCTCTCCACATTTTTCAGAATAAATGTAAGATAATGAATGCCCAAGAGGCAAGAAACACTTACGAGCAATAGTCCGGTCTAATTGTAACAGAAGCCGATACGAACGGTGAAACACCTGTAAAGAAAATATTTTGTAAATATGTCAATAAATAACAAATAGTTTGGGGTTAAGATGGGATTAAAGTGTTATTTTATTAAATTTTTTTTTAGCTTCACGCTTTATCCCGCATCATATTAAAGGCGGAAAGCAGAAACGGAGAATGCAGGGACAAAGCAACGGAGTGTCTTAACACTAGGTTCATATAGTTCTTGCAGTTCCCTCTGCCTACCCTGCAATATGCGGGATAAAGCGTGAAGCTAAAAAAAATATTACAAAATTTAACCCGGAAACTCCGCTATACAAATAAATAAGTACAAAGCTTTTGTTTTTTTTATAACGGGAAATTCCCGACTTGATAAGGCAATCGTTATTTATGAAACATATTTTTATATATAATTGATTATTAATAGTTTATTTAATCGTTGTATAAAATTAATTTCAATTTATGAAAATCCCTAGCAGGGTTAGCAGATATAACCATACCTCTCCCACCTCGTCCACTGTCATTCACCTCTTCACACACTTTCATCATTCTCTCGAGGTGCCCAAACAATTACAGCACGTTATTATAACAAAATATATACTGGTTCAATAAAATACAAATGTGTGAGGGTTGCGAGTTCGATTCCCGCTGAGGGAGATTGGATTATTGCATTTAAACTCTCTGGTCTTAACACTAGGTTCACTTTTCCTAACACGCTACACGCGTGATACAAGGTGAAGTTTAAAAATATATAGTATTTATATGTAACTTAGAGACTGTCGTGGTACAGAGGCGTAGTGCCTGATGTTAAACGACGTGGTTTATGGGTTCGATTCCCACTAGGAGAATGCAATATTTTCTTTTTCTTGGGGAACGGAGTGTCTTAACACTAGGTTCCTACGGTTCTCTTTCCTTACTCTTTTAATACATATATATTTCGGAACAGCATAACAATGTCAATCAAGTTCAATGAACGGACTGTCTTAACACTAAGCCATAACAGCCTCGTATTTCTTTTTTTTTATAGCTTCACGCTTTATCCCGCACATAGCAACTGCAGGAACCGTGGGAACCTAGTGTTAAGGCACCCCGCTTAGTCCCTGCTTTCTCCGTCCCCGCTTTCCACCATTTTCGAGGCATTGCGTGTCGAGTGGCGGAACTCAACGCCGCCATATATGCCAGAGCGAAGAAAATGGAAATAGAAAAATCCATCTTCTCCCACTGGGAATCGAACCAAGAAACCGTCGCGTTACAGGCAGACGCCTCTGCGCCAAGACGGTCCTCATATCTTTTTGGTTATATTTAAACCATAAAGCAAGACGGATTTCAAACAGGATATTATTACATATAAAAAAATAACATGCGGTAAATAACCGCTTTGATTTGCATCACTCTATAAACATAAACATATGACGTATTAGTTACAATTTAAGAATTTAAAAAAGAAGTATAGTTAATTAAGCAGGGACTAAGCAACGGAGTGTCTTAACACTAGGTGCATATGGTTCCTGCAGTTCCCTCTGCCTACCCTGCAATATGCGGGATAAAGCGTGAAGCTAAAAAAAAGAAGTGCCTAGTAGTAGTACTTTTTACCGTATAGTTTCTTTTAAGGCTTCACGCTGGATCCCGCACATGGCAGGAAGACTTTTTATTTAATCGATTTCATACAACATAATTGATAAACGCCTTCAATTTAAACCAATTATCCAACAAGAAATCGATTACAAATAAAATCGATTTGGCTATAATGTTTTTATCGCTTATATGTATATTAGAATACTACATTAAAAAAAATAAATGCAGTATAAAAAAATCTGTTTGTCTGTACGTCGGTGCACGTTTATCTCCAGAACAGGTTGACTAATTCATTCATTTATACAGTTTTCACCATTGTATTATAGTAAATTTCACCTAACATTTAGTTTTTTTTTTATTTCAATACATTTATAAACAAAAAAATGTTCATAAAAACCTAGTTCTTTAGTAGTATTTTATTGATAATTAGTACTATAGAGCCGGTTAAGAGATATCCAGGATCAAAGATCAACGATGTACAAAACTATACATTATATTATACAAATGATACTTAATCATTAATTAATATCATGTCGAATGAGTTTATTTGTTTTAAAACGCCAATGTCAGGAATTTGAATTTTTTTAAATGGAATAATGCATTTACGGAGAGGGCTCTAAGCGATATAGCAATATACAAAACGTTAACCCGAGTAATGTAATGTTCTAATGAATGCAATCCCGCACACGCGGAACCATGGCAACCTAGTGTTAAGACACTCCGTTGCTTAGTCCCTGCTCTCTCCGTTCCCGCTTTCCGCCTTTTTTGAGGCATTGCGTGTTGAGTGGCGGGATTTAACGCCGCGCTTCGCCTACTTTACAGAGCGTAGAAAATGGAAATAGAAAAATCCATCTACTCCGAGCGGGAATCGAACCTACAAGACGAAGCGGTTACGCTCAGAGAATAAAGTGTTTTAACACTAAATACTCTTTACTTTACTCTCCACATATACTCGTATAACATATGCCCAAAAGAAATATACCAAAATACTGAAAACATAATATATCTACTATAACATTAATATAAACAACAAAAAAAACATAAGTCATTCGTTTTTTTTAATTAGCCAAAACGCAAACGTCAACACTTTTAGAGAATAACGTTTAGAAAAAAGCAGGAACTTAAGTTAATTAAAAAAAAGTATAAAAAAGGCACTCACCTAAAACAAACAGTATAAAAAACATTATAAATATATATTATTTTTTATATATTTATATGTTTTTATATTATATTATGTTATTATTGTAATTTCATAGTTATTTTGACTAGAACTGTTATAGCACGATAGTACAACAATACTCAAACTGACATATCTTCTTATAATGATGTAGCATTGGAAAAACCTAAGTGTTGCCATGCGATAACTATTCTTTTCCCTAAAATAAAATAATATTTTTTATATATTTATTTATATTTTATAGCATGTGGAGTTTAAATTATTGGTATTTTTTACATTGCGACGATTTTTGGGTGTAATTAAAGTTTAATATGTTCAGCTTAGTATAGCAAGGTCATTATACAGTATTGGTGTTAAAATAAAAATTGTTAATGCTTTTTTATTTTTTATCTTTACGTTATAACCATGGAAACATAGTGTTAAATTCCCTGCTTTCTGCTTTTTGACGTGACAACGTCTTAAATTAGGTTGTGCGGCTCGGAGTCAAATATGAAAATGGTAACGTAACGATGTGCCAACTGTCACCGAACTATGATCGGTCCGCCGCGCGTATCACTTGACACATGTACAATGTTTTAGTAAACAAAATATATTTTCTATAGTTAAAATTTGTGCAATTTATACTATAATTATTATTCATATCAATAAATATTCTACCGAGAAAAAGACGTTGTCACGTAAAATTTTCGCCCGTAAAACCCACTTTACAGGCAACCATTTTTTTTGAAGTATTTTGTTTGGAGTGGCGGTTTTCAACGCCGCCCTTACCTAGTTACCAGAGTGAAGTAAAACTCAAATTTAATAATCCATCCTCCCATAATGGAAATTAAACCCACAAGCCTTCACACAGGACATATAAATCGGACATATAAATAAATAGTAAAATAACAAAGTAGTATAGTAACTTTAAAATTTATTACGTATACATACATTTTAGCTATTATATAGATAGTAAGTTAGGCTGAACTAGATCCACTTTAGCCAAAATTTTCTAATTACGTACGGTATTGACGTAGAACTCCGCGTTTTTAACCAGACTGAAGAAATAAAAGATTTTCCCAAGTGGGAATCAAATTTATATGTAACTATTGTAACTTTTATTCAAATTAAAAAAAAACGAGCGATAATATATCTATTTACCCAAAATTACCCAACCCCAAAATATAGTTAATTACACACATCTGGCAACATTATACAGTGACCGTAAAACAGGTTAAGAAGTTATAATAACAAGAACGATTCCAACAAATTAGATAATGGAGACGGGTCTTTTTATATTTTATTAATAAATAATTGATAATACGTCACGATAGTACATCTGTATGTACGCGATAGGAGTGGGTTCGAAGACGATTGGGAAAATACTTATGTCAAAATAAACATTGTTTCCGGAATTGCTAAAAAAACAGGGTTGCTTTACAAAAAAGTCAGTTTGTTTTTTAGCTTCACGCTTTATCCCGCACATGGCAGGGTGGCATGGCAAGCAGAGGGAACTGCAGGAACCATATGAACCTAGTGTTAAGACACTTCGTTACTTAGTCCCTGCTTACTCCGTCCCCGCTTTCCGCCTTTTTCGAGGATTGCCTCGAAAATTCCTCGAAAAATTCCTCGAAAATGCCTCGAAATTGCGTGTTGAGTGGCGGAACTCAACGCCACGCTTTGCCTAGTTTTGCCAGAGCGAAGAAAATGGAAATAAAAATCCATCCTCCCCGACTGGTGATCGAACCCAGAAACCATCGCGTTACAGGCAGACGTTGCGCCTCTGCGCCACGAAGGTCCTCACGGACTCCTTGATTACTTCGCATAAGAAATATTTATATATGGTACAAATATTTATTTTTTCATTTTTAATACTGACGATTGTGGTTTCGATCTAAACTTAATAGAAAGAATAATTAGATTATTACAATTATATACCGTTCAGATAGACAAAGCGCAACCATGGGCACCTAGTGTTAAGACACTCCGTTGCTTAGTCCCTGGGTCCTCCGTCCCTGTCTTCCGCCTTTTCGAGACACTGCCTGTTGAGTGGCGGAAGTTCAGATAGACAAAGCGCAGTGTTAAGAACCGCCAGTCCATCTTGACAAGACACAGGAACATATTAAAATTTGGGCGACTATTGGCAACGGAGTGTCTGAACTCTATGTGGACACCTGCTACAGATAATATTTTAGGCAGTCGAAATATATATATGCATACATACTATTTATTATAATTTGTTATTCCATAATATGCCTGGTAAGCCAAATCGCACGAGTAATATAAAAAAAACCATGGGCTTTTCCTTACCATATATACATTCTAACCACTTAGCTACTTGTTGACTTATACAATTTTGCACTTTCAGACATTATATTTTTTTAGCTTCACTCTTTATTCCGGCAGAGGGAACCGCAGGATCCGCGGGAACCCAGTGTTAAGACACTCCGGTCCCCGCTTTCATTGCGAGATGAGGTATTTGAGGACTGCAGTGTGTTAAAGAGTGTCCACAAACTAGGGTAGCCTCATAATCGCTCATGTTCAAAAAAAGTGGGAGATTTCTCCCGTTTCTAACCCCGGGTAATGGCTCATGGAGGAGCGCAAGATTTTTATAGTTATATAGCCTTATAGGCTAGCTTTATAGGCTGTATACAATATACTGTACAGTCTTACAGGCTATATCTGTCATACCTTACCTAGGGTGGTGTCATAGACATATAAAAGGATCTTATCAAAAAAAGTATTAAAAAAAGTTATCATTATCATAATAAAATTGTAAAGACCGTCGTGGCACAGAGGTGCAACGTCTACCTGTAACGCGACCGTTTCTGGGTTCGATCCCCAGTCGAAGATGGATTTTTCTATTTCGATTTTCATTGCTCTGGCAAACTAGGAAAAGCGCGGCGTTGAGTTCCGCCACTCAACACGCAATGCCTTGAAAAAGGCGGAAAACGGGGACGGAGAAAGCAGGGACTGAGCAACGGACTGTCTTAACGCTAGGTTCCCACGGTTTCTGCAGTTCCCACTGCCTATCCTGCCTTGTGCGGGATAAAGCGTGAAGCTTAAAAAAATCTGTCATACCTTAATTAGGGCAGTGACATAGACATATAAAAGGAACCAATATCAAAATAAAAAAAATCATTATCATAAAAAAAAGTTTTAAATAAGTTGCTTACTACAGAACTAGGTCGCATAGCTACCTGCTATGGAATATTGAGGTTTTCCTTTACATAATTTTTTTAATCAATTAATATTTTCCTTTAGTCTAGTTTTAATAGAAAAATGTTACAAGGGAATTTTATATTTACCCATTATTCTAATGATGCAGGTACACATTTATTAATGAATTGTAATTATATATTTACAAGTGTGGCGGTAACGGCGACCTTAATTTAAAGCATAGTATTAACTAGCCATTATAAACTTGTTAAAATTATAATAGAAGTAAAAATTTCAAAAATAAAAAAATATTTTTCTCAAACAAAATAAATAATTAATTTGTTGTTCCAAAATAAAACACCATTTGTCAAGTGTGACGCGAGCGTACACTGTACTGTCAGAGCGGGACGGAGATATAGCTCTTTTTCTTTTGGTTATTTTTTTAATAAAAGATGACAGATTGACAATTTAATAGTATTCTTGTAACGTTTAATAGTATTCTTGTAGTACCTACGAGATGTTTACGTCATTCATATTTAATCACAACCACCTCACGCGTTACACAGCACGTGTAAATATCGTGAAATGGAAAAATTGATGCTGTACCCAAACTATTAATAATTATTAAATAATTTTTTTGTATGTAGCTTCAAATAATTTTCCCCTATAAGTAGTTTTGATAATGGTCGCCGTGTCAGATACACCTTGTATACAGAATGTTGATTTACTGGCAACCTTAATTTAAAGCACAATTAACTAATAGTAACTAATCACTGTATAAAGGTGGTGAAATTACAAAACAAGTTTTATTTTGAAAAATAAAAAACTACATTCTCTTTCAAACAAACTAAAATTATCTACATTATTGTGCCTAAATAAAAAATTATTTGTCAAGTATGACGCGAGCGTACACTGTACTGTTAATGCGGCACAGAGATATATCTTTGTCTCTTTCGGTTACAGATATAATATTTTTATTGCTTCACTCTTAATCCCGTCGCAGGAACCGCCGGAAACTAGTGTTAAGACACTCCATACCCAGCTTTCCTCATTTTCGAGGTATTGCGTGTACGTGGGGGAACTCAACGCCGCATTTGCCTAGTTGCCAGAGCGAAGAAAATCCATTTTCCTCTCATTGGCAACGAACCTACAAACGGTCGAGTTTATTTGAGTGTATTATTTTACTGCAATATTAGAGGACTAAAGGAAAATTTATACAATTGCACTTTATAGTAACAATCTCTTTGTCAACTATGAAGACCTGGTACTTGCTACTTGTTTTTTATATGAAACGACTTAACTCCCTGGGAACTAAACGAAAAAGGCAGGTGCTAAGCAACGGAGTATCTTAACACTAGGTTCCCAGGAACCTAGTATTAAGACACTCCGTTGCTTAGTCCCTGCCTTTTTCGTCCCCGCTTCCCGCCTTTTTCGAGGCATTGCGTGTTGAGTGGCGGAACTCAACGCCGCGCTATGCCTAGTTACCTAGAACGAAGAAAACAAAAATAGAAAAATTCATCATCCCCAAGTAGGAATCGAACCCACAAACCGTCGCGTTTTCTCGCCATGAGACGAGTATGAGAATCGATAAACAAGATTCATCATACAACAATTGTACTCTATAACCTCTTGGTCACTCATGAACTCCTGGTACCTGCTCTTTGATTTAACACGTTAAGTTTCCAAAAAAAAGTGCGAAATCTTAACACTTGGTTTTCTATCCTGCTACGAGCGGGATTAAGCGTGAAGCTAAAAAAAAGAATGATAGAGAATAGAAGAGAGAATAAAATAGAGAATAAATTCTCTATTCTCCATAAAAATATATACAATATATTTAAAAAAAAAACAAGCATATAAAAATATATTTTTATTCATTTAAAATTATTGTACCGATAACAAAATAAGCGTTCTTATTTAAAAAAAAAACCAAAATGTAAAACTTAAAGTAATATTTTTTTAATAAATTCTATTTTTTTCTTCAGTCCCTTACAATTAACAAGCATATATAAATTGCATTATATATAAAAAATTAAAGCCGGATTTGAACCTGTAACCAAAACAAGGTGAGACAAGGGACACTTAGTGTCAAAACACTACGCTCTCTGCATTTGTTTTAAAGACTTAAAGACAGTTAATATCCATATAAATAAAAAAAAAATTTTACGTATAGAAATGCTCTCGCAAAACTCTCAATAATAGGGTTAAGTACAGGTTCAATTCCAGCCAAGTTAAAATTATTTAAAGGAAATTCGACCAATGTATATACAATAATGTACTACTATATGTTTTTCAAGCAATATTTAAACCAAGTCTTCGGCTTGGTGTTCCGTTTTCACATGTAGGGACCACTCTTCAACAGTTTGGAATAACTGGAATACATTTATTATTTAATTTATATATATTTTAGCTTCACGCTTTATCCTGCATATTGCAGGGTAGGCAGAGCAAACTGCAGGAATTATAGGAACCTAGTGTTAAGACACTCCGTTGTTTAGTCCCTGCTTTCTCCGTCCCCCCTTTCCGCCTTTTTCGAGACATTGCATATTGAGAGGCGGAACTCTTTGTTAATACTATGCTTAAAAAAAAGTTCACCGTTACAGCCATACCCTGCATATTATGTACCTATTAATATTATAATCAATATTTATAATGAGAACATATAGTATAAGTTAAAAAAAGAGTACGGACCAAGTGTTTGTAGAGCCAATTACACTACAAAAAAAACACTCTTCCCTCTACTCAGCTATATGCGGGATAAAGCGTGAAAAGCTAAAAAAATTACCTGCGAACACATGTCGCATGTGAACATGTGGGTTCCGTGTGCGTTGACATGCGCATGTAGTTTGTCTGCCGGCAGGCGAGCTCCGCATGTGTCACATACTAGTAGTGTTTCGGCACTCTCCTCGCTTTTGGGTCTTTTCGGCTCTCTTGGCTCGTAGTAGGGACATGCTATGGTTTTGTAATAATTTTAAGTTTTTTTAAATATATACATCTGACAATGTGACCATTGTCAAAACTACTTATAGGGAAAAATATTTCAAGGCTATATACAAAAAACTAGTTAACAATTATCAATAGTGTAGTCACAGCATCATATTTCCCATTTCACTATATTTATACGTGCTGTGTAACGCGTGAGGTGGTCGTAGTTAAATACGAATGACGTAAAGATGTCGTACTACGATAATACTATTAAACGTTGTCAATCTGTCACCTTTCAAAAAGGCAAATGAAAGAGAAAGATATATATCTCTTTCCCGCTCTGACACGATACTGTATGCTCGCGTCACATTTGACAAATGGCTGCACGGCTTGTAAGTTTTGATTCTTACTCGAGGAAAATAATGAGCATTCAGTAAGCAATGTCTTGAAAAGTTAAAATCGAGGAACAGAGTGTCTTAGCTCTCAATTCTTTAACCCTCTGCCTACCCCGCTATATACAGAATGCAGGGGTTATTTAATTTTAATTAAAAAAAACATATCTTTAAAAACCGAGCAATCGATATTACAAAAATCGATATTACTACAACATTAAATCGATATCATATAAAAAATCAATATTCTTCTATTAATATCGATATCAATACTCACTGCCATGTCCCACGTGTGTTTTGTAAAAAGTCACTAACACTTTGTCTAGTGTCTCGGTCACTATCATGTGAGCGGGACACGCTTTGCCCGTTTTGTATATTTGCCTTTCCGGGGCGGGACGTTTGCCTTTACCCTTAAAGGATAAGAAAATATATCCTATTTTTTGTATATTTTTTTATATTTTTATTTTTTTTAATCATATTTCTTTATCAAAATACATCCATACAATATTTTTGATAATATATCAAGAAATAAGTTATAAAAATTACAGAAATCCTATAAATATTGATAATGTGACAGTTTGTCAGTCTGTATGTTTGTTCCGGCTTCACTCAAAAACTACTGAACGTATTTAGATGTAACTTTGCAGTAACATAGCTTATATAAGAGAATGACATATGGGATGCTGTTTATAATGAAATAAAAGCAATTCACTTTTATAATAAATAAATAATAGTCTAGTTCAAGCGGGCGAAGTGGTGGTAGGTACATTATAATAAGTATAAAACAATAAAAAATAAATAAAAAATATGTTACGGGAATCAAACCCGCACCTTTCGTTTACTATTCGAGCGTTCGTCCACAATTAAGTGATATGTCTTCTAATATTATTCTTATCTATATTGATTTCTTAATAATTTTTCCCTAAAACAAGTTCAAATTTCCGCTAAAGAAAGTTCGCATACTGCAAAATGCTAAAAATATTTTCACGCTAAATTCCATCTATCTCGCCATGCGTGAAAAGGAAAAGGAAAAGCGTGAAAGTTCAATTCATACATTACCTGATATACATATATCCCGGACTGACTGCACATGTAGTGGGATCGAATCCCCTCTATGGTCTGTTTGCTCGCTGTTGTCTTACGGAAACGAAATTTAGTTTCTTCTTGTATAACACTTTTGTATATTAGAAAATCTATAAAGTAACAATATTATCGTTATATAAAATTTATGGGAATCTTTTCAATTGCGCACACTTTAAGAGGCGAGTTTTTGACATAGAATTTCACGTTTGGTACACAGTTTAGAGCTCTCGAAAAGGCATATTGGTTAAAAATATTGTCGATTAGAAAATCTATAAAGATACAATATTATCATTGCATATAATTTGTGGAATCGTTTTAATTGCGCACACTTAGAGAGGCGAGTTTTTGACATAGAACTTTACTTTTGGTACCGTTTTAAAGATCTCGAAAAGACGGACTGGTGAAAACCATAGCCGATGTTCGAACTTGAACAGTTCAATTGATAATTGATTAAACAAACTCTACACGTTAGACAATTGGATTTGCTTGAAAAACATTTGCAATCGCTTTTGGTCATTTTCAAAATTTCTTTCTCTCTTTTAACTACAATGATTTTTTTGGCTTCACGCTTTATCCCGCATGTTGCAGGGTAGGCAGAGGGAACTGCAAGAACCATATAAACCTAGTGTTAAGACACTCTGTTGCTTAGTTCCTGCTTTCTCCGTCCCCACTTTCCACCTTTTTCGAAGCATTGCGTGTTGAGTGGCGGAACTCAACGCCGCGCTGTGCCTAGTTTCCAAAACGAAGATAATGGAAATAGAAAAATCCGTCTCCTTCAAGTGGGAATCGAACCCTCAAACCGTCGCGTTTACAGGCAGACGCTTACGCCTCCGCACTAAGCAACGGAGTGTCTTAACACTAGGTTCATATTGTTCCTGCAGTTCCCTCTGCCTACCCTGCCATGTGCGGGATAAAGCGTGATGCTAAAAAAGAGAAAAGATCCTCATAATCTCACTATATATAACTAAGGGACATGTCATCAACTAACCATCCATAGTAGTAAACTCCAACTGCTCCACTTCTTCAGTCACTTGGTGCTGGTGGAGAAGATGAGCACTAAAGTTGGAACCGTAACTCACTTTCTCAGAACAAAGGGGACAGAAGAAAGCTTTACGTTTTTCCACCTATAACATTTTGAAATATCTATACCAATATATACACATAGTTAAGGATTTGTCTAGTTGAAGGCACTAATTTAATGAACTATTGGGTTGAATTGAACCATTTTTGACTTGTCTAGTATATTTTTCAAGGTAGACTAGACTATAGGCTATACGCTATAGGCTATAGACTATAGGCTATATGATATTACGTTGTTTCTATATAACCATATGTCCAAAAGAACGAAGTTTGATAACGATAACTGACAGTAAATTAAACATATTTAGGCTATCTTAACCTCAACTTATTTCATCATTAATTTTCAGACAAATGTACGTTCAAAAATTAGAAAAGATATTATAACAAATAAATTCTAAACGATTTCATCAAATTCAATTTTCAAAATTCCAAATTCAAAAAACCGTAAAACCGTCAAGCAATCAGGGGGAATTACCTCAAACCCGTGCGCTTTCCACAGATGATTATTTAAAATTTGCTTTTGACTGAAATCTCTTCCACAAATGTGACACTTCTTTCGGTCGCGCGACGAATATTTCGGAGTGTGATCGTTACAGAGCTTTACTAAAATCGATATGGAAATTAAATTATTATATATATATATATATATATATATATATATATATATATATATATATATATATATATATATATATATATATATATATATATATATATATATATATATATATATATATATATATATATATATATATATAATAAATAGATAAATATGTTCACGCTGTATATATAGATAAATAGTGGATCTTGACTGGCCTTGATTTTGTACTAGGTGTAACAAGGCTAGAAAAGGGTGAACGAAAATTGAACTAAAATGGGTACTGAAAGTGGGATTCTTATTTTACTTTTTTTATTGCTTCACGCTTTATCCCGCACATAGCAGGGTAAGCAGAGGGAACCGTAGGAACCCTGGGGTCCAGTGTTAAGACACTCCGCGACTCGTCCTTTTTGGATAAAGGAATGATTCGTGCTTCCTTCCATGCTGAAGAAAATTTGAAGAACTTAGTGGAAAAACAAGATAGTTCTTGTTTTTCCACTAAGTTCTTCAAATTTTCTTCAGCACCTCTGGATTTAGTAATCCAGAGGTCCTCAAATCCACAATTCGGAAAATTATGAGTAGCAGCGAGAGGAATGCCAATATGGAAATATGTCCATCAAGGACCTCAAGCGAGGGTATAACGGCGCGGGGTAACTTGTACGAGAGAATAATGGTTAAATTGTTCCGGCAAGGGAATTGTTAAGTATACTAAATATGCTTTTTTTAACTTCACGCTTTATCCCGCTTATAGCAGTGTAGGCAGGGGGAACCACAGGAACTGGAGAAACCTAATGTTAATATACTCCGTTCCCCACTTTCCGCCCTTTTGAGACATTGCGTGTTGTGTGGCGGAACTCAACGCCGCACTTTGCCTAATTGCCAGAGCGAAAAAAATGGAAATGTAAAACGCATCTTTCCCGAGTGCAAACCTAAACACACAAACTCCAAAACATTCTTAAAGTATAATTTTACGACAAAAGAAAACGTTCTAAATATTTCTCTATTAGATCATCCTAACATTTTCTTCACATACATCCTACTTATAAAATAAACTATAAAATAACTTACATCCATGCTTCATCCTCAAGTGAGTGAAACACGCCTTCTTACTATTGTATACGTTGTCACAAAAATGACACGCATACTGTCGTCCCGACGCATCAGAAGTTTGGTTATGACATCTAAATGAAAGAAAAATTTTAAATATTTTCCTAAATATACTTTAGTACCAATTTTACTGGTTCGGATAAAGTTCTAAAGTTAAAAGATATACGATGGAAAAGTGTGTGGTAAGAGAGGTAAGGGGAGACCTCGGTTGACTTTTGAAAACACACTTTCGAAGATACTGGAGGAAGGTCACGTAAAAAGCATGAGGACTGCCCGGAGAGCATGCATGAAGAGGCGTTTGGCGCTCCGTTCTCTCTGACTACCCCGCTAGGGATAGAGCGTGAAGTTAAGTTAAGTTATAAAGTTCTATATAGTACGTTAACGCTAACTACCAGACAAAAGCCAATAGTTTGAGCAGATCTTTATCTGCTGGTTATTTCTATCAGACATCTGTGAAATCAAAATTTGTAGTTAATTTACAAGACTAAAGGCACCATTTCACTACTTGCTGATAAAGTGCCACATAGGAAATAAGTTTCTTGTCTGGCAGATAAAATGACAGAAGTTAAAATGATGTTTGTGAAGTGATCACAATAGGTGTAGGGAAACCTGGCTGAGATGGTTGTGGGCTCTTCTCACCAGGCCGCGCTTGGAACCCTCGTAAATTTAGTTTTAAGTCGTGGAGTGTGTAGGTTTCAGAGGGGCTCAGTTCGATATTTATTATCAAATTGGGCTTCTCTGACACTCCTCCGTTCGCTCTATCTGACGTACACAAGTGATCATCTTATTGATTCTAAGTGGAAAATAAATAAATAAATAAATAAAATAAATAAACAACAAAGACTGGTTTTCCACGTCTCAGATAAAAATTTCTCCACTTATTTTTTCAGATACTAATTTTAAGATACGTAAGTCAAACGCGAATCGTACTTGCGTACCGAGGATTCACCACCGGTTACGGGTAATGTCTCAGATATCAGGTTTGTACTTAATGCTGCCTATTAGATAAAGGTTAACAGTTTAAGCAGTTTTTGTCATAGAAATATGTTGCAGAGGGAACTGCCTATCCTACCATGTGCGGGACAAAGCGTAAAGTTTAAAAAAATATCTGAACTAACTTTAAAACCAAAATTTATTGTTTATCTGACAGATAACGAACAAATATCCTATTAAAGATTTTATCATAAAGAAGTAAATACGGCTCTAAATGTCCACTTCTTGCCATTTCATCTTTGTAGGCAAACACTCAATTCTTTTGGCAACATTGATTTTGGAGTTTTTATTTTTCTAGACTCTGTGGGTTATTTTGTCTTAGGACTAAATAATTCATATTAATTGCATGTGCAGAGAAACAATTTCTATAAATAAATCATAAACAGAGACGGACAGACAAAAGTTGATTCTATATAAGGATCTACCTATAAGAAATCCTATGACTTTATTTTCTTAGACATATAACCTATAAAGACAACATTCTTAGGTAAAGTTAAAAAAAACTAAGGTAAATGAAAAAAGCAAGGTCTTACCTATTAAAGTGATCAGCCAAATCCCTCAAGGAAGCGCCGCAAATATTGCACTCCTTTACCTTCCGTCCGGTCCTGGGTTCTAATCCGTGTACTATACGTATATGATGATGGATATCTTCTATGGAATCGAGTTGCAAGTTACAATATATACAAGTTGTCTCATCTAGAGCTTCTATTTCATGATCCTCGTCGAATTCGTCTTAAAATAGTTAAATAATTCAGGGTAATTTAAGTTACAGATAAAGTGTTTGATAGTAATTGAAGGTTTGTGGGTTCGATTCCTACTCGGGAATGATGGGTTATTTCATTTCCATTTTCTTCGCTCTGGTAACAAGGCGAGCGCGGCGTTAAGTTCCACCAATACGCTAAATAATATCTAAAAAGTAAGGCGATGTACGGAAAACAGAGTGCCACTAGTTACACCACTACTTTTCCTGCTATCTGCGGGATATAGCGAGATACAGCGTGAAAGCTTTTAACACGTACCATCTTCGTCTTTTTCATAGTCTTCGCTCGTCTTCTTTTTCACGATTACAACTTTTTGCACATGTGACCCTTGGGATTCATCCGCTTCCAATATATTTTCATCTAGGTATTCTTCGTCTTAAATAAATATGTATATAAGAAAATAATTAAAAGAAATAAAAATAAGAAAATAAATAAAAGAAATAAGAAAATAATTAAAAGAAATAAAAATGACAGTGGTGAAATCTTTTTTTATGAAGGAAATATTTGCCTTGTCTGACAAATAAGCGATAAATTTTGTTTTAACAAGTCCCAGATACACACTATCTAGCAGATAAGACCTGTTTAAACTATCAGCCTTTGTCTAGTGGACAGCATTAACTGCCAGATTGCTATATGAGACTTTATTTATTCCAATGAAATTAGTCCTGAGTCGAAAAAATAATCACAACATTGTATATAACAAAATCGTTGTCACGCTGTTTTCTCTGTTTGGTCCTAGATCTTTGAAACTACACGACAGATTTTGATGTGGTTTTGCTTAAATAGATAGAATGATAAGTTCTTTGATTTTCGTGATTTTTATATATTTCAAATAAAACAATTTAACCAGATTAATCGTGTATATTGACATTTTTTGTGAAACCCTACGTTCTGAACACTTTGCAGTAGTCCGTGGTCACGGGTAGACTGTTACTATAGATAAGTGTTCGAAACGTGGGGTTTCACAGAATGTCAACATACGCGATTAATCCGGCTAAATTGTTTATTAAGCAGCTACAATATTCAAGAAGCTGGTTTATATGTATTACACATGCATTATATAGTGAAGATGAACACTGCTCGTTTTTAAATTTTCTAATGTGATGTCTTTCACATGACCTTTTATATGTCGCTCTTTCAAGAGTAATCTCTAATGAAAATACGTTTGTATTGTGTAATGACAAAGAAGCTGTGAACGTTGTATGTAAAGAAATCCTACAATTATTTAATATCGGCATTTTGCTACGCCGCAGCAGGGTTGAAAGATATATTTACTATCAAATAGCTCCATTACCTACGTATTTTCTTAATTCAAGACCTAGACCTCAATAATGTTGCATAACTTAACGCTGCACAATGTAAGGGAAGTTCGAAAAAATGAAACTACAGGAGGAGAGATAAGGAAAGACCTCGGTTGACTTTTGGTAACACAGTATCGAAGGTACTGGAGGAAGGTCACGTGAAACACGAGGACTACCCGGAGAGCATATTTGAAGAGGCTAATGACAGTGGACGAGGTGGGAGAGGTATGCAGGGACCGCAGCATTTGGCGGTCCATCCTCTCAGACAACTCCGCTAGGGATAGTGTGAAGCTATGTATTATGTTTATGGTATGTTATGATATGTTTATGGTATAAAAATAAAAAGGGGATTTACCTTTAATACTTTGTAGCATATCTATAGTTTTAACAGTTTGCAATTTAAAAGTGTAAGCCTTCTCCAGCTTTTCTACGCAATTCGCGCATATATATTTGAAATCGTTTGAGACCTGAAAATTTAATTTAAAACATTAATATTATCGAATTTATTAATACATATTTTTATTGTCACACAGCTGAGCTTAACGCAAGGGTTATGGGTTCAATTTCCTCTGGAGGGTTATATATGTATTAGTATGAACCGATTTTTAATAAATATTCACTAGAAGATGAAAGAGGGTGTGAAGAAACACTTAAGCTATTTTTTCTTCTAAAATACCCACTGGAACGACATTAAGGCCAAAAATACATAAAATATTAGCTTTTAAAAGGTATTATAGACCAAACCAAATGTTTTGAAAAAACAATTATCAAGCGAGTAAAGTCGCGAACGGATTGCTAGTCTTGAAATAAGACAATTCAACATGACAGACACTCCAACTCTTATAAATTAAACACTATAAAGACTTCCGTATATTCAAAAGAAAATCATTATATACTCTGTTTGTTCTGTCAGTCAGGTTGTCTTTATTTAAAGATATTTTTTCTCAATACAGTAGAAACTCGATTATATGGACTCGCTATTACCCGGACTACAGGCCAATTGAATTAAATGTACCTGCAAGTAGTATTTGTGCAAGCATGGTGTTACGTCAAATGACAATTAGTAAATATTTTCAAGCAAATTTCTAAATAAACATTGATTTTCCATAATATTTATATAGTTATTTTTAGCTTCACGCTCGCTTTTTAGTATATCACACACGGTAGGGTAGGCAGAGGGAACTGCAGGCACCATACGAACCTAGTGTTAGGACACTCCGTTGCTTAGTTTGTCCCCGCTTTCCGCCCTTTTCGAGGCATTGCGTGTTGAGTGGCGGAGCCAAACCCCGCGAAGTTGCCAGAGCAAAGAAAATGCAAATAGAAAACTCCATCTGCCCCGAGTGCGAATCGGAACCCAGAGACTGTCGCGTCTCTGGGTTCCGATTCCCAGGCAGGCAGACGTTGCGCCTCTGCGCCACGACGGTTATTTTTATTAAATATTACAATAATAATTATTTATATATGTATGTATGTATATAGACATATTCATTATCCGGATGACTTACAACAATAATATTCCGGTTAAGCGAGTTTGTACTGTTTAACGACGAGGTTCAAAGGAGGACAAATAAAATATTTTCGATATTTTATTTATATATGTTTCGTATATTTTTTAAGCAAATCTAAGTGTGGCAAGTTTTAAAAGCTGTACTTTCTGTTAACTGATACTGTTAACATCATGATATTAGTACGGAATCCACAGAGACAAGGTGCAACGAGTGGTATATTACTATTTAAGAACGTATGGCAGAGTAATTAATTAAAATATATGAATAAATATCCATTAGGTCTTAGATACAAACTAACCAGAATTTCTTTTAAAACTTTTAAATATTTTAAATATATATCTTTAAACAACTTTGAAATTAACCAAAACTTGGAACATTCTCTACTAATAAATACGAAATATAACATCACTTTGATATAATTTAAAATCGTTAATAAATTATTATATATAGAAAATATAAATTTAAAGCCAAACCTTAACATCGAAACAATTTTCTAACATTTGTCCAAAAGTTTGCTCATTGTTCGCGTATGAAACGAACAGATCGCACAAATCGTTTGTACTCATGCAACTAATGCAACCTACAAACTCTTCTTCGTCCATATTTAAACTTTTTTAAGGTTAAATTTATGAAATTATAACAATATTTTTGTATTTAAAGAGGTCGTTCAATTTTCATTTTCAATTTTTGATTTGTATTCGAAATATCCGCTTACGTAAGACAAGTGAAAGTCGGTTTTTTTTTCTTTTTTTTTGATAAATCTGGCTGTTCATGGGTGGTTATATCTAATTATTAAAAATTTACAAAAATATTTTGTTATTTTTTTTTATAAAATTATTAAAAAATATAATAATTATTGTTATAAAAAATAGGTTTATGGTAAATGGCACAGGTTTAATGTAAAATTATTTATACACCTCATAAAAATGCGTTGTAAAAATTTAATTTGATTATGAATTTCTAAAAGAATTATTGATAGCAAAACGAATTTGTTTAAAAATTCAATCTTATATTGTATAATTTATTATTAATTTAATAAATAATCTTACATATTCTTTTAACATACTAGTCTATATTATTTATTAAAGTTATATCGTAATATAACTTTATTAACAAGAAATTAAATCACTAAAAAAATAATATATACTAAGAAGACTAAATATAAATATATTTTGCACGCGCACTAAATGCCTCGCTTTATTAATGGCCAGTAAATTTCTTCTACTATATCGATACTATATGGAAATTTCTAATCTGTACCATCTTCCATTATCTGTACTTCACATCACTTCGCAGCTGTCAAGCCATGAATGTCAATGTCAAATTGCAAAACAAAGAATTGCGTTTTATCAGAGTGTAGATAACACAGAGATTACATTCTCTTGTACTCGTAAACAACAATAATTGTATTTAAGCCGATCGTCCAAATGCTTTATTAACTTACGATGTAACATTAGAAAGCGGTCGAGTCAGACGCGACGCAGTTTTTAACCTACGATATAAGCAAACTATGAAAAAGTAAACATAAATTATAGCTTTATTTTAATTTTTACATATATTTTATATTAAATTGACAAAATGAAGTTCAAAATCGACAGAGGTTTGCTGCCAATAAAGCTGCATTTCTTCTTCTTCTTTGCTGGTAAGTGTTTTTTTTATTATTCTTTGTTTACAATATTTAAAAATTGTCTTCTTGCGTATTTTATTAATATATTTATAAATATATTTAGGCTTTTATATCGATTTTTTCTTAATTGTTAATTGTTAATGAATTCATATTTTGTTTATAGAGTGTGTAAAACAAGTTATGTAAATAAGATTAGATGACATTAAAAGTAAATTTGAATAAGAAATGTAGGTCTCTTAGATTATTTCAAGTACACATTTGATTTTATTAAATCTTTATATAGTTTAAATTAATATAAAAAAAAAATATATTATCTATATATATTGTAAATGGGTGTTATCTTTAAAATTACATTGTGATATATGTGATAGAAATGCAAACAAAGGAATTAACAAAGGAAGCTTGAATGACTCAAATTGATTGTTCTCAATTACAATATATAAATAAATAATTTTCATTATTTGCATCATTACATACACAACTTAATTACTTTATAAATTATGTTCAAAAGATAATAAATTCTAATTGAGATGTGATAATACAGACTAGCCACACTGGTGAAGTGTGAAGGTATAAAAAAATGGCATTTAAAAATTCTTGTAGGTATTTAATATTGATATTTTTATGTAATTATATTATATATTTATAATTAATTTAGTTATAAATAATATTTATATCTTTAATTAGTCTCAAATTACTAATAATTTTATATCTTTTCGAGAAATTTAAATGCCTCTCATCTAATTTCCTATATTCAATAAAAAAATCATTATTCCCTCATGGGATTCTGTTCCCATGAGGGAATAATGATTTTTTTATCCATAAACATTGATTATATGCGTATATCAAGCCACTGCGCTTTTGATACAATAATCTATGAATGTAAAAGAAGTTAACTGTAAGTAGAAGAAATTTAGCATTATTACACTTATTTTTCATCTCTTGGAATATAACACCACATTACCAGAAAATTCATTCTCCCATCATGTTTACTATTAAGGCGAATGAGGCAAATACTCTGCCTCAGCACCACAACTATATGGTATATTATGTAATTATAACAATAGTAATATTATAGAAATTTTAAACAAATCAATAGACTAAGGTGCAGCTTTTTATTGATCAACTTGATCACTAACTCCTTTTAGACTAATATGGCTGTGGACAAACAACTTAAGAAATTACAAATATTTTTCTTTAACAATTAAACTAATGTAACAATCGTCTAATAATAATTTGTTAGATAGTATGATGGTATACAATACAAAAGTGAGTGTTAAGAGAGGTAAGGGGAGACCTCAGTTGACTTTCGAAAACACAGTATCAAAGATACTGGAGGAAGATCACGTAAAAAGCATGAGGACTCCCCAGAGCGCATGTATGAAGAGGTTAATGACAGTGGAGGAAGCGAAAGAGGTTTGCAGGGACCGCAGCGTTTGGCGCTTCGTTCTCTCTGACCACCCCACTAGGGATAGAGTGTGAGGTTATTTATGTATGTATAGAATGAAGGTTCATGTTTGACCATGATATAAAATTTTGTTTTAATGTTATTGTGGATTATCACTAAATGTTACCGGATACAGTGCTAAGCTATAAAAAATGTCATTATAAGATAGGTAGATAGAACTTAAAAAGAAAAGTGTACCATATTAGTAGGATATTGTGTCATACATGGTGTAACACTGATAGTGCTGCGTTGAATTACGCCAATTAAATTGCAATGTACAAAAATTAGGTTAACGGAGCGCCTTAACACTAGCCTAGCCTTCCCTCTGGCTACCCTGTTTTAGGAGAATTTAAATTGTATTAGAGAACAGAGTGTCTTAACACTAGATTTCTAAGGTTCATGCGGTTTCCTCTATCTACCCTGCTATGATGGGGATAAAGCGTGAAGCGAAATAACTAAATCAAATTTAACTAAACTTCGACCAAAGTACGTACGTACGTACAATTTCATTTATATTTTTTTATATTAGTGAAATTTTTCATCATAATGTCAATAGTGATGTAGGATTGGTTCGGATACAACGCTCACCGTTATCTGTAGGTACATGGTTTAATCAAAATATTTTAACACGATGCATGATAACAATACATACTTAGTTAAAGTGCCCATACCCTATCAGTTATCTGTGAATCTACACAAATCCTAATATACTACATACATATGTAAATACATATACATATATACATATAAACATATATAATATAATAAACATATATATATATATATATATATATATATATATATATATATATATATATATATATATATATATATATATATATATATATATATATATGACAAACTGAAACAAATATTTTAATTACATGTAAAAGTGGCGACCTTATCGCTGTAAGAAAGATCTCTTCCAGGCAACCTTAGGGCAAAGGGCATAAAACCTATTTCATGTAGAAAGTTTTAAGATGCGAAAAATTTCAAATGAAAAGTTAATAAACAATTGTCAAAAAAGGGGGTATTGTGTTTTTTAAACGGACTACTGCGAAACGTCGGGTTTCCAAAAAAAAAATGTCAATATATGTAATTATTCGTTTAAATTGTTTTATTTAAAATGTATAAAAATTGCGACAATCTCGTTAGAATCATATGTTATTAAATTTAGAAATCTAGTTTAAAAGATTTTACCTAAAAGGTATGTGTTGTGTATATAAACTAAGCTTCACGCTTTATCCCGCACATAGCATGTTAGGCAGAGGGAACCGTAGGAATGAATGTGATCCATCTTCCCCTCATAGGAATCGAACCCACAAACCGTCGCGTTTACATGCAGACGCTACGCTAACCTCTGCGCCACGATGGCTCTAACGTTATTAGATATTTTAATTCCATTTATTAAGTTTAGTTCATAAAGCTACATAATAGTAGGGCCACCTCTAACCATGTGAGCAAAGCCTCGTGTGATGTGCCTCGTGTCAGGGTATACCTTTCCTTGTATACCCTGGACCCTGGACCCTTAAGAGTTTCCATACTATCCTGTCCCTAACCCTTAAAGATAGGCAGTCCAGTAGTAAAAATAAAAGGAAGCGAAAGTCCAAATGACGTGTACGTATATATCTAGGTTCTTAAGTATTTTTTATCTAATAATTACAGATAAAATAAGATTGATGTGCCTAAGCGTTGATTGATTGTATAATTATTGTTTTATTTATAGAAATCGGTATTCACGCATTTTCCCGCATAGCAATGCGTGTTAAATGTTTCTGTTACTAAGAAATGTATAAAGGTCTAGGAGTGAGGAGGTGGAGTAGTAAAAACATATACATAAATACACACACATATATATATATATATATATATATATATATATATATATATATATATATATATATATATATATATATATATATATATATATATATATATATATATATATATATATATATATATATATATATATATATATATATATATATATATATATATATATATATATATATGTGTGTGTATTTATGTATATGTTTATTATAGAATAATGAAAAATCTCAATATATATGTTATCTTCAATTATCATAGTATAGCGGGAGACAGTGTTTGATTAGACTTAGTAGGTTAGGTTCGATTGTTTGTCGCTTGATTTACTTACATCTCTCTATGGCAAAATGCGGCGTTGAGTTTCGCTCCTTCCTAAGGGATGTACTTATGTGGGTAGAGGGTGAAAGCTAGCCAAATAAGGTACCTGGTGTTGGAGTACACTAGGATTTAGGGACAAACGCTAAATCCTCGATGTATTTTTAAATATTATACCTTAAAAGATCTGATAGAGGACCGTCGTGGCGCAGAGGCCCAACGTCTGCCTGTAATGCGACGGTTTCTGGGTTCGATTCCCACTCGGGGAAGATGGATTTTTCCTTTTTTTCTTTCCATTTTCTTTGCTCTGGCAACTAGACAAAGCGCGGCGTTGAGTTACGCCACTCAACACGCAATGCATCGAAAAAGGCGGAAAGTGAGGACGGAGAAAGTGACCTGATAGACCGTTTTCTGCAGTTACCTCTGCTTACCCTACCATTTTATACTATACTAGATGACCCGTGCCCACTACGTTGGGCATAATGTTAATAATCCTTTTTTAGTACAGAGTGTTATGTTTTAATTTCTAACTGCCAAAAGGTGAGTTATACGTACGTACAGTTTGTATTTGCATGCTAATACAAAATTCGACAGTAACTCTGTTCGAAAGAAAAAAAAACACCTTATCTGCGGGATTTGCAATAAATAAATTCCATGAGTATCAAGTCACGGGAAAAATTATTCTGGTTATGGTAATTTTAATTGTTCAAAACTTCTCTGTAAACTATATTGGATGTAATGTTACCATTTCCAAGTAAAATATATTGTGTACCAGAAAATCCAACCCTAGATAAGCCAACATATAGCTGTCCATGAGAAAAACACGGCTTTCTCATGTCAATGCCCACCAGAGAGAATGTTTGACCTTGGGAGTTGTTAATAGTGAGGGCAAAAGAGATCTTCACTGGAAACTGTAGCCTTTTAAACGGTATGGGTAAATCAGCGGGAATCATAGGTATCGGCATCTAACTCTAAATATAAGTCAACTCCTGTTCAGCACGTTGTGGACTACAACTTACATTACCCTTTACCTAAGTTACAATGACCTTTTGTCAACTATTCATGATCAATTAGAAAGTATCGTTTTTCCCGATGCAAGGCCGTTAATCGTTGAGGAGTTGTTCTGGAACTCCATCATCAGCTAGACTTCATCATATGCATGTTGACTAACATCAATTGCTTAGCGACTATGTTAAAGAAATAGAATCAAACCCGTTAAACAGTTACTTATTATTAAGTTCTCATGACCATTTGTGGTCTTCATCAACAGTTAAACTTCATCAAATGTTATTTTTCGTGAGAAAATGACCAAGATTTTTTTTAAAAAAAACCGAAATCACTATAGGTGTGCCTATAAAATTTAAGGAGTTCCTTCGTTTCCAGGATCCCATCACCAGATTTTGATTTTTTATATAGCCTATGACACTCAGAAATAAAGTAGCTTTCTATTGGTGAAAGAATTTTTAGAATCGGTTCAGCAGATCCCGAGATTACCCCTTACAATTTACAAACACACAAACTTTACCTCTTTATAATATTAGTATAGATAGGTAGTTACCATAAAGCGTGAAGCAAAAAAAATGTGATATATAAGTATTAAATGTTGTTATCGATAGGTTGCCTACGTTTTTGGTTATTTTTACCTAATTGCGATCTTTGTACCGGTGCGGCAACGATCATTTTACATATTGATTTTTTTTTGGGATATTCTACTCTAGAATTGATAAGGTAGGTTTATGGGGGTCAGTGTTGTTATGTTCTATGGGTTCAAGATAACGTTGACACCGTCGTGACTTGTCGTTACTTTGAAAAACTAAAAATTCACACTAAATTTCAGGGTTTATGTTATCCCATACTTCCCACGCCTTTTATAAGTAGCCTATTTTACATATCAGGACTTAAGTTCAACCCAATTTCAAATTTTTTATAGTTTCACGCTTCATCCCGTATATTGCAAGGTACGCAGAGGGAACTGCAGCAACCATATGAACCTAGTGTTAAGACACTACGTTGCTTAGTCCCTGCTTTCTCCGTCCCCGTTTTCCACCTTTTTCGAGGCATTGCGTGCAGAGTGGCGGAACTCAACGCCGCGGTTTGCCTAGTTTCTAGAACGAAGAAAATGGATATAGTAAAATCCATCTTTCCCTCATGGGAATCGAACTCTCAAATCGTCGCGTTTACAGGCAGACGCTTATGCCTTTGCGCCACGACGGATTAGTTTAGATATATAGATATAATACGTATACAGATTATTATATACATATATAAGTTCCTTGTGCTCATATCAGTCATTATTACGATGACAGTGATAAATCGTTTTGTAATACTTTACTTACTTTACTTGCGTCTGCGACTTCGTATGCGTGTAACGGTAAATTTAAAGTTTCAGGCATTTTAATAAAATTATTTTCTTATACATTTTGAATAAAACAATTTAAATTATTATATAAGGAGGAAGGATATTGTGGCGCAGAGGCACAGCGTCTGTCTGTTAAATTTGACGGTTTGAGGGTTCGATTCCCATGAGGGGTAGATGGATTTTTCTTTTATGATTAGGCAAAGCGCGGCGTTAAGTTGCACTCAACACGCAATGGCGGCGGGACAAAGCAACGGAGTGTCTTAACTTTTATATATATATATATATATATATATATATATATATATATATATATATATATATATATATATATATATATATATATATATATATATATATATATATATATATATACATATATATATATATATATATATATATATATATATATATATATATATATATATATATATATATATATATATATATATATATATATATATATATATATATATATATACTTAATAAGTAATTCTTAAGCAACACTGTACCTAAAATTGTAAAACTAAATAAAATTGTAAAACTGTTTCTTTATTATTTTATAATGAATTTATCATTTTAGAAAATGACATTTATTATCCTATTATGTCATTTTAACACGAGAACCTGTTGTTCAAAACATTCAAGAGGCCAAGAGTCCACTCGCATGTACTGGTGGTAGTTCTACACACATTTTCACGTAAATGCAGCAACCTCTACAGTTAGCTAACCACTGCATTTGCAGTGGTTAGTTAACTGTAGAGGTTGCTGGGTTCGATCAAAATTCCTTAGTATCTTATCAGAATGTCTTTACATTTCTGTGCCCATATGAGCTTCTTTCAGTGTTAAGAGACGCTGCTTTTGAACAATCCGTTAAGTGACGGAGATTAACACCGTGCCTTGTCTAATGTAACAGCGAAAAATATTTAAATCCGTCACTTTCCGTTACCGAGAATCGAATCCACACCAATCAGGTCCTATTGTAGTATAAAATGTATCTCATACAACCACAGTTTAGCTTACTATTAAGACCTTTATATATATATATATATATATATATATATATATATATATATATATATATATATATATATATATATATATATATATATATATATATATATATATATATATATATATATATATATATATATATATATATATATATATATATATATATATATATATATATATATATATAATGTACTCCATAACTAGTTTGAATATTTTAATTACTTTAAAATATGTAATGACAATTTAAATACAATTAACGTAATTATTAATAATCACTTCTTACTCGAGTTTAGTTCAAATAGCATCGAAACACGTAGAGTATATATTTCGAGTGTGTTCGGACAGAGATTCTGCGTAATTGCATTAAATGACATAAATCATTTTTGAACAATATTTCAAAATAGTTTACTCCCAAAACAAACCGTTCTCTACACGCAACACCGTCACGTCACTTCTTACATTCATATCGTTCGACCAACGAAGGAGAGTGTCTAGGGAGGCCCGCTAACTCGCAGTCTAAAAGAGGGAAAAGCGGAGAATGGAGTGTCTTAACACTTAAGTTCTCTTTACCTACCCTACTAAGTGTGAATCTAAATAAATATATACGCTAAAAGAATATTATAATACAATGCAATTCTCTTTCCCCAGTCGGGGAAGATGGATTTTTCTATTTCCACTTTCTTCACTCTGGCAAACTAGGCAAAGCGCGGCGTTGACTTCCGCCACTCAACACGCAATGCCACGAAAAAGGCGGAAAGCGGGGACGGAGAAAGCAAGGACTAAGCAACGGAGTGTTTTAACACTAGATTCCCACGGTCCCTGCAGTTTACTCTGCCTACCCTGCCATATATAGGATAAAAGCGTCAAGCTAAAAAAAAAAATTCTCTTAGTGTGGGTAAATAAATAAACCTATAAAAGTAAGCTGATAACTCTCTAGTTCTTTTTTGTTATATTTTTTTATTTTGCTACTAATGACTAGACATTTATGTGCCAGAGATTGTTTTTTAAGGAGTGTTTGAAACGTTCAAACTGTATACGCGACGGTTGTGGGTTCGATGCCCTTGAATGGGAAATTGTTAACAATTGTACTCTATATTAATAATTTCTCAGTCGGCTAAAAAGCCCTGGTACCTGCCACTTGTTGTGTACATAAAAAGAAAAAGACCGTAGAACATAAAGAAGAAAATACATTAATGTGTAGTAGGTTTCTTCTGCCTACCCTGCTATATGCGGGATACAGTATACAGCAGGGTAGACAGAGGACATCCAATGTCAAGACAGTCTGTTCCATACTTAACGTCCTCTTGAATGAGCAAAATCATTGGGTTTTAAAACATAACATAAATCAATGGTGAAGTATGAAATTTTTATAAAGATAAGCCGAAATCAAAAAAAGTTATAAAAAAACCTAAGAACTAAATTTCAAGTTTTTTTTATAGCTTTACGCTTTATTCCGCACATAGCAGGGTAGGCGGAGGGAACCGCAGAAGCTGTGGGAACCTAGTGTTAAGACACTCCGTTCCCCGCTTTCCGCCTTTCCGAGGCATTACGTGTTGAGTGGCGGAACTGAACGACGCGCTACGCCTAGTTACCAGAGCAAGTTTCTATTGGAAGAAACAAAATTGTTTTTATTGAGAACATTGTTGCTTAATATTTATTAATTAATTTGTTAAAATTTAAGAAATTAAATTTCTACGCCCATGTAGAAATCTAAATATCTCGCCCATCTTTATTATTGTATTGATCTACATACATACATACCACGTAGCGCATAGTGAGAATCGAACCAATCATCGTCGTGCGCGGTCCAAGTTATGCTATATAGGGCTATTGAAATTGACTTTTTCTATCCTAATAAGTAACTGTCTGCGCAAAGGTCAAGGTCGTGATCCTCATGACGTACCCTCACTCTCCAGTGATTTTACACTTAGCTCCAATTTTATTCAATTATCACCACGCGCCAGTGATATGTGAACACAAGAGTTTCCCACGATATATATATATATATATATATATATATATATATATATATATATATATATATATATATATATATATATATATATATATATATATATATATATATATATATATATATATATATATATATATATATATATATATATATATATATATATATATATATATATATATATATATATATATATATATATATATATATATATATATATATATATATATATATATATATATATATATATATATATATATATATATATATATGCAAAACATATATATGACAGTCATGGGCAGAGGCTCAGCACCTGGCTGTAAAGGCGACAGTTTGTGGGTTCGATTCCCATGAGGGGAAGATGGATTTTTTCATTTCCATTTTGTTTTCCAAAAACTACAGGACCGAATATGAAGTAATTTTGAAATAGAGATCCCTTAAGCCTAATAAGATTTTTGACAGGCGAATGTCACTATTTGTGACCAGTGACCACTGACTACTGCAAAGTGTTCGAAACGTCGAGTTTCACACAAAAAAATATTATGTTAATATACCCGATTAATCCCCTTAAGCACCAAGAAGAAACATAGTAAGTAAAAATGAAAGGAGGAAGGGGTAGAATGGGTAAATCCCCAATATATTTAAAAAAATATGTGTATATATATTATAATTTTACTACCAACCTTGCCTCAAAGCAATGTATACTAAGATCTTTATGATTTTACAACTTGATTATTACTTGAGATATGATAGAAATAATCTCTTAAGTGTACGATAGTAATAGTATAAACAGTTAAATTGTCGAGCAAATAAACTGTTTATATAGTTATTGGCTTTTATGAAGGTAGTTACGAGTTCATCTCATCGTTGTCATCATGACGTTGTTCCGCCCAATGCTGGACATAGTCCTCCCATATGATAGTAGGTTTTAGGATTTATGCCCATCTAGCATTGGGCGAGGGAGCGGGTTCAATTTTGGTTAAGGAAAAATAATAATAGACGGAGAATGCAGAGACTAAGCAACCGTGTGTCTTAACACTAGGTTCCAATGGTTCTCGCAGGGACCCCTATGTCTAGCCTGGCATGTGCGGGAGTTATACATAGGTAATAAGGTACGGTTTTTGATAAGTGATTTAGGTTTTAAAATTTGCATTATTTTTTTATGCTTTATCCTGCATATAACAATAGGAAAGTCAACTTAGTATTAACCCACTCCGTTCTC
The DNA here is from genome assembly GCA_037178615.1 of Dione vanillae. Lineage (NCBI taxonomy): Eukaryota > Metazoa > Arthropoda > Insecta > Lepidoptera > Nymphalidae > Dione > Dione vanillae. The sequence continues at coordinate 59,141 of JAZFAU010000318.1, read as the reverse complement.
CGGTTTATATACGCATTTGAGACGAGGTTATGGAACAATTTATTCTTATTATTTTTTTTCCTTTTTCCACATTTAGGTATGTTTTTCATAATTAAGTAAGTAGTCGTTACTATCGAGCACTATTGCAATCAATTCTCCCCTTATGGGAATGAAACCTACGACCGTCAGTTACAATCAGACGCTGTATCGCTCGCCATATATAATACATATAAAAGTTATATTTTCACTTTACTTTGGAGATAATACCTCCATAGTGAAGTAATTCTTTCGCTTATTACAAGAGTGTTATTAAAAGATATACGAGTAAATAGTACTTAAGTGATGTCATTATTATCATTCTAGAGACGCGTGTGATGAAATGAGACAAGATTTTGTTTTGCGGTTTTTTTTTTTGGATTTTTTTTTGTAATTTTTTTTTTAGCTTCACGCTTTATCCCGCACATGGCAGGGTAGGCAGAGGGAACTGCAGGGACCGTGGGAACGTAGTGTTAAGACACTCCGTTGCTCAGTCCCTGCTTTCTCCGTCCCCGCTTTCCGCCGTTTTCGAGGCATTGCGTGTTGAGTGGCGGAACTCAACGCCGCGCTTGCCTAGTTTACCAGAGCGAAGAAAATGGAAATAGAAAAATCCATCTTCTCCGACTGGGGATCGAACCCAGTAACCGTCGCGTTACAGGCAGACGTTGCGCCTCTGCGCCACGACGATCCTCTTTTTTTCTTATTTGCAATGTTATTTAAAGTATTTAGGCGTACAGAAGAAACTCAATTATCAAGCGCTCAGGTTAAGTACAAGTCGTGTTTGTGAAAAAGCAGCTTACGTCAAATGACAATTACCTAATATTTATTTTAGTTTCACTCTTTATCCCGTGTATTGCAAGGTAGGCAGAGGGAACTACAGGAATCATACGAACTTAGTGTTAAGACACTCCGTTGCTTTAGTTCCTCCTTTCTCCGTCCCCGCTTTCCGTCTTTTTCGAGGCATTGCGTGTTGAGTAGCGGAACTCAACACCGCGCTTTGCCTAGTTGCCAGAGCGAAGAACATGGAAATAGAAAAATCCATCTTCCTCGAGTGGGAATACGCCACTCAGTACGCAATGCCTCGGAAAAAGGTGGAAAGCGGGGACGGAGAAAGGAGGAACTAAAGCAACGGAGTGTCTTAACACTAGGTTCCATGGTTCCTGCAGTTCCCTCTGCCTACCCTGCCATGTGCGGGATAAAGCGTAATGCTAAAAAATATATTAAGTTTATAAATATAATTATAATGTTGTTCTATATAGATATATTTATAATATTCATATATGTTCATGATTTATTATATATGTATTGCCTACACGACGGGTTGTGGGTTCAATTCCCTTTCCATTTTCCTTTTCCATTTTCTTCTCTCTGGCAAGGCGATAAGGTACATTATTTTTTTTTGTTTTTGTATAATATTTTATTTATGGTAGTGCAATAACGTGTTATTTTTGTTATTATATTTAATTATTATTATTATCATACTTATTTAATGAAGACTGTCGTGGCGCAGAGGCGCAACGTCTGCCTTTAACGCGACGGTTTCTGGTTTCAATTCCCACTCGGGGAAGATAGATCTTTTCATTTTCATTTTCTTTACTCTGGCAATTAGGCAAAAGCGCGGAGTTGAGTTCCGCCACTCAACAAGCAATGCCTCCAAAACGGCGAAAAGTGGGGACAGAGCAAATAGAGACTAAACAACGGAGTGTCTTAACACTGGGTTTATATAGTTCCTTCAGTTCCCTCTGCCTACCCTGCCATGTGCGGGATAAAAGCGTGAGGCTAAAAAAAATATATATTTAATATTTTATTGTTCTGTACATGACATATTATGCCCCATAAAAATTAAGTAGGCACTGTTTGAATTATACTGTATATAGATTGTGAGTATATGTACTTTTAAATCAGAATATTGGAACTTATTACTAATTTATTGATTTTTTTACAGCTTTAGGTCCAATTCTGCCCCAAATAAATGTCTTCGGACGTCAATTGGGCGTGTCACCATCGGTTATGGGGTTGGTGACGGCGGTGCTGCCTCTGTTGTGGGCAGCAGCGAAACCACTGTTTGGTTACGTTGTGGACTTTTGGCCGGTGGGTTTTTTTATATATTTTTGTATGTAACATATATATACTATTATATCTAAATTAATAATATATAATATTTTTTTCAATTTCAGAGACAGAGAAAGCTAGTTTTCATAATGCTTATTCTAGTCATGAGTGGGTCATACTGTTGTCTATGGTTCCTCCCAATGCCCGAACCAGATGTGATACAAGAATATGTGTACCAACTTAACGACACTGTAATTGTCAAACATCGCAATGACAGGGCGGACGCCATCTTGGAAAAGTACACCTGTCACTGGAACTGCACCGCAGATTATAAATTCCAAGTGTACCTGTCAAACTCGACATATATAAATACAATTTATACAGATAATAAAAATGTTTCGTGTTCATTTTTGCAAATGGGCACAGATGTTAGTGGTAGCGATGTATGTGTGCCTAAAAAGGATTGTAATTTATTATGTTTTGAATATAGTTTAAACGAGAGTTTGCTAAATCGGAGTAGGAGGGAAGTGGGCAGCTCTAATGTGAACAGTTTAGGTGTAGTTGAAAAAGATAAGGTGAAAGAAATAATTATACCAGAAACAGTGGACGGTGGCAGTTTTTATACGTCAGTGACTTTCTGGGCGTTTGTTGTATTAATGTGTGTTGGTACTGTGGCGTTCAATGTTGCCAACTGTATAGGTGACGCTGTGTGCTTCGATGTTTTAGGTAAGTACAGTGTTGTATTTTAGGGGTTTTGGTAATCATTCGATTTTAATAAAATAGTGAAACTCTAATTATTACTAAATTGTGATGATTTTGTTTTACCGTATACTAGAAACTCGATTAACCGGCCCTCAGTTATATGGATTCTTGATTATTCGGACTACAGACCGACTGAAATAAATGTGCCTACATGTTCTATTTGCGCAAAAAAGCATGCCCAAATTACCAAATATTTTGAACCAAATTTGTAAAAAAACATTGGCTTTGTTACGGTCGGTTATTCCCACGGTCCCTGCAGTTCCCTCTGCCTACCCTGCCATGTGCAGGATAAAAGCGTGAAGCTAAAAAAAAGTAAAAAAAAGTGTACTTTCGATTATCCGAATAGCTTACAACAATAGATAGTCCGGTTATTCGAGTTTCTGCTGTATAACTATAGACAGCAGAGATTTATTAGTGTCAGTTGATGACTATCTATTATTATACTCAAAAGCGTTTCAGGACAAAAAAAAATAAATAGAAACTAACATAGATTAATGAAATAATTTTTTAACAAACAATAATTTGTAATTTAGGAGGACGGAGGACGGAGAAAGCAGGGACTTAGCAACGGAGTGTCTTAACACTAGGTTCATATGGTTCCTGCAGTTTCCTCTATCTACCCAGCAATATGCGGGATAAAGCGTGAAGCTAATAAAATAATAAGTTTATAATTTACTATATAGATTGAAAATCTGAAATCAAATTATTATTATAATTATTAAATTTCAGGTCCAGAGCGGGGCTCAAAATATGGGGCTCAAAGAGCATGGGGCACAGCGGGCTATGGCATAACGGCGTTAATAGGGGGCTGGCTTGTCGATGCCTTGTCTGGGAACTATAAAGACTTTACGCCGGCATTCATAATAGCAATTGTTGCTACGGCAATAGATTTGGGGGCATGTAGAAAACTTACTGTGAGTGGGATTTTTGTGGGTTTTCTTTTTATATTTTAGTGAATTTGATATTTTAAATTCCTTTCTAAAAAACTTGGGCAATATAAACGAGTATACTAAAACTATTATGAGATTTAACTAATTTCCAACACTTTTTTTTTTTTCAGTTTTGATTCATTCTCTTATAGCCTTCATACACCCATTATGTACATAATAAAATATATACAGGGTGTATATGACAGCTCGACTGTTATCAAAACTACCTATGGGGTAAAATATTTCAAGATTATGTCCAAAAAAATTGTCAAGAATTATCAGTAGTTTAGTCACAGGATTATTTTTTTCATTTCACGATATTTACACGTGCTGTGTAACGCGTGAGGTGGTCATGGTTAAATACAAATGACGTAAAGATGTCGTACTATAAAAATACTATTAAGCGTTGTCAATCTGTCAACTCTCTTTAAAAAAAAACTAGAATGAGAAAGAGCTATATCTCCGTCCCGCTCTGACAGTACAGTGTACGCTCGCGTCATACTTGGCTAATGGCGTTTATTTTGAAACAATAATTTAATTATTAACTTAACTTTATTTATTTTTTTTTATTTTTGAAAATATTACTTTAATAATTTTAAAGACTATTTAAAAGTAGGCTTTGATTTAAGTTCGCAAGTTCATTGACGTATATATTTTTTTTGTATTTTTTTTTACAGCTACCCTCACTCTCGAGCCCAGAAGATTCTGGAAAAGCACTTAGGGATGTTCTTAAGATACCTAGAGTTTTGGTTTTCATCACTTTTGCGGTGGTCGCCGGTACATTTGATAGTTTTGTTATATATTATATGTTTTGGTAAGTGGAGATATGGCGTTTTTTTTTTAATTTTCTAGCTTAACGCGTGTTCTTTATATAGATAAGATTAGTTGTTGTTGTAGTTAGTTGAGGACGCCTAGTATTAAAACACTCCGTTCTCTGCTTTCCGCCTTTCAAAATATTGCATGTTGTGTGGCGGAACTCAACGCCGCGCCGCGTTTTGTCTTTTTTCTAGGGTGAGAAAAATGAAAATGATTACATTCTTTTTGTATAGGAATCGAACCTATAAAATACAATTTGTCGTACATATAATTAGGTTATGTTATTTAATAATTAATTCACACTAAGAATAGAAAAAATTAAGGAATACCTATTTTTTCAACTAGGTAAAAACTAGAAAATTAGGTAATTGAAATACCGAGTTGTATATTAAAATTTCCACGCAGCGAAACGAAGAACGCATGGCTTAGTAGGACAGAGCACTTGGACCGTTTCCAATAGACGGGTGTTCGATTCCCGCTGTGTTCAAAGTTTTATATGTTTTAATGAAGTATTTTTTTATGTTATACTTATAAGGTAACATGTTTGCTTAAATATTATAATGGCATTACTTAACGCCGCGATTTGTCTACCAAAGCGGGAAAATGATCTAAATTTTTTTTTGCCGAGTTTAGAAAGAACTTATACCCACCGTGAATACGGTCACTGCTCAACCACTGTACTTTAAAAGTAATTCTATTCTTCTCTCTGGACAATTTTCCAGAATTTAAATATATTTTTCCAGGTTTCTAGAAGAATTGGCCGAACAAACTGGTAGTATGGCGAAAATTAAGTTGATCGAGGGTGTTGTTATTGCGGCGCAGAGTTTTATTGGGGAGTTGTTGTTCTTCTTCTTCTCTGGTAAGAGTTTCCACTTTTATATTTATGTAGCTTACAGTTTTTACTATAAGGATAGTGGGGGTTCACGCTTTATCCCGCACATTGCAGGGTAGGCAGAAGTAACTGCAGGAACCATAGGGACCTAGTGTTAAGACACTCCGTTGCTTAGTCCCTGCTTTCTCCGTCCCTACTTTCCGGCTTTTGCGTGTTGAGCGTATAGGCAAAAGGTTTAGTAACAGGTTCTATTTAGAATTTTTTGATTTTTTTTTCAGGTAAAATAATAAAGAAATGGGGTTACGGTATGACAATGACGTTCTCATTGTTCTGCTACGGCGTGAGGTTAGCCCTCATCTCCTTTATACAGCATCCGTGGCATCTAGTCTTTATAGAGGTTTGTATTTATGTATAATGTTTTTTTTTTAGCTTCACTCTTTATCCCACACATGGCAGGGTAGGCAGAGGGAACCGCAGGAACTCGAACAAGAACTAGGTTCCCTAGTGTTAAGACACTCCGTTTCCTGCTTTTCACATTTTTTCGAAGCATTGCGTGTTGAGTGGCTAGTTGCCAGAGGAAGTAAATGAAAATGATAATTTCCATCTTAACCTTATGAGAATATAACCTATAAACAGTCGTGATTACAAGCAAACGCTGTCTTTTGTATACAAAAAAGTAGTCAAGAATCATCATTAAAATTATTTTTTTTCTATTTCATAATTTTTATACAAGCTGTGTAACGCGTGACGTAGTCACAATTAAAATAATGACGTAAACATCTCGTACTACAAAAATACTATTAAACGTTGTCAATCTGTCACCTTTCATTCGAAAATGTAACCGAAAGAGACAGAGCTATATCTCCGTCCCGCTCTGACAGTACAGTGTACGCTCGCGTCACACTTGACAAATGGTGTTTTATTTTGGAACAATAATTTAATTATTTACTTTGTTTGAAAAAATATTTATTATTTATTATATAATGTAATATACACCTGTATATTGATTTAAAGTTTCTCTTTCCTTGACAGAGTATAATGCAAGGTCCTACGTATGCTTTGTGCTATTCTACAATAGTAGGGTATGCAGCTCATGTCGCTCCTGAGGGATACTCGGCTACTGTACAGGGAATTGTGGCCGGAATGGACGATGGTGTTGGTAAGTTTAGGGAGAGAGAGAGAGAGAGAAAAAGAGAGAAATGAGAGACTTTTCTTATATTATAAAATGGCAAACGAGCAGTAGGGCCATGATGTGAAGTGGACACCTTCCCTCATAGACATCTACAACTAGGGTAGTATTGTTTTTGTGTCTTATCACGCTTTATCCCGCATTATGCAGGGTAGGCAGAGGGAACTGCATGAACCATAAGAATCTAGTGTTAAGACACTCTGTTGCTTAGCTTTCTCCGTCCCCGCTTTCCACCTTTTTTCGAGGCATTGCGTGTTGAGTGGCGGAACTCAACGCCGCGCTTTGCCTAGTTTTGCCACAGCGAAGAAAATGATAATAGAAACATCCATCTCCCGCTCATGCAAATAAAACCAGTCCTTAAACGACATTTTAACATTTTTTTTTTTTTAAGCTTCACTTTTTATCCCGCACATGGCAGGGTAGGCAGAGGGAACTGCGGGAACCATATGAACCTAGTGTTAAGACACTCCGTTACTTAGTCCCTGCTTACTCCGTCCCCACATTTTAACATGTTTTTTTTTTTAATTATTTTCCTCAATTTCCCTTCAGGTTTCGCTCTAGGTTCCCTCGTGGGTGGTCAGCTGTACAGCTACGCAGGCGGTCGTGGCTCCTTCAGAATATTATCAGGACTAGCCCTAGTTGCATCAGCCATACACGCTCTGTTATACGCCACAGTGACAAGAAACGATAAAGGTATTGATATTGTTGTCTCTTTCACTCATTTTTTTTCTTTTTTTTTTAGCTTCACGCTTTATCCCGCACATGGCAGAGTAGGCAGTGGGAACTGCAGGAACTATACGAACCTAGTGTTAAGACACTACGTTGCTTAGTCCCTGCTTTCTCCGTCCCCGCTTTCCGCCGTTTTCGAGGCATTGCGTGTTGAGTGGTGGAACTCAACGCCGCGCTTTGCCTAGTTTACCAGAGCGAAGAAAATGGAAATAGAAAAATCCATCTTCCTCGACTGGGAATCGAACCCAGAAACCGTCGCGTTACAGGCAGACGTTGCGCTTCTGCGCTACGACGGTCCTCATTTCTTCGATGATAATGTAAAATTAATATTTCAAAATTGTCTCATATAAAGATTAGGAAAAAAATATATTGAAAAAAACTAAACTAACAGTTTAGGCCAAAAGTACATTTAGTATTGCTATCTCTTTTACTCATATTGCTATCTCTTTTACTCATATATACTATTTAAATAGTTAGAAAGCGAAAAATATGTAAGACAGCAATGTTATTTTTATATATTTTGTTATGTTCTGTTTTTGCTTCACGCTTTATCCCGCACATGGCAGGGTAGGCAGAGGGAACTGCAGGAACCTTAGGAACCTAGTGTTAGGGCACTCCGTTGCTTTTCGAGGCATTGCGTGTTGAGTAAATATATTTTGTTATATATATATATATATATATATATATATATATATATATATATATATATATATATACATATACATATACATATACATATACATATACATATATATATATATATATATATATATATATATATATATATATATATATATATATATATATATATATATATATATATATATATATATATATATATATATATATATATATATATATATATATATATATATATATATATATATATATATATATATATATACATATATATATATATATATATATATATATATATATATATATATATATATATATATATATATATATATATACATATACATATACATATACATATATATATATATATATATATATACATATATATATATATATATATATATATATATATATATATATATATATATATATATATATATATATATATATATATATATATATATATATATATATATATATATATATATATATATATATATATATATATATATATATATATATATATATATATATATATATATATATAATTGTATTTTCCAGTCCAAAAAACAGAGGAAGTTACGTCACCGGAAGGAGAAAAAATGCTCCAAACTAACGCCATCTATCGCGATACAGTGGTATCTCTACAGAAATCTGACGATAGATAGTCTCTTATAATAATACAGGTATTTATTATTTTAATAGCCTTCTAATATTAATTATAGGTCGTTTTAAAACTTTGATACTTTATAAATTTCTAGAACATTCATTAAAATGTTTTAAATAAAAAAAAATGTATGAAATATTGTAGTTACTATATATATGAGAAAGGTCACTTATTTTTTCAATTTTTTAGTTATTTCTAATAATATTAAATATTTTTTTAATTATTTTTATCATCACATTGGCATGTCCATATTTGCAATGCACATATATCTATATTAAATCGATTTATTAATATCGATATTTTATTCGATTGATTATTTTATTCGATTTGTACCGATTGTGTTTCGAAAACCGGTTATATTGCATAGATTATGTAGATAATGTTAATAATAATATTTCATTATAAGATTCCTTTTGAGTTAATTATTAAGAGAAGACAGTAAGTGTGGGTTCGAATTTCGTATTAAAAATTTTAATATTTATGCATTATTTATTATACGCTTAATTTAATAAATATATACATGTTATTAAACGCTCTGGTAAAGTTACTGATGCGTTAAATTCTGCTTTACAATAACCAAAAAACATTTATATGAAATACTGCTGTTATTGTTATTTAATGGCCTAAGTAAGAGACCATACTTTGAATGGAGTGTCTTAACACTAGGTTCCTATAGTTGCTGCAGTTCCCTCTGTCTACCCTGCAATATGCGGGATAAAACGTGAAACTAAGTAAAAAAAAAGAGTACAGATAAAGAAAAAAATTACATACAAATCGAACTCACACTGTTCTTGTATTTTTGATCCGAATTATAATACGTAACAATATTTTTATATGAAAAATACGTAATATGTAGTTACAGTAATTATTTAACATATTTAAGTAAATCGATTTTTTTATCAAATATTTCAATTGTAAATAATTAAAAAAATAATTGTATTCTTTTTTTTTTAAATTTCGTTTAATCGAGATAAAGGAGAATCGATTTTAAAATCGATCAAATTTTACCTTAATTTAAATAAGAAAATACGTATTCATTAAATTTTTATTCTGTTATAATTTTATTATGCATATTTATTTATATAAATAATAAAAAAAAACCGTTTCAATAAAAAAAAAAGATATTTCTTTATTAAGTTGTGACATAAATTGAAAAATATTATTTTTTAAAACAATATTTTATTAATATTTGTACTGAAATAAAACGTACGATTATAAACGTGTTTTTATATTTTTTTGTTTTTTAAACATTTTTTTACTACAAAGTTGTAAAATAAAATACTTTTGACTGTACAGTAGAAACTCGATTATCCGGCCCTCAGTTATACGAATTTGCAATAATTCAGATTACAGGCCAATTGAATTAAATGTACTTGTGAAACAGTACTCACATCCAATGACAATTACCAAATATTTCCAACCACATCTCTAAATAAACATTGAATTTCGTTAATATGTACCAGTTGTTTTTAATAAACATATAATATGATATACTTATATATGTATATCTAAAACACAATAATTTATTCATATGTATGTAATTTCGATTATCCGGATTTTCATGCAGAATGCCTTACAACATCAATTAGTGCAGATAATCGAGTTTGTACTGTACATATTATATGAATAAAATTAAATTTAAAAACACTTATTTACCTGTTATTGTTATTTAATTTGATGTTGAACATTAAAGATGAATCTATTATTATAAAAGTTTTTTGGTCAAATTAAAAATCTTAGTTTATATAAACCTATATATGCAATCAATATAGTTGTTAATTCAAAATGGCCGCCACTACAAGATGGCGGATTACTTACAAGTCACCCTATTTATATTAAATAACAATGAGGCAGATCAAAGCTTATTTGCAGACATATTTATAATTTTGTGTAATTTAATTCTCTTTTATAGTCATATATGAAGTACAAATCAGATTTTATTTTGAAATATATATAACATATAGTTTCTATATTTATTTTAATGTGTTAACATACTTAAAAATAGTATTTAGTTATTTAATATGTTTTGCCATATATCAGTTTATAAGAGAAGCGGGTTCAAATCGCTTTACTATATGTAAATATATACCTATACATTTTAATTTTCTATTGTACTAGTGATTAGTATATACAATATTTATTTAGATGTTTTCCATTAAACCCTATGAATTTAGTGAAAATCGCATCAAAATCTGTTGTGAACTTTAAAATTACAATATACATCGAGCTGTTGAATGTTTTTATTTATATATACATATATATATATATATATATATATATATATATATATATATATATATATATATATATATATATATATATATATATATATATATATATATATATATATATATATATATATATATATATATATATATATATATATATATATATATATATATATATATATATATATATATATATATATATATATATATATATAATTTTTTTGTAGTACCACGTGATTTACTTAAATAATCATTTCGTAACAGACTGATCGTGCCATTTTTGTAGTTAGAGGCTATATATTTTTATTTTACATTTGATTACAACGTAATTAGAAATAATGAATACAGACTAAATAAGATTTTATAGTGTTATACATTTTTTTTGGATAATTAAAAATATTTTATTGTTTTTGTTGTTTTGTTTCATTTATAATGTCGAATCCCATTTTTCATTACACTTTTTCCCGTTCTTGGTAAACATTTTTTTATTAGATTTTTTTATTAGATGACCCATTTTTTTTATTAGATGACCCATTCATCTATCCATTTTAATCAGTAACGAAAAAGTTTTATAATACATAGATATTTCTTTTAGCTTCACGCTTTATCCCGTATATTGCAGGGTAGGCAGAGGGAACTGTAGGAACCATATGAACCTAGTGTTAAGACACTCCGTTGCTTAGTCCCTGCTTTCTCCGTCCCCACTTTCCGCCTTTTCGAGGCATTGCGTGTTGAGTAGCGGAACTCAACGCCGCGCTTTTGCCTAGTTTCCAGAGCGAAGGAAATGGGAATAGAAAAGTCCATCTCCCCCGAGTGGGAATCGAACCCTCATACCGTCGTGTTTACAGGTAGACGCTTACGCCTCTGCGCCACGACGGTCCTATATAGATATAACTTTTATAATGTTGAAGAATATATTAACTATATCGTAAGTAATGAAAGTGACCTAACCAAATACTTGTGTAATCATCACTAAATATTATTTGTGGCAGCGTTATAAATGCGCACACTTGGAGAGGTGAGTTTTTGACCTGAAATTTTACTTTTGGTACCGTTTTAAAGATCTAGACAAGGCGGACTAGTGAAAAAAGTATAGATTATCTTCGAATTTAAACAGTTAATTGATAATTGATGAAGCAAATTATACCCGTCAGCCAATTGGATTTGCTTTTTGTTACTCAAAAATTCTATTTCATAACAAAAAACGATTCCTGTCTTTACCATCCCTAAAATGCGTTAACCTAATAAAACCAATAGTATTAAAATTAAAAAATCATTCATTATATCTTTATAGATAAAAGTATTATTTTAGGTGTAAACGTTTTGTTTAAAAACCTAGCAAAAAAACTCCATGGTGTTTTTAACACCATACCCGCTTCATATATCACTTTCGAAGCGTAACGTACAATGAAATAAACATATATGTATTTCATATTCCGAAGCGGGAATCGAACCTACAATAATTTTTTTATATAATAAGATGGCACGCAAACGATGACGAGCAGATATGCCACCCGATGTCAAGTGGACACCCCCGCCCATAGACATCTACAACCTGAGAGGATATGGATGCGTTGCCAACCAAATACGCAGACCAACCACCCTTTATGGGTTTCCGGAACTCTCCCTCATCTGGCGAAACACAGCAGCATTAATATGCTGCGATGTTTCATGACGAACCCACAATGATTGCTTAGTATAATTCTAGTAATTTAATAGTTATAACTATAAATTTGTAGACATTTGTTTCTCGTTGGCTAAATTGGCCTACAATAATGCCTTACGCTTGAAAATGTTTAAAAGTTGTTTTTTAATAGCAAATAATTAAGATGAAAATCGATATTGTAATGTAGCCTTTAACTGTGAATATATTATTTATCTGTGGAGTAGACTATTCGATATGAAAAACATCGATGAATAATAAATTTCGATTTTACTTAAGAATAATTTACTTAAGGATTTTGGCATGAACTTCACAAATGTTTGGTACAAACGAAATTATCAATAAATGTCTAATGTATTTGGTAAGTACTTTATTTAACTTAAAGCTATATTTGTAAGTATCTGTTTTGATAAATGCAATTAGGTTTAAATATTAAATAAAACGAATATTTTTATATAGGCAATGTTATGTAATAAATAAGAACCTCGGTTTCGGCAAATATTAATTTATCAATTGTGAATTGATATAAAAAAACATTAACAAACAAAATTTAATTTAATAAATATTCATGTTTTCATTAAATTAAAGTGAATGTGAGGTTTTGCGTAATCGATATTAATATTAGATTATTGATATTTTTCTCAATATCGATGAATATCGATATTTATACTGTCGATCGTTATCTGTTACAATCGGTCAAACAGAGGGAAGTGGTTATTAAAAATTAAACTAAAAAAAAGATTTACACTACACAGAATAATTAATATTATTTTTATTTTGTCGTTTCAGTTGTGTTTTTGTTCATTTTGATATATTTTCAGCCATAATTTTTAATCAATTCTAGAAAGTTTATATAATTTATGGAGGTATCTAACAGTGCCAGGTAAGATGGTTATATCTACTTCACGTGCTGCAATGAGTATAAAAAGTACTGTAAAGATAAAGATGAGAGTTTATTATGATTAAAATTACTTCTCTATATTATGTATTAACAGAAATATAATTCATATTTATGATAAGAACATATGTTATAAATTTAAAAGGGGACCAAGTGTATGTAGTGTTAATAATAAAAAATAAAAAACACTATAATGTTAAAGTTAAATTTACATATTGCCATAGACAAATCTGTTTCCATAATATATTTCATATTTGCTTTGTTCATAATAGGATATACAACCTATTTTGAGTGTTTAAAACACCTTAGAGTCCATTCGAAGATCTGTCTTTTATTACCAGTTGTGGGAGTTTTGGTGAGGGATTGTTAACACACTCTTTGTGAGTGCATTTTTGAGTCTTATAGTTTTTGTTCAAGACTATTGAATAATAATGAATCAAATATTAATAAGGGAAAAAACTTATAATATTTCATTAGATTAGTCTTTATGTAATTTTAATTGAATAAATAAATTGGCATTGAATAAATAGAATATAGTGCTTAGTGCCACAGAAACTTGTGATGTGACATTTTTGGCTCTTGTTATTTTTTTTCTTAAGGAAAAGATTAATAAAAAGGCCAATCCATTGGATTCATATCCATTTTAAAATGATTTACTCCTTTTATCTCTATTTTCTACTGTTTTTGTCTATTTTTGCCAAAGACTTGTACAATGTCATGTGAATGGTGGAGAGTCAAAGGAGCCAAATTTGATAATAAATAAATAGAATAGATAGAATTAAATTCCTCTGAAACCTTCACCCTCCACAACTTAAAACTAAAGTTAAAACTAAAGGGTTCTAAACTCGGCCTGGCGAGAAGAGCCCACACCAAACTCAACCAGGTTTCCCTAAACCTATTATGAGCAATTGCTTGACTTATGTATTACTAATATTGTCAAGACTTTCCTTGAATTTTTGTTGTAATTGTTAACTGACATTAGTACAAAGTAAAATAATAAATTTCAAAATAAAATAACACATAATCAATGTTAAATACATTTGATCGAGTTCTTCATCTTATTTACCTTTTGTCTTCTTTTCTACTTTTTAACTCCTTAGGAATCTGTATATATTCTTAATTGTACTTAAAATTGGGGTCTGATGATATTAATATTAAATTGAAAGGATGTAATTATGAGGGCTTTGATAATGTTTTTTGAATATGATTCATCTTAAGCTCAATTTGTGATATTGTGATGTGTGTTATGTATTTGTGATAGCAAAGAAGCCAATATAATAATAATATATAATAATATAGCCTTTATTTCAGAAAAAGTTTACATATCTTAACTTAGTCTATGGTAAGAGGTATATTTTCTGTGTACCTTCGGGCAAAGGCCTCCCCCAGTCTTCTCCATTCGTGCCTATCTCTTGCCACTCTACTCCAAGTCTTGCCAGCCATCTCTGCCAGTTCGTCGTCCCATCTCTTGGCCTGTCTGCCTCTGTTTCTGTTACAGCCTCTTGGATACCAGGTTGTAACTGTTTTGCTCCACTTGTTGGGACCCCTTATGGTGTGACCCGCCCATCTCCATTTTTGGAGCTTCACTGTGTATGTGACGTCTGCCAACCCTGTTCCCTCCCTCAGCTTCTTATTACTTATTTTATCAGTTCTTTTCTTATTGATCATGCTTCTTTCCATGGCTCTTTGATTTACTTTTAATCTGTTGCAATGGGCTTTGGTTAGGGCCCAAGTTTGGCATCCATATGTGAAGATTGGCAGTATGCATGTGTCAAACAGTTTTTTTTTATACCTTTGCTGGTATATTTGTTTTTCAGGATAGATTTTAGAGACCAGTATCTTTTCCAATAAACATTATTATTAAAAAAGTTGATTTCTGTCAGGAATAATTTGTCACAGTGTTACATCTGATACTGGTCCACAACTTATGCAACTGTAATATCTTCAATTCAATTAGTTTGTTCAAAAGTATTTAATATGTTTTTATAATTGGTTATGTAGTGTCTATATTAGTGGGGATTTTTAATGTATTTTTTTTATTAAAATATTTTTATATTATTTTTGATACAGTATGTAATATCTTTACAAAATAATCATGATTTTACAAAGTTGAAGAGTTGTGAAAATGGGTGAAACAATCTTTGGATTTCTTACTACATAAGTGTAGTAAATATGCTAAGATGCTCAAAACATTTTTAGAAATATGTACAAAAATTAACGAATTAAAATTAAAGAATGTTTAACCCTTAATCAAACAAACTTTATTTTTCGTGTAATTTAAAATCTGGTCACGGCTTTTAGGTAAGGGGGTGCCGTAGATTTCGAAAAACAACTCCTTTTTTTTATAAAAAGGGGGGAAATGGGGGTTTTGCAGTGGGAAATTATTTCCCAGTATACGGTATTTCAAAGCAAAATATAATTAAGTGGGAAATTATTTCCCATTATCCGGAATAGCTCTTAACTTTTGATATATTTTTACTACAAGTTCTATACATGTAAGTTGCTCCTACTTTACTTGTTTCTTTTTTGTCTTATATAATAAAATTGAAAAAAAATACTGTAATATGAGTGAATAGAGTTATAAAATGAAACAACAATGTTAGAAATGATATATAGTTTTAATATAAACTGAAACTTAATTACTAAGAAAATAATATTATTGAGGTGGAACAGTGTGAAAGGTTTTGAAGCAATTTTTAGCACACAAAGCTACTTCACAGGCGGAACATTGTATTTTTGTTCTCTGTTCTTTCTGTTTAGTACTGCAAAAGCGACACCTTTTGTAAGTATTAGTCTCTTCTGGCAAGTGTATGCCCACATTCAATAAACGAATTTCGTCTGGCACGCCAAACCTACCCCCTTTCTTATCTTTTTTAAAAAGTATAATTGTTTGTGCTTTACCTTTCCGTGTTGTGTGATTATCTATTAGGGCACGTGCTAAGCGTAACCTAAATTCTCGGTGTCCGTGAAGGGTCGCAACATGTGTATAGTTGTAGGTAATATATGCATTTATTATGGATGCATCGAACAAAAAAAAGGAAAGTCTCATCCAGTATTTTCGTGATTTACGGCTTATTGGATACGATGATCTAAAATGATCGAATAGATCAACTCCACCCATGCTAAGTGTATACGAAGCAAATGCTTTCGAGCAAAGAATGTCTGCTCTAAAACCATCCCTTTGGGTCCTCTTTACCAGCATTGTATCTAGTGGCTGATGGGCTGTAAGTATAGCGACTTCTTTCGTATCAAGCCATTTAATGGCTGTTATTGGCTCTGCAGTGATGTTTTTCCAATCGCAATGGTTTTGGTCCCTTTTTCTTTATTATATCAGGTAGATCTTTTCTATTGCATCTAACTGTCCCTACTGCATAAATCTTTTTATCATAAAGATCTTCCATAAGATTACAACTTGTAAAAAAGTTATCAAATGCGACTAAAGTATTTTTTGGTACACTACTGCAGAGTTTCATTACAACATTGTATCCTAATCTTTCATTTTCCGTGCTGTCGCATTTTCCAGTATAAACTTCAAATTGGTGCAAGTACCCGGTATTTGCATCGCACCTTGCCCAGACTTTAAATCCTCTCTTGATGGGCTTTTTCGGCATATATTGCTTTAACGAACTTCGACCTTTAAACTTCACCATACATTCATCAATTGATTGTACTTCAGAATTAAATGCTTCTCTCTGATAAACCTTGTTCAGTTCTGTGAGGAGGGGTCTCAGTTTATATAATTTGTCGTATTCAGAAGAGCCTCTTGGTGGTTCCATTTCATTATCATTTAAGTGGAGATTTTCCGTAATTTTTTTAAATCTTGTCATTGGGAAAACCTGGGCAATTTTCTTGTTGTAAAAAAAAGGATCTGAAGACCAGTACAGTTCCATGTCCGGCAGAGGATTTAAGCCCATGAGGATTAAAACTCCTAGATACGCCTTAATATCTTGTTGAGTTACTGGCTGCCATTTGTTGCTATTTTTCTGAAATGCGTATCTATTTGTTTGTTCCACAATTATAACAATCAGTTCATCAGAAAAAAGCCGGTCAAAAATACTTAGTGGTGAAGTTTTATGCGTGTCATTCGCCTTGGGTTTAAAACGTTTTTCAAAAACGGGAATATCATGGGTTTCGGATTTTGTCTCCCATACTCTTGGCTTAGAACGATCTCTGCGTATTTCGTTGTTAGTTTCAGTCTGTTCATCATCTGCCAAAAACTCTGCCATGGGAACGTCAATGACATTTATTAAGTCTTGCTGAACTTCAAATGCGTGAATGTCTTGAAGTTGTATATTACATTCGTAATTTTCTGTATCTAAGTAAGTTAGCAAAGGACTGTCTGTTATTGGTGAGTTTGTGATATGAGATGTTTCTCCTAAGGCTGTCAGTAAGGCATCCGTTGAAATCTGTTGGGCTTGTATAGTAGGCGTTTCTTGTTTATCTTCATTCGATTCGAAGCCGAAGATATATTCAAGACGTTGTTCAAATAGGTTATCGTCAAGCTGATTGAGGTAAGTATCGGATGGAGAATGAATGCTATTGACATGGCATGAGTCATCTTCAGAATCTGAGGCTGATAAATCAGACAAGTTGTCTAAATTTTGCACCACCTCCTCCAAATTTTTCTTTGGTAGAACTTTTTGTAACTTTTTAGCGTCCATATTTAAATAGCTAAAACAAATAAAAGGAAGTCTTAAACTAACTTGGTAGTCTGAGCAGTACAAATAGTTCTAAAATATAATAGTTATAAAAATCAAGTGAGAAATCACACAAACGCAGTCATAACTCTCGAGAAAGCTCCATATATGAGTTACTCGCTGACAATATTGTGTAAGTTAGATAAAATTATAAGTAACTATACCTGTTTAGGTACTTATATAGTGCAACAGACAAATTATTTATTGTATTTATAGAAATTGGTATTTTTCAAATGCAGGAACAAACTGCATTCAAGGGAAATAATTTCCCACATAATTAAACCTAAGAAAATATAACAAATATCAATGCTGCGAGCCCAAAAACCGTAAGAAACATTCAGAAAACAAGTCTAGTTTACAAAATTATTGTGTTTATGCACTTACCAGATTTTTTTCTTTAAAAACTTTTAAATCTTCCGTTTGAACCAGTTTTTTCACAAAATATTTCAAACTGTGTTTTTTACATTGACATACAATGACAGTTCGCGCCTTAAGACAAAATGTTGCAAATAAATAAAATTAAAAAATTCTGTACGATTATTTTTCGCTAAGGTTGGTACTGATTAGGGTTGCCAAAAACGAAATAAAAAAATAAAAAAATACAGTAGTGGCATGTGGGAAATAATTTCTCAATATTTGATTAAGGGTTAAGGCAAAGGACTAAACGCACTCTTTGTTATAATCATACTTATGATCATCTGGAATAATGTAGGTACATCTCAAAAATAATAGTAGTTATATAATTCTTAACTTGATTAACTTTATCTATCGCCTTCTAAACGGCAGGACTGATTTAGATTAAATTTGTGTGTATTTGAATAGGTCAATTTAGTTGAGGTTTGAGATTACAATTGCTCTAATACTGGTTATAGTAGTTCTGTAGTTACATTGTATCATAGTAGTAAAATTTTTAATTTAAATGATATAGTAATATATTATTAACTATAAATTGTATTTTTATATGAAAGGTATAAATAATTATAAAACTTACATTAACAATAAAACTAAATTTGCTTTAAGAAATAGTTTTATTAAATCATTATATTTTGAAACATTAGTCACTATCGGAACTACTGCTAGAAGTTGATGTTGTGCTATCCTCAGTAACATGTATTATAAATTGGTCGGCAACTGCATCACTTAAGTGGTCAAGTTGTGCCATTTTTAATTCCTCTTTGATGACATGCCTGATACATTTTTGCCATGTCGCAGGTGTAATCAAATCCATTGCCTCTCTAAGCAATATTTTTAAATCTGCCATTTTAAAACTTTTATTTTTCCCTGCGACATAGCCTTTTACTTGCCCCCATATCATTTCAATCGGATTTAATTCACAGTGATATGGGGTAATCTTAAATATTTCAGTATTATTATTTTTTGCATATGTGTCTATTACATATGCCATATATTTATTTTTTTCTTTTTTAACTAAATCCATTAAATTTCTTTTTAACATATTTGTCTCAAAGAGGAATTCCTCTTTCATTGAGCCATTTCTGGATATCTGTTTTCAACCATACCATTGTTGGAACTTTTTCGAGTCGCCTTGAGCGGTATGGTGCATTGTCCATCACAACAATTGAGTTTGGCTCAATTTTATTCATTATTTTCATAAAGCATTCTTCAAAAATTTTTGAATTCATCTCTTGATGATAATCACCTTCCCCTTTCTTACTTTCAAAAATTAATTCTCCACCGTTTAAAAATCCATCGTCACTCCCTGTAAAAAAATATAAACATTTATTATAGAGTAATATATTTAATAATATATTTTAAATCAAAACAAAATCAATTAACATCGTTAAATATTTACCAATATGTAATATTATCAGACGTTTTCCTTTTTCTGTTGGGGCTCTTAATCCTGTAGACAGTTCTTCTCTATGAGCTTCCCGACTGGACTGCA
The DNA here is from genome assembly GCA_037178615.1 of Dione vanillae. NCBI lineage: Eukaryota > Metazoa > Arthropoda > Insecta > Lepidoptera > Nymphalidae > Dione > Dione vanillae. Next base: position 39,119 of record JAZFAU010000318.1, on the reverse strand, counting down.
CACTTACATCTTGCCATACTTTTGATTTTGTGTGTCCTAAAAAACAAGATTAAAGCTGTTAAATATTAAATTAAAATACAAATTTATTATAAAAGAAAAGGCTACAAAAAAATCTCAAGAAATAATATACCTTCGTTAAGCCATGTTTCATCGAGATAGTATATTTTTCGGTTTTCTTCACGAAACTTAATGATTTTTGTTAAATAATCAAATCTCCACCGGACAATATCTGACTTTTCAATTAACATGCTTTTTCTTGACCTTTTTAAGTATTTAATATCCAATTTTTTAATTAGTTTTTGAAAAGTTGTTCTCTTAAAATTTGGGAGAGTTTCATCGTCGTTAACAGCCTTTGTAACACTTGTGATAACGATGGTGGTTCATTTCGAAAAAAGAACTCGTGGAACTTTCTTCTTATGCCACTGAGGTCCAGTTTGTCTAACAAATCAATTTTTGTCACGCGTTTTGGTGCTGGTGTCGGCGAATGCACACGTTTTTCATATTTATACTCAGCCAAAACCTTATAAACAGTAGACAAGCTAACGCCGGCGGTTTCCGCTGTCTTTCTGCCTATACCTTTTCGATATATAAACTTATTTTTGGGCCAAGTTTCCTCGGCAAGTTTATAAATATTGATGAGTACAGTTTTTTCTTACGAACTCATGGCAGATTTCTTTGTGCGTTTCTACTTGGGCGAAGAAAATTTCGCTATAGATCCAAGCCCACTCGGGCCGGGTAATTCAGAATTACTCATCGTAATCTAATAAAAACAATATTAGATAACAACAAACTTATAACAATAACGAATTAAAACTAAATAACGATAACAATATCTAACAATTAATAACAGAACACCAGAATCAAACAAACGCGAATTGTAAGCAAAGCTAACAACAAAAAAAACATTATGGCGGGCGTATAATGCAACAAAATTACGTAGTTATGTTTCGTTTAACTTTATTTGCGTTAAATAAATATATTTTTTAATTATTTAAAAATTTACAAAAATAAAATATCTCAAGCTATATTTTATATAAATAAGAATAAATTCTAAATATTGAAAATTGAAATAGTGATTATAGTACTATATTTATGGTAGTAAAAACAAGATATCTTTCTATTTAGTCTGTGTGTAATGAAACGTCGTGTGAAATGTTAACATTCTTAACCTGTTGTGGTTATGTTATACCTGTACCTGTTGTGTTTATATTAAAAACATAAAGAAATAAGAATCATTCAGGGTAACTTATTTTTAGAGTAGTTTTTTACAGTCTGGATACAATCTTCGATGTTCCTGGACACAGCGCAGCAAGAACTGTTTTTGTTCTTTTACAGCCGTGATAAGTCCGTTAAAATCTTGCATTAATTTAACAGCCCTTTCAGCAGTATCATTTACAACTCTCAAATAACTTATTCTTCTTTTAGCCTCCAGAAAAGCAGCATTGTTATTCCAAGAAAATACATCTTCCTTTAGAAAACTGTCATCGATCTGCAGTCGTGATAAAAATTGTTTGCTCTTTTCCGATACGAAATCATCCAGTGCTTTGTCTAAAAAAAAAAGAAAAATAAGTTAAATAACAAATAAAAATCAACAACAATTTTGAAAATAAATAAATAAGTATTGGACATTGAAATTGAAATCCAACAAAAAGTCAATTTAACTTACCAAACTACTTTTGAGTCAGTTCTTCCTTCGACGGGTCATAACGTTTGCTAAAATCCGAGGTTTTGTCCCTGTGGAAGTTGGCAATCATCTTCTTCATAGTTTGGTTGTCAACTTCATCATCAAATAGTGATAGAATGACTGTCTCTTCACATAAATACCACAAGTGACGGCTGAACTTGCTTATAGAAGCTTTAGAAATTGTTTCGTCAATTTTTCATACTCTTTTAACATCTTCAAGAAGCGCAAATCTTGATTAGGTGCTTTGGCCACCACTGTACATTCGAGCCAAGGTTTAACATACAATATTACGAGAAATATGCAGATATCTTGTAAAGCCTTTTTGTCCTTCGCAGTTACTCTGCATTGTGTCTGAAGTAAATATATTTTTAAAGACTAGATCGCTCTCGCCATCCAGCGTGCCTGATGTATAGCTCCGGGGGGCCTTAGTTTTAATTTTTCCTCTGTGTCTCCTCTTAAAAATATTATGCACAGCTCGACCAATTCGCGGTAATCATCTCTTACAAAACAGTTCAATTTTAAAATGGATCAATTTTAGTACAATCAATGTTATTTCCAATTTTCTTGGAACTTTTTGAACATCGGAATATCTGGGCTACTAGTAATTTGCTTAATCTTGGTTTCAAAGACAGCTTTTAGGACCAATTCATAAACATGATGACGACAGGCGAAAACCAACAATACTCTTCCTAAAGTTTGCTCCAAAATAGCATAAGCTCCATTGAAACGGCCCATATTGGAAGCTCTTGTGTCGCAGCACATTATTTACACTTTTTCATAAAGGTTCCAGTCAAAGAGAGCTGCTAATACAGCCTTCGCTTGATGTTTTCCAGAAGAACTTTCTAGTTTCGGCACTGCAAGAAGCTGTTCTCTATCGTCAAATGAAGCTACTGGCAAGCGTTCTTCTTTTGAACTCCGTACATCCAACCCCGGTAATAGTTTTCCATCCCAATGGAGTGTGACTATGTCGGGTACATTATTTTGGAAGTTAGATTTTATTGCTTCTGCCCTTGATTTTCTAGTTTCAGTACGAATTTGCTGAATCGAGGATTTGTTAATACAGAAATCATCGCTGCTCAGACCAAGCGCTTCTACCACCGCATTAAGAATGTAAACGGAATCTCTAATGCTTAACTGGCATCGATCTAAAGCTGCAACTAGTTTAGGTGTTATAAGATTCTTTCTACCTCTTTTTGAACTTTGTTCATGGCAGGGAACGTCCGGCAAGCTGAGTTCAGAATTCAAGATCTGTTCTTCGTCTGAATCTTCTACACTGTCTAAGTTATTTGTGGTGAAAGTAGATGCAACAGCTAGTGATTCTCTTTGTCTTACAATCCTTTCCTCTTCTTCCAATCGTCGTTGTCTAGATCTTTGTTCTTTTTCCGCCAATTTTTTATCTACACCACCTAAGCATCCCGGTCGACCTGGCTCTCTCTGTTTCATTAAAAATAATTTATCTTCCTCTATTTTCATTCTCTCAAAAGCATCAGCATGTGCAATATCAAACAAATTATCAAGATTAATTATAAAATTGTTCTCACGACTCTTAAACGTAATCTGAGTTTTCTTACAATTTTTTTGCAACTCTCTCCAAACATGATATAAATCAATAAGTTTCTTCACGCACTTAGGAAATGCCCTTGTTGAAATTCTTGCTTTTTCCCAATATATGATGCACTCCCTAATCACAAGATTTGCACTTTCACTAACAGTCAATTTAACCTCACGAATATTGTAAAATAGGACTGAGAGAACTTGTCGATTAGATGGTAATTTTGCACCATTTATTTGGTAGCTAGTCAATCCGATAAGAAAAATATTTTGTTTATCACTCCGTAATTCCACCGACATGTTTACGCACCAAACAATGAAGCACTAATAGTCTCAAAAATCACGTACGAAATGACAAATAAAACATGCCGTAACAGGTCACTGGGCAATACTTAAGCAACTTGTATCGACAAGTTTAAATAGCAAGTCGGCACGGGTTATTGTTTATATATCGAACTAATATTTTTTTCTAGACAATATAGGGTTATTACGAAACTTTTAAGAAGGTATGCGTAAAAAAATATCGAACTTGAAATTTAAGGGACACCCTAACCAGCATGGACAATTATCCACCTTTTCCCTTTGGATACATTTTGTTGAACGCCAGAAATATTTATAGACTGGCCAACATTTAGTTACTTTGTAGGAGTCATGAACATAACTTTCATCTAAATAAATTATATTTTATTGAAGTTCTTCTGGCAATCTTCCATTTTCATTAGAATTTGCTTCAAATAATATTTACGTTTTGAAGCTATAATTGGCTTTTCTATAATCGCCAGTCTATTTTGTTTTGCATTTTATGAACTTAAATCCAATTAAATGTAATATCTGCCTGAGAAATTCATGGCTGCCATCAAAATGTAATTATTGTTTCACCACAGCTAATAGTTTTCTTAGCGTAAGTACTTCTTTTTTTGGGACTGTGTAGAAAAATTGAACTTTTTGACAAATGGCACATAGACTGAAATCATCAATCTGTTTACTAGATCTGTCCTTCCCTTTTTTTTCCAGGCGTTACAAATTCGCCGCCATTTTTCATATCCTCGTCCACTATGACGAATAGTGAACGGTGCTTTCAGAAGCACCTGGAAGAAAAAAAAATTCAAACTTTGTAATAAAAAAAAAACAGTAGCAGTCGTGGGACTGCCGATAGAAGTGAAAATGGAACTATTAAGTTAAAACTATATGCAAAAATTATATGAATTTTTTTATGTTTTATTTATTAGTTACATATGATGGGTTAAACAAATCATGAACAAAATATAAATACAAAGTGGTTGAAAAAATAATGAATATACAATTATCTTAATTATACCTAGTATTTATATTTACAGGAATTTCAATGAATTCAACTTTGAACATTATTTTCATTATTTACATCATTGTCATCATTAATTTCGACAATACTTAGATTATCGGTTCGTTTCATCATTTCATCGTATTCTAAAAAAGATACAATAGGTTTATGGTAATTGAAATAAGAACTGTTTATTCATATTTGAGAACCCCGAGTAGTTTTTAGTCTTTTGCGAACCCCGCGCGGGTTGTCAATGTTTGTTCGCGTGAGACAGCCGGCGCGAGCGCGTGTCTTTCCTAAATTGATATATTAATCAGCTGTGTGACCTTTGGTTTCCCTTGTTTGTGTTTTTCCCCTCATGATATTGAACCTGACAAAGACAAACCTACAAAGGTAAATAGTGCAAGTAACCCTAAGTGAATTGGACTAATGTGAAACATACCATGGCGCCATGAACAATCAGTGTTTGTGTTGTGAATTATGAAGATAAGGCACTGTAAATTTTTATTATCCTAAGACCGACTATATAAAGTAAATAAATAATATAAAACCCCCCTCAGCACGCTTCCACAACTGCTGCATCCCCTACAGTATTTTATTGGTAGCAGAGATCAGTAGATCGAAACTACGCTCTTCTACTATTGTGATACCGCTGTTTCAACAACTCACGAGCAACTTCATAGTTGCCTTCTTCAATTTTTAAATGTAGCAACAACCGCTTGGGTTCATCTGCTAAGGATCTAACTAAGTACTGCAATTTCATTGTGGAGGTTAAATGGTGTTGGGAATCTACTACACTGTCAAACTGATCAATAAAACTTATCAAGGAATCAGGACGTCCATCAAATTTAGGTATAGGTAAATCAGGTAATCCATTATAAGGAGTTCGCACAATAATATTTTTATTACTCATTTTCCGGGTGTACTGGTACAACTCTAACTGACGCACCCGGAGGTCGTCTATTTTCTTATTTACTAAAGGCATTTCTCGTTTTACATAACTAAGTTCTTGGGAATCGATAGCTGGGCCTAACCCACCCAGGAGCAGCGAGGACGCGTTTACAAATGAATTACAATGAGAATCTAAATCCTTGAACCTAATTAATAATCTAGGTGTTTCAGAAGTACTAAGAAGTTCCGAGGTATCGGTAAGCGTTTAAACGCGGACCCTAAATTACGTGATAGATATATTTCTTTTATGCGTGAGTATATTGAGTTAAATCATATGAGTGCTTTTCCTTTCCCTTACCCAATGAACATTACTTTATTCCCCACCATGGTGTCTTTAAGACCGGAGACATATCTAAAATACGTGTTGTTTTTGATGGTAGTTGTCCCTCGTCTAACGGTATCTCACTTAATGAGTGCCTACATAGTAGTCCTAAATTACAAAAGGAATCCTAATCCTCCTTAACTTTCGTATGCATGTCGTTGTGATTGTGGCAGACATACGCATGATGTTCCGTATGTCGTTGGTACATCAGGATGATCGTAAATACTAACTTATTTTATGGCGCGAATCCCCTTCTGATCCCTTACTCACCTATTCCCTACTACAACTTACGGTTTGCGTTCTAGTCCTTACGTTGCAATGCGTACATTATTAGAGTTAGCTGAGCAGAAACGTGATACTTACCCCAAAGCTGCTGCAGTCCTAGAGAATGATGTTATACGTTGATGATTGTCGTACTGGTTCGATTACCTTGAAATGCCCGGTCCCCTTAAATCTGAACTTGAGAATAGTAATACTTGTGGTGGGTACGAGCTTAGGAAATGGATTAGTACCAAACCTGAACTCCTCCTCAACTTACCTTCAGATCATCTGCAAGCTGTCGCACTCCTTTTTAAATCCCTGAACCCAGTGATGTTTTTTTTTTGTTTTTGTCTCAGGATTTTTATCAGGATCATGAAAAACGGTAATAATTACTTCCGTTTTTTCATTTCAACCTACTGAACATCACAAAGCGCAAGGTTTTGTCCCTTAAATAGCCAGAATTTTATGTTCCTTGCGTTATTGCGTAGCGGATATCCTCTGTTTTGTATTAACTCTTTTGCGGGCACAAAGATTTTATATTCAGAGTAAAATGTTTAGTATCTGTATTTACTTAGGCTCTTTTTTTCCCATTACAACTGTTTGTTCACAAGACGTACGGTGTGGTAAAGCCGTACAGGTTAAAAAACGTGCTACTTGTACATGAATAACGGCAAAATCACCGGGGGGGGGGGGGGCGCGAGACAAATTGGTATACTGCTAGTAAGCGCTTTTTACTCGGGCTGTGGTAGGACGTGCTGCGTCATGAATTTTTCTTCCTAAAAAAAGATTATAGTTGCTTATTACATATATAGGAAAAAGAAAATAGAAAAAAAAAAGGAAGTAAGGTTTTGGATACCAGTCCGATTTTAGAAAAAAAGGGAGGAATATGGCGCTTTTCATACACTTGTCACGATCAAATTGAGAGGAAGATGAAAGACAACGTTTTTACAATATTTTCATAAATTCAGAAAACTACATTCGACAACTTGCTCCAAAATTATCCGGGCGAGGAACTAAAACAATCAAGATACTTTATGCGAGAGAGTCTATCGCCCGCAGAACGATTGGCTGTAACTCTGAGGTAAGTAGGTACAAAATTAAATGACATATTTTAGTTTAAAATTGTTTATTGCACACAAAAAAAATTATTACATGTAATTGAATTTTAATAATTTATTAATTTAAGAACAAGTAAATCAAAAAATACACTACGCTGAAAATGCTACTCAAGTGCGGTACTAAAATCGAATTCGTCTTCAATAGAAACTTGAGAATCTGCCGAGATACTTTCCGCATTTACACTATGTACAGATAATTGTGATTCGGGTCGGTAGTGGATTGGCTCTAAACCAGAACCGTGTCCAAAATCATGAGAAGACGTCTGTGGACGACTTATTCCATAGCCCGATCTAGCAGCTGTAGAATATCCATATGTTGACGATTGCGCATTTGAGGATGCTGTACCACTTAAATATCCTTGATGGCCTTGATCCCATTGGTTTCTTGATGTAGGTATATACTGAGTACACTGTCTTTGTTGAATATTTTTAATTATTGAAATTACTTGAAACTGAAAGTCTATCATATTTTCATCACTGAACTTGTCAACTGTATCAGCGATTCCCATAAAAAAGTTCATACTACGGCTTTTCTTTTTCTCATCTCGTTCTGCTGAATCCATAAACTTCATAAACCTAATGTCAACTTCACTTAGTTCATTTTTTCTTTTTTTTTTAGCCCTTTGCGTCTCACTCCGTTCAGTGTATCCCGAGCTTGATTGATTCGGGACTGCACTATCAAAATTTTCATTACTGAGGCTAGAATCATGAACATGTTCAGTCATGTTAGAATCGGTCTTGCGATGCTCAACATTTTTTTTTAGGAACATCATTTCATCATAGAACATATATTTTCTTATTTTTTTTGCTGAAGAACCAGACTTACATTCATTAATTTTTTTGTCATATTTTATCCAGCTATCTTTCATATTGGTCCACTTCTTCATCACCATTTGCCCTGAAAATAAATAAATAATAATTATTAAATTCAAAATTTATAAAAACCCCCGACCTAAACTGAATCGACCCCGACCTAAAATGGGGTTTTAGTATTTGAACCTGAACCGTTTTGTTTTATATTTCAGGTATCTAGCTACAGGAGATACCTTTACTGACCTATACTACAGCTATAGAATTGGAATAAAAACCATATGTTACATCGTACGTGAAGTATGCCACTACATTTGGTTAGAACTGTATAAAGAATATATGAAAATGCCATCTAAAGAAGACTGGCTACACATTGCAAGCAAATTTCAAGAATCTTCCAACTTCCCGCTGTGCTTAGGAGCGGTCGATGGAAAACACATCAGACTTATTAAGCCAATTGATAGTGGCTCGATGTTTTTAAATTACAAACATTTTTTTTCTATAGTTTTGATGGCAGTAGTAGATAGCGATTACAACTTTATATTTGTTGACGTTGGCGCCTACGGAAAGGAGTGTGATTCCAGTGTGTTTAAAGAGACCCCATTTTGGAAAAATTTAACAAACAACGGATTAAATCTACCCGATGCAACACGTTTGCCTGGAATTGACTACGATTTGCCATATGTGTTCGTTGCGGACGAAGCCTTTGCTTTGCATTATCACTTGCTTCGTCCATTTGGTGGTCATCAACTTGATCAATTAAAACGTACATTTAACTACAGACTCACCAGAGCGCGAAGATTTGTTGAATGTGCGTTTGGCATTTTATCCAATAAATGGCGAATTTTTCACCGGCCAATGAATGTGTCCATCGATTTGGCAGTTGATATTGTGAAAACATGTTGTGTTTTGCAAAATTTTATACATAAGCAGGAAAACTTTCAGTTTCACAATGCGAGTGAAAATGAGTCCACCCTTGATTCAGAATCGGAACTAATCCAGTTACCTATCACGAATGCAGTTCGCGGAAGTTTGGCGGCTAATGAAGTTCGCAACAGATTTGCACAATATTTTGTATCTAACGAAGGTCGCCTCTCCTATCAAAACAACTATGCATAAGTAAAAAGTTAAAATATCTGTAACTTACCAAACTTGTTTTTCTCATCACCACTTAAATCTTCAAATGTGGGCTGGAAATGAAGAAAATATTTCTTTCCCAGGAATCATATTTAGCCGCTTATTTTTATAACTCGTCGAGGTCTTATCCATATTACAGGCATTTCTTGAATCAACGTAATTAAACTTCTGATTTAATGTCTATTTTATATAAAATCGCGAAACAGCGGATATCGCGGTCACGAAGCCTGTGCGTACGCGCGTCCGTCACCATCGACACCCCCTATAGACTGCCATACAACACTGGTGAAAAAATCACGCCGTGCGATACGCGGCGCGCCGATGGCATCACGGCGCACGCGGCCGCGGCGCGTGCCTTGGCGCCACCGTGCATGTCGCCAACTCATACAGTGATCCATACCACACTGACGACCTTGCCCTACACGCGGCGAATTAACCAATATTTTCACGGCGACGAAACAGTGTAATGGAAAAGAGCCTCCCTGGTCTCACCTGGTTATCGGTTACAACGTTTTTAATTATAAAACTGGTATTATATTAATATATGCCGCTATTTTTGCTCTAACTCTAACTGAGAAGATGGAGGCATACAGGGAAACGGGGACATGTGGTCTTTTTTTACCTGGCAGAAGGGATTAATTTAATTGTGTACCACGTCAGTATATTAGTTGGCATTTGCGATACAAAGGTGCCCCAACAAAAAGATCTAATAGTAAGAGTAATATCTGACTGGTTCCTTCACACAGCAGAGATTTTTGGTAAGGCATTATCTCACTATAACACTCAGGAGTTTCATATATAGAGAAGCATATGCGCAGGTGGATAGGTGGAATAAATGCAGTCTATCATTTTGAGGATCTCTTGGGGTCCAAGACCAAGTGACTTAGTGACTCCGGACACCGCTGAGACCCCGCAGACCTAGATGTCCTAAGTGTAGAATACACTAAAAAAGTAAAGTGACTGCACTTCTTTCACCTTTTTCACTACTTACTCACTACTTACTGCAAGATTACACCCATGCTTTGATTTGTCCTCGATATTGTGAACCATCTTTTGATAAAGTAGTTACCTTTTTTTCTAAAATTTATGCAAACAAGGACTATCTTGAACCTATACACGGCTTTCTTCCATAATTTTTCAATTAGTTATGTTTAATTCATAAGATTTCAATACGGTATGTCTTCTGAAGGCACATATATATTGGAGATATATGTAGTTTAAAAATAAATTACTATAATATCAAATCTTTTATATTGAATTTTCTATTTATGCTAAAGATATGTTCCCTAAGCTTATAAGAACCTGTCTTCAATTAACTAGTACTAAAATTATGTACACAGTTACAAGGGATTATTCCATAAAATTAATACAAAAAACTATTTTTCTATTTTTTAACGGAATCCTATTCTACAGACCTGCGGAACTATCATTAACGGTCTCATTGATCTATTTCTTCTTTAATTTCTTCTTTTCTTAATCTCTATCATTCTGTTTTCAAGTTTTTTATTCTTATAAGTTTCAACTATTTAATCACATTGATTGGGTTTTTCAAAATTTATTTTTCTTGTTCCGCAGTGCTATGGGCATCCTAATTTTCCATACTAAATTAGTTATAGTTAATATCAGAAGTTTCTTTTTTCATATATTGATAGATGTTTGTTTATTCTTACCTTCCTTCGTTCATCACTGACTGTCTTGCTGTAATGAATCTAAGGTTGCATTGAGAGTTTCCTTCTTCTTGTCTTTTTTCTGAGGCTTACTGGAGGATCTAGGCGGAGAATCCATATCATCACTGTCTGACATAGGTGTTAATATTTGCTGCAGCAGGCAAATCTTCTAATTACCCCCAATGTCATAGAAACTAGACCAGTGCCACCTAAATATATTAATATATATTCATATATGAGTAGTAAAAAAATATTGGATGGACTTAATATTGATTAATTATAATTTAACAACACAAAGCATTTTTTCTCTGACATGACAAAAATATTTACAAGCTTACTAGAGTGAGACATAAGAAACGAGATTTTTATTAGTTTGTGATAATTAATACACGTCAATTGATTTTTCGATGTGATACTAACTTTCTAGTTGCCAATTAGAAGAGTCAAAAGATCTACTACGGTTTTCATCAGCGGCCGTAACATCACAAAACTGACGCCACAATCCCCGCAGTCCATCGATGACTTTTCCCATTCTAATCAAAATGTAACATGGTATACAGAAACAACAAATATTGCTTTCACAGTCTTATAAAGTCTCAGTATTGGTTTATTTCCACACATTTTTTGGGGTTCTTGTTTATTAAAAATCGTCGAAATTGTTAGTGCCAAGACTTATGTTTTTTGAGAGTTTTCAAATATCATACAATAATGCCGTAATATTTTTTATTGTTAGCGTTTACGTTAAAAAGAAAAATGGTATACACCTAAATTGGGTGTTCATAATAGTATAGCTATTCATAAGTACATACATAGTTTAGATTTCTTACGAGAATGTTATTATACAATTATTTTATTAAATTTGAAACCTAACTGTCAAAAATTCAAAAGAAAGTAAAAAACGCTATAATTCGTCTGAATATATTTCGTTTTAATGAAAATACGTAATAACAACGATATAACTTTTACCGTAATAGCTCATTCAGCATTCTAGTAGTTGTCAATTGACATATGATAGACACTGACGACAATGGATAACTATGTAGCGGGGTGCAATGCCGGGTAAATGCAGTCGGTTTCTTAAACAACATGATAGTTTTTGTTGTGTGTTATTACACTAGTTGTCAAAGGAAGTGGTTGGTTACTTTAAAACTACATATCTTCATATTTTTTTAGGTATACACTAAATGAAGACCTCCAGAAACACGTATAGGCACATGGCTCATGAGAACGTGCGGATTACTGAGCTCTGATTGGTAGGGGGCGTTGCGGAGCATGTATACTCTCAAGTGCCCGGGACACGAGTATACCGACGTCGAAATGTGGGAGAGGTGTTGAATTGTTTTTCGCTAGCAAACACCGCTTGGGTCCCGAAAATTGCGACATTTTGTGTGGGCCCGGGTGTCTAACGCGACGAATGTGCTGTCGGAATATTCACCCGAAACAGCCTCAATGGAATATAACAGATCGAGACCGTCACCACTTGTTTTCATATAAACCGATGAACATTCGGATTCATATGTTCTCCCGGTTTGGTGCAGGGAGCATATAATGAAAGCTGTAGAGTCCTGCGCTCCCCTACCAAGGTGCAACAGAGGATAGACACTATAGTTGGGAGGCTTACAGCGGCAGCATACCCAATTATAAAATCGTGCTGTGTGGAGTAAATATATGGCGCGAAAAACAAGCTCCACAGCGAAACCCAGCTAGAGGGAGGACAAAACAGGGTCATAAACAGAAATAATTGCAAATTACATATGCCAGTGACAATTTGCTAAAAAGCTTGGCAAACCAAAAGGATAGTTAGTATATTAATGCTATAATGTAAAATCCAAGCACGCCCCAATTTAGTAAGGTGAGTCAAGTCAACACTAAGAAACCTAGAGAGAATAGTATGTATAAATTGTTACCAATATAGAACCTGCCATTTGTGTTATTCCAATGAGTTGCCAGTTTTCTAGAGAGATTTATAGAATTTAGTAGTTCATCATATAATTGGAGTGAATTTTGTACAATATATGATCCGATAGATTTCTGAAGATGTTAAAGCACGAGTAACATTTATTTCCATCTCATATGACTCAGTGGGGAAATTTCAAGCTAGCCATTAAATCGACCCCTTCTTGGTTTCAAAGCATACAATAATTGTAAGAGTGCAATTGAAACTTGATGTTTATTCGCCCCTATTAATATGATAGGAAGAGGGTACACCAATCGCCATGTGCCGTACTCTTCATGGGACAGTTCTTCTAGTGCCACGAGTTCACTAACAGGTGTAAGATCTTTTTATAGATGATTTTTGATTCCAACTTATAGCTATTCGCACCTATGTTTGTAGAACCACTACTATTGTTGCCTTAAACCAGCACAAGGGATAGGAGATAGCAGAACGGAGTAGCCAGAGGGAAGGAAAAAACCGCATTATCATACTATGACTCAGAATGTGTCCAGGTACAGGAAAAAGTTGAGACGAGGGCAGCAGGGGATGATAGCTTTGAAGTGACGCGATGTATAAAGTGAGATACCTCGGAAACACGTAGGAGATCTCCATAAGATACCAGTTGGAAAGAGGCTAAAAGGGCAACTCCGGAGTGGATATGAACTGAAACAGAAATGCAAGTTGGCCAACACAGGTGTGAAGGGGCTCTGGTGAAATTCTGGGGACGAACTTAGCTAAGTAATAAAACGCTACAGGCTATCATAGAACGGGCCCAATTGGGAGAAAAATAATATGTATTATTAGGGAATATCCTTTAAAGTGCTGCAACTCATGATATATGTATTAATGTTGAACAATTTATATCTTTCATATCAAAGAATATTTACAAATTAATTCAGTATAGGCAGGAATTTGATTAGGTTAGGTCCCTAATTTGTTGTAGATATTGGTTGGTAAACAGTTTTTCCTCAAGACTTAAAGGAGTATAGTACGGGAATGATTAAAGACTTGTAGCTTTAAAAGTAATGTAAATCTTAAAAGTATAAAATGGTGATCAGAGCCATAACGAGTAAGAAAATCGGTTCACACCATATATAGACCTTTTTGTATCTAGACCGTCACACAGTAGTTCAAATTAAAGGGCCATATCAATTAGATTTTCAACAATAAATTGAAATTGATTGTTTTTGTGTGTAGTATTTGTACAAGGGTTATATTCGAAAATTGATATAGATTATTGGTATTGCTTCATGGAGTTAGACATTGGGGTACTGTGTTATTTTGCTAGGCTTAAATTGTAGTTTCTTACATAAAGTCATTGTATGTTTTTATCTAACATATTATAAAACCACCGAATGGTTCCCCAATTAAATCATGCAAACTTAAGTGTTACTCGCTGTTTTAGTTCAAATTATTTTCATATCATGAATGTTGTTTTTAGTAACAGTCTTTAATACATTAAAATGATCTCAGTAATAAAAGATTGAAACGCATTTAGACAAGTCAATTAACAGTTATTTCATTTTCTTTTTTTCAGTAGTCAGTTGCTTGCGTAAATCCAATATATTATCTACCAACTGAATTATAACATACTTTTGAAGTCATATTATTTACAAAAAAAATATTTTAACTGAATTATTCTTTTATATAGTTTATGTTTTGGTTAAATTGAGTTAATTTATAGTCCCAATGTCTAATATCTATTCTTAGGACCGTTTTTTAAGCAAAAGACAATTTGTGCCTTTTTACACATGAGGGTAGATAGCTAGTGCATACTTATCACTAATCTAATCCTAACATACAGACACTCTTAACACACGACTTTTAATTTAAATTAACTATATAGAATACGGAAAATCCTATAATATACTCGAAAAAATAAAAAAAAAATAATAATTTATATATATTAACTGAAATCCAATACCTGTACTTTGATCAGCTCTGTTAGTTATCGTAGTCAGACTTTGCTTACATACATCCATAAGACTGTTATGTTTTAAATCAAAATTGTCAACGCCACTCTTTTCTGATCGTCCGCAGGCTCGACAATTCAAAATTGGCACACAACAAAATAGTAAGCTCTTTATAACCTAATTTAATTTTTTTATCTCTTTAGCATAAAAGTTCCTCCAAAATGTCAATGATCGTAAGAATGCTATATCAAAATTTCAAGTGAAATGGAGAAACTAACAACAAAGGAACAATATAAAAAAACTCATTACTTTAAACCAACGGCAAGTGCCAGGACCTCCTAATACTCGTTTTATATATGTACTATGTTTTCGGTATATACTAGACAACATAGTTCTATTTTATATATGTAATATTATTTATGTCCTCACGACAGACGTGGTTTTTTTTTTATATTATGTTAAATATTTTTTGTCCTTACCATAAGGTTATAAGTAACCAAAAGTTTTAATATACAGTAAACAATTTATCAGGCATGTATTAAGATTCAACCAGCGCGTGGCGTTTGAGTTTGCCGCCCATCAACACCATGCCGTCTACACCCGGCGAAAAGTGGGACGGAGTAAGCCTGGATAAGTAACGGGTGACTTAACAACACTAGCTCTTATAGTTTCCTGCGTTCCCCTCTGCCTAACCTGCCTGTGCGGGTAAGCGTGAAGAGACAAACTAAAAAAAATTAAGATACAAACCTTGCACGGTTCGCGTTAGGGACATACAACTTTTGGTTAATCTAGTTTCCCTACAATTGTTTACCTTTTTCATGTTTGCTAATAATGACGGTGTATATTAGATTGTTTATTTATCATGTAACTATACTAACAGTAAATGGAAGTTAAATAACAATTTTTAAAATAGGAAACTGATTTAAAATAAACATAGTGATAATGCTCAGTTTGCATTATTTCTTTGTCAATTGTGTATTTTTTTACCCCACATGATTGCAATGGTCGATCCATAACGCATAAAATTATTAGCATCAAGAAAACAAGTCGGATATGCAAAGCTATAAAGAGCCTCTCAATCGAATGGCCTCTAGGAGAAGGAATAAAGTTACTTTTATTATAAAAAACAGAAGGCTTATGTAACATTACAAAGACGATTTAATACAATCAAATATTTTATTAAAAATATCTTCATAGTAAAAACCGTACAAAAGAAATCATCAAATATAATTATTAATAATTTAAATGTAATCCGTAAACGTCCTTTTCATACGGGCGTCTCTACGCCTTTACGTTTTAAATAACAGCAACAAAAGCTTAACTATGACCCTAAAAATTAACTGCTTTGCTCGTGGAAAGTAGCAGTAGCCGCATGGGACTTCCTTTGCAACACTCTGCTGGGCAGACACAGGTCGCAAGCTAAAAAAAATATATTATACTTAATTATTTATATATAAATAAAACATCTCATTACTTAAAATATTTATCTTGATACGAGCTTGGGCGTTTTTAGCTTTTTTATATATGTCACAATGATTTGACAAATCGTTAATTTTCAGGCTCCACGCGATCTCATATTGTCATACGCTTGAAAAAATACGTAAGCAACAGTCAATAATATATAAAATATACATTAGCCACGTACTATAGTGTTAAGTCTAATCATTAGTTATTCTATATACCTTTGTCATTTACTATTGTGTTTGTTTATATTACATCCCGAACACTTAGTATTCAGGATAAATATTCTAAAATGCATATTAAAAAATAGAACTAGCAACTAGAGTATATAATTTATCAGTTGACCGTTCTCAGCGATGTAGTATACTAGTTACTCAGTAGTCTAGTTACTACTAGTATACGTCAGTCCTGTCTTATCATTTCGAGTTGATTGCGGACTTACTGTTTTAGACAAAAATTGAAGTCCAGAAAGCTAAAGCGCTATTTGATAACAACAGGATGTTATTTTAGCTTCCACGCTTTAAGCCCGCACAAAGGAACTTGCAGGGACCGTGGAACCTAGTGGTTACGACACTCCGTTTGCTTAGTCCTACTGTTCTCCGTCCACCGCCTTTCGCCGTTTTCGAGTGCAGTGCGTGTTTGATGACGGGACTCAACGCCGCGCTTTGCTCCTAATTTACGCGAGCGAGAAAATGTCGAAATAGAAAAATCCATCTTCCCCCTAGGGATCGAACCATAAACCGCGCGTTACAGTCACCGTTGCGCTCTGCGCCACGTCGTCCTCCATTAAATCCTTTTTTTTTTGTTCAAAACGATATTTATATTACATTGTTGATGTTGCTGCGACAAAAAGTTATGTAACAGTTCAATGTATATCTAACAACTAGAAAGCTCAGTGAAAACAAAATACACAAGCCCCTGTTTATTTTTTATGTTCACCTTTAACCAGCACAATACAATTGCGGGCTATAATTCAGAAATTTGAGGTATCTGAAGAATATGCTTCTACCCTTAAATTCTCTATAATGTTAAACTTTTACATATGCCCAAATTATAATGCCAAAAATAAATATAAAATGTTATTTGGTTTCAGGCTAGAAATACAAAAGATCTCGTTCGAATTTTCATAGACAACAGACATTTTAGCTCAAAGTTGAAAACGAATTTAATTAGTCTAAACTTTCTAGTTGAATTAAGCCCTTTACAATAGTTAGGCTCGTATAGCCCATGGTCGTATTATCTGGATGTCATCAGTGTGTAATTGGAATGGTAAAGAATTTATTTGTCATATAGACAAGATCATTACGGGGGATAGCTGACCAAATATAACGATTCGCCCACGCGATGAAATCATCATTAGGATACTACACAACAGAGAGATTAGAGATAGAGAATAGAGATAGAGAATACATATGTAGCAGCACTTTGTAAGACGTCCCTTGAAACAAGATGTGCATGCCACTGAAGCAACGTCTGTCCGATAAAACTGTATGCCGCCACCAGTGACGTCATCGAAACGAGATTAGTCCCGAAAAGGACTGTTTTGTTACGTTTGTTAACGTCATAGCCGATAAAAACAGGAAGCGCATAGTTCTGAAAAGAACTGTTTTATTTTCATCTGCGAGCATCTTCTCATATTTATTCTTTACATCACATGACGAGTTGACACGGCGAACTTCGGTGCAGACATCCTCTCTCCGCGCGGCGCTTGAGCAAAATATTCGACGCCACGCGTGGGGCAATATTTATAGTATCGCGTCAGCATAGGCGACTCGGCAAGATGCGCGCGCAGCTCGACGCGAGATGGATGCGCGCGCAGCTTGGCTCGTGACGTCAGCATCCGAAGCAATATTTTTATCCAATTATTTTTATTGTTTTATAAACCGTTTTCTTATTGGTCAATTTTACTCAGATTTTTGTATATATACTGGCACATTTTGAAAATAAATTATTCCTTCCTTCAACCACTAAACTGGAGTATTATTTCCAAAGTTGAGCTCTCTTCTAAAGTGGTGACCCCGAAGAACAAAGAAGAAAAAGAGAAGGAATCAAGAAGAATCCTTGCCCGGCTACCTACAGAATTATTTCTGCATTAATTTCTGAAATAATTTCTGCTGGATCAAATCCCTGCTCGAGGAATTTCCGACACCATGGAAGACAAGAACCAAGCCCTGCCACAAGCTTTCGCAAGCACATCAGCCCCAGAAGTCTCGAGTATAGCGCTGTCAATGCGCATACCACCTTTTTGGCGCGAAAACCCACGGCTCTGGTACCTTAGCTTTGAAGCCGCAACAGAGAAGTTAAAGAGGAGCCAGACTCAACTCACCCAGATGGTACTCGTACAGCTCGAGAAGCCCGACATCGAACAAATATCCGACATCCTATTCAACGTCCCGAAGGAGCAACAATATCAGGCCATCAAGGAGCGACTCATCTCCGTCTACGAGGAATCTGACAGTCGGCAATTTCAAAAGCTACTCGCTGAGATGGAACTCGGAGACCAGAAGCCCACACAACTACTCCGACGCATGCGAAACCTCGCTAGGGATAAGGTCTCGGACTCAACGCTGCGTATGATGTGGACAAAACTTCTACCAGCACACGTCCGCTCTGTCCTCGCCGTCAGCGAAACATTTAGCTCTAAAACTACCCTGGAAGAGCTAGCATTACTCGCCGACAAAATGATCGAACAGACACAGGAAATCGCTGCCGTCTCAACACAATCAACTACTATACAACCGCCGACGCCGTCAACAAATCAAGCCGACTCTCAATTTTTAATAAACGAAATACGAAAATTGTCTCTAGAAATCGCAGAACTAAAAGCAAGACCGACTGCAAGACCGCCATATAATTATCCCCGACAACGTTTTCGATCCCACCACCGTAGCTCGTCTCGATCCCGCACTCGCGAAGATTCATCGTCACCCTACTGCTACTACCACCGTCGCTTCGGTAGTCAAGCGAGACGCTGCACAACACCTTGTAGCTACAAAAAACAGTCGGAAAACTAGATCGAACGTTGGCTGCGGCGGAATCCGGCGTTCCCACTACTTCATACCGCCTATTCGTAACCGACAAGAAGACGAAACTATCTTTCTTAGTAGATACCGGGGCAAATATATCCGTTCTACCAAGAAAGCAAGGCCAGAACACAACGCCGTTACCTTTCAAACTCTATGCAGCGAACAATACAACTATATCTACATACGGCGAAAAAACACTCGAACTTGACCTCAACCTACGACGTCCGTATAAATGGAAGTTCATCGTTGCCGACGTGTCAAAACCTATACTAGGAGCAGACTTTCTAAACCACCACCAACTCATTGTAGATTTAAAAAATCGAAGATTAATTGATGCAGTTACAAATCTCAAAATCAACGCTCCTATAACATCAACAAATACGCCTACAGTACGAAGCTATACCTACCGCCGACATATCAGCTGAGACAGTCGCAGAAGTCGTCTATAATCACTGGATAGCAAGATTCGGATGTCCCGCCACACTAACAAGCGATCAAGGCCGACAGTTCGAAGGGCATCTGTTCAATGACCTTATGAAAATTCTCGGAATAAACAAAACCCGTACTACGCCATATCACCCGCAAAGTAACGGAATTGTCGAACGATGGCATCGTACATTGAAGACTGCACTGCGAGCGAAGTTATCGAACACGAGTTCGTGGAGCAATGAACTCGCTACAGTACTATTAGGACTGCGAGCCGCACTACGCACCGATACCGGCGTTAGCACAGCTGAGCTTACCTACGGCTATAACCTACGTTTGCCCGGCGACTTTTTTGTCGCGAGCGCATCTATACCTACATCTACGATGGATAGTACGTACGTCGAAAAATTACGCGCGAATATCGCTCAATATAAGCCTCAGCCGTTCGAAACTCATCGAAATAATAAACACATCTTTGTGCATCAAGACCTACGTACATGCAGTCATGTGTTTATTCGTGTCGACGCGTTACGAACGCCATTTCAAACACCATACGAAGGTCCATATCGAGTCATCAATAGATCTGATAAGGTTTTTACAATTCAATTACCCGATCGTCAAACAAACATATCGATCGACCGTTTAAAACCTGCATATGTACTACAAGAACAGGAAGAACCAAATAACCTTATTCAAGATACCAACCTCAAGAAAACCATTACCTTACCTTACCACAAGAAAACCGTTACCTTAGAAAACCAGCTACCAGGGATACCTAACGCAACGAACACCGTGACGTCACAGCCTGTCAACATCAAAACATCAAAATCAGGCCGCAACATCAAACTGCCGGTACGTTTCACTTGAGGGGGACTCCTGTAGCAGCACTTTGTAAGACGTCCCTTGAAACAAGATGTGCATGCCACTGAAGCAACGTCTGTCCGATAAAACTGTATGCCGCCACCAGTGACGTCATCGAAACGAGATTAGTCCCGAAAAGGACTGTTTTGTTACGTTTGTTAACGTCATAGCCGATAAAAACAGGAAGCGCATAGTTCTGAAAAGAACTGTTTTATTTTCATCTGCGAGCATCTTCTCATATTTATTCTTTACATCACATGACGAGTTGACACGGCGAACTTCGGTGCAGACATCCTCTCTCCGCGCGGCGCTTGAGCAAAATATTCGACGCCACGCGTGGGGCAATATTTATAGTATCGCGTCAGCATAGGCGACTCGGCAAGATGCGCGCGCAGCTCGACGCGAGATGGATGCGCGCGCAGCTTGGCTCGTGACGTCAGCATCCGAAGCAATATTTTTATCCAATTATTTTTATTGTTTTATAAACCGTTTTCTTATTGGTCAATTTTACTCAGATTTTTGTATATATACTGGCACATTTTGAAAATAAATTATTCCTTCCTTCAACCACTAAACTGGAGTATTATTTCCAAAGTTGAGCTCTCTTCTAAACATAGAGAATAGAATAAATCTCCTATTATGAAAAATGATCTAATGAATCAAAATGTAAACATTAAATTTACAAGTGTTCAATTATTCAATAATTTTTGTACTAATAGCAAAAATAAGCACTTACGATTACAATCCCCATAAGAACATGGGTCCACATATTCTGTGCAATCTTCACCGGGTGGCAGGAACGACGAGCGATATACTGTTGTGCCTTCCAACTAAAATTAAGATAAAACTTTTATTAAGTTAATATTTATATAAATTTTGTTACACATATTTGTTTATATAATAAGGCAAAGCTAAATCAGATTAAGAAATTTATATAAAATATACATATTAAAAAAATCGCATTTGTAAAGCTAAGTTACGACCTGATAGAGTTATTTAAAACATTACACAATTGTTCAATATAATTTAATTATTTTAAGCCCTAACTTATTTCATTTTCATTACTGTCGCTAACGCGTTATAATTTTAATAATAATGTTCTAATTACTTTTTGACATGGCTTCTGGTACTGTCCTTTGCAGGCCCAAGGTGGTCGTTGTGGTGCGGTCGCACACACCGGTTGGAATGACATCTTTTGTATCGTGTCACATTCCATTTTTGCTAAAAATCATATATAAAAATGAATTTTATAATATATAAATATATATTGGGCAAAATAACATATTTCTTTATATTATGTAAGCTATATATTTCTTATAAATTGAACTAGAGACATGTTTGTTATAAATACTTTCTCAAATCCTAAACTTGTTTGTAACCCTTTTCCATTTAAATATCACAAAAATAAACAAGGTGTATACAAAAATAAATCCTGTAAACAATTTATATTACGAATCTGTGAATGTTGTGTTGAATCAGATATTATATTTTTAATTATTAAGTATAGAAAGATAACACATACCAGCTGGTTTTTCGTAACATCGATTAGGAGCGTACGATTCTGGTGGTAGAACTTTGCCAGGGTTGAGATAGGACATGCGGTTTACTGTGCGATCTAAAACAATGTAATTAAAATTCAAGTAATTCGTTTTCAAACTGTAACAAAATTAAATAATAATAATAATAATGTTCATTTCATAAGAGCTGTACCACAATATACATTAAATCAGATTAAAATAGACAATACTAGAATAAGTAATAAAGAGAATACCTTGACTTCTCTTAAGAGCAATTTAACACCTAATTTCTTCCACGTTACTAATTAACTACAAACTCACTTTCAAAAGGCTGTTCCACACAGTGGAATTTGTGTGCGGGCTTAAAGGATTCTCTCATCGCAGTGGGTTTTGCTACATAGTCGTGTCTCTGCGTGGTAATGTTCTGCATAGGCCCTTGTCCCCACATGTCGTGATGGCATGGACGTATCGGTTGTGTTATACAAACAGGGTTGGGCAAGAAAGATAACTGCAATATAATTTTAATTTTTTATCTTTCAATTTGTCATTTTAATTTATTATATCAGTATATTATATCAGTAAGATTTTATTAATTTATGCACATATATATTTTATAATTCACTTATTTTTTTTTTGTAGTAATTAAATTAATTTATTATATTATTTATTAAGTGCTGTGTCGAAAGCTTTATTAAGCTTAATGTTTCTCGTAAGTAATAAAATAATGTGAATGTGAATTATAAGGTATAGTTACCTTGTGAACAGTATCGCCCTCCATTTGCGCCGTGGATGAGACTAGGTTGGGCAAAGGTTTTATCGCTTGGGGTATAGGCGCGGACGCCGGTAAGTAACTAGAAAAAAAAATCAAATAATTTGTTTATAACACATCAAGAATTTTACTTTGAAATGCATGTTTCATATTGAAAAATATGAATATAGAAATTATAAATACTCCTTAAATCTCGCTACGTCTAATATATTGTGTGTACGGTTATAAGAAAATCTTTAAATTTAAGTTCGAGTGGCATTTTTCGACTTTTTTTAATCAATAAGATGATTCAAAATCAATATTATTAATACTTTGAAAATTATAGTCACTAAATAAGAATACTATGTGTACAGTTTACACTGTATCAAATATAAATATATTCGTAAAGACATTGACGCCATTGCAGCACAGTAGTCTGACTACGATTTGTATACGAGAAGACAGCGAGTTCGAATCTTGCTCAGGTAAAATGTTTATATTAATAAACTTTGCGCTGTATCTATTCCAGATAAAACGGAATGGAATAGGAGCGTTTTAAACTTGTGGGGTTAACTAAACTAGTTAAAATTTTCAGAAACAGAATATGACTCAGTTATTTGACTTCATCTCTCGGAATAGAATCCACTCCACAATCCAATTTATAAGGGGGAATGCATTATGTTGTACCACGGCAATTACTATATTTCATACATATTTAAATTATTCACTTTTCTTGAGACTTGCTAGAAAAGTGGCAGTCGTGTGTGGGGTGCTTTACAATAAAACAGACTATAAATGGCACAATAATGTAAGCAAGTCTAATGTCCGTCACAAAATTATTAAAACGTCCATTACTTTTACACTTATGTATAAGATATATACTATATAATACCTATTTTTGTATATTGTCTGAGT
This sequence comes from Dione vanillae, assembly GCA_037178615.1. Taxonomy (NCBI): domain Eukaryota; kingdom Metazoa; phylum Arthropoda; class Insecta; order Lepidoptera; family Nymphalidae; genus Dione; species Dione vanillae. The sequence goes on along the minus strand of JAZFAU010000318.1, from coordinate 15,515 downwards.
TTCAAATCTCTTAGATGCGGTCACAGGATTTACACAAGTGTTAGGAATAATAGCTCTTCTTCGACAGTCATTCTTAGAATCTAGATAGCTGAAAGCCAAAATAAACAAATATTTAATACTTATTATTAATAAATAAAACGTTATTTTTAGATGTACTTTACTTAAAATATGATGCCGATACTAAAATGAAACAAAAGTTCGCATTCAAATGTTTACGGATAACATAAGCACAATTTTCATATAATCTTGGTCAAATTTACACAGCTTTTCTTTTTTTCAGGCGTCTGAAGTACAGATGTATAATATTTTCATACTCCCTTTACATTTTACTTTTACTTTGACTCTAATAATTAAAAAATATTTTTTTGACAGCAATTACCCTTTTTTTGTTTTTAAAACGCAAACGCTTTACGCTTCCGTTGACATTTCTGAATGTTTCAAGGCAATGTATATTGTTGGGAACTAATGGTTGAGATAGGTAAAGGACTTAAGAGAACATTAGACAAACATTTAAATGTTTGTCTAATGTTCTCTTAAGTCCTTTACCTACCTCAACCATATAGATTCTTAAAATCATTGCAATGATTTTAAGAATCTAACGGTATCGCAAAAGACAATTAAAAGTCCACATACCTCATTGTGTACGTGGTGTTTCCTTCTAGCTTCTGACATGGCTTCTGATACTGCCCTTTACAAGCCCAGGGCATTGGTTCTTTTGGTAATATCTAGGATAATATTGTACATGCATTATATATATATAAGTGTGTGTAAATGAAGTAAAAAATAAATGGATATAAGATTTCTCCAATCTCATGAAGGATTACAAGTGCAGTAAATAATGAATTTGTAATTTTTGTTTTAAAATACGAATAACAAATATTAAGTCGCGACTCATCGGGTAGTTCATGCTCGCAAAAGTATATTTGAGTAAGAAATTTTTATTAGAACTCCGCTACAATGTTGCTTTTTTTAGACCAAACACCAGAAAATTGAACATATTTTGTATTTAAAATAGCCGTTTGATGTCGGAAACGTCCAAGATTCACCATTCCACAAAATACCTTTTAATTTATTCTATTAATTTGTTGCGTAGAAAAATATTAAAGAAAAATAATATCTTATAGAACCAGGCTTTACTTCACGGAAGTCCATCCTAACTAAGAAGGGTATTTATATGTAAAATAAATTAGCGCAAGGAGCTACATATAAAAATAATATAATAGTATGGATGTAAACATAACCATAATGTAAAGTATAGTACTATGCCTTTATGAACTTGATAAAATTACAAACGTCACACACAAAATCACGCGTTATACAGCATGTATATGTATAGTGAAATGGAAAAAATGATCCAGTGTCTGAACTATTGATTCTTAACGATTATTATTTATTATTATTATTATTTGTTATTGATTCTTTTTTTGTTTATAGCCTTGATTATAGGTAGTTTGACTTAAGCCGCGTTGTCAGATACACTCTGTGTAATGTTACCTGGTTTGGCATGTAGCTGAGTTTATGAGTGGTGCTGCCGTCCATTTTCGCAACGGGGCGTTCGTAACACCGCTGTGGCGCAAAAGATTTCACTAGTTCCATTCTTTCGGGTGGTAAATAGGATAGCTTGTTAACAGTGCGATCTAGAACAACATTAAATATCGTCTACATGTGAAATTTGTTTCATTTGGACAGTAAAAAAATATTAAAAATTTCATTTTTCTTCGTTCTTAGTCAACATGATGATGTTGACTAAGAACGAACCTGTCTTGGACTGGACATAGGTCTTATAAGGATAAGTTGATTAATTTCAGTTAAACACAGAAATATTGCAGTTGAATAAAATGCCAAAATCGCACACAGGTATGTTTATTTGAAGTCTAAATTTTGTATTATTTCGGTTTCCATATTCGTCTAGATTAGCTACAATCAAATTATACAGTTAAATGATAATGTACAGGAATCGAGAAAATTAAACACTGAAGGAAGAAAAGGTGTCAGGCGTCAGCCATTTTGCGTTTTAACTTAAATACAAAAGAAAATGTATATAAAAACAAGAGAAGAGCCTGGTATATTAAACATCTTAAAACACATGATGGTGTTGAAGCACGGCTGTCGTCGGTAAGCTCTTCGACTATCACTGCGGATAGAGTTGACCCTCATATGTCCCATGGTGAGCCATTGAGTGAAAAATATCAGGAGTCCATTTCCACCCGGACACGTCTTAGCATTCCCAATTTAAAGCAATCGACATGGAAAGTACACGACGAACGATTAGCGGTCCTGTTAGAGCATCCGGGCTCGAAGCAGGAGTTAGACATGCAAGTAGAGACTTTCCAAAAAACTATTTATGACTATTTCAACGAAATATATCCACCTTCAAATCATTACGCTCGTAAAAACAAAGAAAACGCGTTCAAGTCGAAAATGAGGAGGAAAAAAAGGAGAGCTAAAAAAGAATCTTCGTGCGGCCAAAGCTCTAGGCGATAATTATCTTAGTCACCAATTGTCTAGGGCGCTACGGTCAACCTTGAAACTAATTCAGTGTATATCGATACAGATCGCGGAACGTCATACAAATTTTGATCGGGCAAAACACCAGGTTGCTTTCGATAAAAATCCTTTTGAGTACTCAAAAAACATTTTTAAGGAAGATAGAGGTAAGCTTCTCTTGACCGATGAGGCTATTTATGAACATTACAAAAGCACATACGAAGTGCCTAATATAGAAAGGCTATATATGGAGCCAAACAACCAACGACCTGAGATTCCTCACGTTGACTTTCAAGTTGACCCACCAACTTTAGAGGAAATAAATAATCAAATAAAAAAGAAACCATCTAAATCAGCTCCAGGTCCTGATGGTATCCCCTATATAGTTTACAAAAAATGTTCATCTGTTCGTAAATACCTCCACAACTTATATGGTAAAATCTGGTCAAGAAAGCAAATACCTACGTCATTTGGAGAAGCGGTATTTGTCCTCATTCCCAAAAAAGACCGGGTAACAGATCCAAAGGATACTAGGCCGATTGCTCTTACGAATACTTTGTCTAAAATCTTTTTCTCGATATTTCAAACGAAAATGACCCATTTTATGATTAGTAATAGGTACTTCAGGCCAAACTACCAGAAAGGGTTCCTACCTGGAATTTCTGGATGCCTGGAGCATAATACTTTGTTAACCGAAAGCTTAAAAGACGCCAGAAAGTGTGAGAGGCAAATTACGGTATGTTGGATAGATTTAGAAAACGCGTTCGGATCAGTACAACACGGTCTATTGATGTTTGCTTTAAAATGGTACAACTTCCCTACAATAGTAAGCAACATAATCGCGTCATACTATTCAAAATTAAAATTCGTTATAACCTCAAAAAACGGTAATTCAAAACCTTTAAGCTATAGAGTAGGTCTTTTTCAGGGTTGTTGTTTATCTCCAATAATATTTAATATCGTCATAAATATTTTAATAGATAATTTAATTAAACAGGAGAGAAAATGGGGTTATCGGTTTAAGTTAAACAATAAATACACAGAATCCATTCTTGCTTTTGCGGACGATCTCGCGATACTTACTAGGAATCCAAAGCAATGCCAGCTGCTATTAGATGAAGTGGAAGAATTTTGTGCGTGGACGAAGGGAATGAGGACAAAACCTAGTAAGTGTCACTGCTTATGTCTGGGTAGACGAAGCACTAAATATACCTCATACGATCCGGGACTTAAAATAGATGGTAAAAGCATTTCTATAGTTTCCGAAGCGGCACCTTTTAAATTTCTCGGCAAGAAAATAAACTATAAAGGCCGTACTCCATCTTTAGATGTACTAGTCGACAGCTTTTTGACAGATCTTGAAAAGGTAGAACATCAACCTATAAGTAATGTCAAAAAAGTTTGGATATACGACAATTTTCTAACATCACGACTGAATTGGCCTTTCCTCGTATATGATTTTAATAAAACCCTCTTGGCTAAGCTAGATGCAAGCGTCATAAAGATACTGAAGTTATGGCTTGGGCTAGCGCATTCGGCAGACACCTCAACCTTATTTAGGGAAAAAAATAACTTTGGGTTGAGATTAAAGAAACCATCGGAGCTCTATAAACATCTAAGAGTTGCCAAAACACATATTCTGGGAAAATCACGAGATGATATTGTTACCTCACTTCCAAAAGACAGAAGTGTCTCAGAGCTCGAGTCAAGACTTCAGTTCCATAAACGATTTATGATAGGAGCACAATCAAGTAGAGTAGGGTTAGGATCAAAGAGGAAAGTTCAAGATATGGACATAATAAAATCTTTTATTCGGCAAGATGAGAATGATAGGTATAAGGTGCATGCAATGGGCTTAGAAATGCAAAACGAGTGGCTAACTCTGGGAGAATTCTGTATCCCTTTAGCTTTAAAATGGCGCACCCTAATCCATGACTGGTCTCCAGCACTATTAAAATTCTACCTGAATGCGTTCCAAATGACTCTTCCAGATCAAAGTAATTTAGTAAGATGGGGTAAAGCTACCGATAAATCTTGCTACATCTGTAAAGAGGCAGTGGGGACAGTTAAACATATGCTGGTGGGGTGTAGGGTACTCCTGGAAAGTGGTCAATACTCGCGGCGCCATGACAAGGTACTAGAAATTATACGTGAAGCCGTTAGTCTATCAGTAGCAAGAGCACAGAGAAACATTACAACCAGCAAACGTTCAACAGAGTTTGTGAAAGAAGGTTCTGTTAAAAAACACACGCAAAAACCTTTCTCAATTTTAGATCCAGCTCCTGATTGGACTCTTTTGATGGACACGTATGAAAAACAGTATAAAATCCCTGAGGACATTGGTGTTTCGTCATCCAGACCTGATATTTTTCTTCATTCTCGAAACCTAAAACGCGTAGTGCTGGTAGAACTTACAGTTCCGTGGGAGACTAATATACCTAAAAGTCATAGCTTCAAACTTAATAAATATTTTGAGCTTACTAACGAACTGACCAGGAATAGGTTTAGAGTAAATTCATACGCGGTAGAAGTAGGAGCGAGAGGTATAACAGCGAAATCTCTCTTTAGCTTGCTAAAAGATCTCAGCCTGTCTAGAACTATCACTAATACATTTCTAGAACGTACTTCAAAGGCGGCATTAGCAGAATCATTTCGAATTTGGTTAGGTAGTGGGAGGAGCTCGGACAGTGAAGGTGAGCGTTAATGCATTTTAAAGGGGCCCCTTTAAACCTACACTTGGGTCGCAAGTCCCAAGCGCTGATCGGAGCTCCTCTTCCTACAACGCGATGGGCCCGGCACCCGCACGGTGAATCCATGGAATGCTAAGCAGTTTCTTCTCATCATTAGGAAATAAATACTATATATCATGCTTAGGAATATGAAATTTGTTAAATTTGTAAGACTATTCGTCATGACATTTTAACAATGTATAACACAATCTTATGCCCAATAATCCTAATAAAACAAAGTAGCTTTCAGATAATAATAACTATCAAAAAATTCGCTTCGTTGCCTAAAAGAAACCGAGTTTATTTTAAAAAAAATCTCTTTAACAAGACTTACTTTCAAAGGGTTGTTCCACGTTATGAAATTTGTGAGCTGGTTTAAAAGATTCCCTCATCACAGTGGGTTTTGCCACGTAGTCGTGTCTCTGCGTAGTTATGTTCTGCATAGGTCCCTGGCCCCACATGTCGTGATGGCATGGACGAATCGATTGCGTTACAAACACAGGATTGGGAAGGAAGGACAGCTATAAAATAGTATAATATATAGTTTTAATAATTTAAAAACCTATACTTGTATCAGTTATTTATGAATAGATACTATAATACCTATATCATCTTATAAAACACTAAAAGTTGATTGCTCTATTTATGAGTATCAAGTCAATCAGAAGGGATTTCTTGTCTTTATAGTTTAGTACTAAACTAAATTTTAATTAATTATAAACAAAAAGTAGGGACCGTATGTTGGCTTATAATTTTTTTTATCAGATCAGTCAAAGGCAAACGACAGATGTGTTAAGATTGTTAAGGCCAAGGCTACTTATAAATTACGGATATACTTAAACTAAATTTACACCCATTAATTAATAAATCTCTGCTCCCAATACATAAAAATGTAAATGTAAAAATTTAATATAGGAGAGGCTTTCCCTGTGACATGTTTAACTTCTTTATAGACACTGCCTTTGTCATTTTGCGACGTGTCTTTAACCTCCGATTTTAAAATGTAGATACCAAAAATAATATTTCTGCTTCATAATATTCCCCAAAAATGGTTCTTATATATTATATTAAAAAGACAATACAAGTCTTATACAGCGTCGGGTTAGTACGTAATAATATAAAAATGAAATAGAACTAACTCCGACGTTGGAGACGAAAAAAAATCCTTTTTTTTATGCATCACATTTCTCTGCAACTATAATGTATATAAGGTGGATAAAAATTACTTTTTGAACGGTACACGACTCCATCGGTTCACAGCTTGGAACTAAATTAGGCGCTGGTTTTATTGCTTCCCCACGCAAGTTCTGACAGCCGTCCACTGGTAAGTACGAGAGTTTGTATGTTGTGCAGCACTCTACAGGCGCTGTGGGTCTCATATAGCATCGTCGTGGAGCGTAAGAGTCTGGGATCTTTGGTTGCTTGTAGCACTAAAAAGATATATCTTTTTTAATATTAGGTACTAAATAGACAAAGTCGGGACTAAGCGTTTCACTATATTCTATTAGTATATAATTTTTAGAATAATCAAAGATGCGCAGGTGCACGTGATGACGATCCAGTAAGAATTTACAAACGCTTTACAGGACAATGTCGAATTCATGAATTCGTTGGCTTATTTGTCGTCGGCCTACCTACAAAAAATAACTTTTAATACGACAAATTACTGATTCAATGTACTCTAAAAGTATTAACTATGCATGTGATTTATGTTGAATTTACTAAACTCAACAAGATTTGAGATTATGTCTTACTATAAAATATGTTATTACTTTAGATTGAGAAATAATTGTGTACAAATAAATAACAATCAAAAAATATGAGTCAATTTAAGAAGACACGCGAACACGAAGATCACTAAGCAACGGAGTGTCTTAACACTAGATTGCACGGTTCCTGCAGATCCCTCTGCCTACCCTGCCATGTGCGGGATAAAGCGTGAACTAAACATCTCAAATATTACTAATAAGTATATTTACTGGTTTCACGATCGGTGGTTTCCCACAGCAACAAGATCTGCACTGACAAGGCTGTGCTTGGTTGGTGTCAGGACGATTAGTTCTCAGTCCAGACTTGACTCCCGCTGCAGGCGCGCAACTTACCGCCGCTGGGCAAGGCACACACCTGTATAATGTACAAACGAAATTGTTTGAACAAACGTTTTTTTACATTTGTTTTATTACTTTATATGTTCAAAAACACACACACATCTTCACGCTCTATCCTTAGCGAGGTAGTCAGAGAGAACGGAGCGCTAAACGCTGCGGTCCACGCATACCTCTTTTCGCCTCGTCCACTGTCATTAACCTCATACATGCATGCTCTCCAGGTTTCCTCATGCTTTTTACGTGAACTTCCGCCAGTATTTTCGATGCTGAGTTTCCGAGGTCCGTCAACCGAGGTCGCCCCTTATCTCTCTTACCACTCACTTTTGATTCGTATACCTTTTTTAACATTTTTTCATCATTCATTCTTTCGACGAGCCCAAACCAACTGTTTATAGGCTAATTTATAATAACTAATAATAAAATACGAAAATCATTTTCATTTATGTAATTAATATCGGTGAAAGTGTGTGACACGATGAGCTACAATTATTATGAAGCCACCATTATTACCATTACCATTTGGTAAACCAATATATGTCTATTAACCTATTTTATAATTATACAATTACTTACTCAGGCATGATTTATTCTATATCTTATATAGTAAAAATATCACTGTAATAAAAAAAATACAAAATAAATCTAAAACTAAAAAGTTAAAGAACTGTAAATAATTTCACAAAAACATCTCTATCGAAAATAATGTCTTTAAAAAGTGACAGTTATATGAATTGTTCTTTTTTTATACATTTTCATAAATTCTAGAGGGTTTAAATAAAAGTATAGTGGCCATTTATGAATATTAGAAATTAATATGGAAAAAGTTACTCTTGCATTGTTAGTTATAATTAATTATTATTATTAATAAAGAAAAATAAAATGTATATATATATATATATATATATATATATATATATATATATATATATATATATATATATATATATATATATATATATATATATATATATATATATATATATATATATATATATATATATATATATATATATATATATATATATATATATATATATATATATATATATAATGGAAAGTATCCCTGTTTTATAATATGTAGTCATAATTCGATCAAAGATCTATTAATTAACAAAGTATATATATAATATTTTAATACTTAATTACCCATCGACTAATACATTATATTTATTGATCATATAGATAATAATTATTACATTTAATAATTATAATTATATTAGGAAAAATTATTAATAATAATACAATAATTATTTTATTTCTGTGAATAGTAATAACAACATGTACCGTACAAGTAAATAAATAAATTACATGTCAATATGTTTTGGTATACCATATAACTGTATATTTAGAATGTCTTAATGTGTTGCTAGAGGAAAATGTAAGCTGGGGTCATTTTTGCGACGTAAACAGTGCTCTTTCTTATGTGAAGAGTTTGTGTTACCAAATGTTAAAAAAATGCCTAAAAATCTGTAATCCACAGTCTTTTGGGAGTGATCCTTGACAGTAAACTTGAATGGGTTACTCATATAGCAACCCTCGCTAACAAACTAAGTGGAGCTGTTTATGCAATTAGAAAATTTAGACAATATACTGATGTCATACTGCTGGGCTTGTTTACTTTGCTTACTTTCACAGTATTATGTCATATGGCATCATACTGTGGGGTAGAACGTCCAGCGTAGATCAAATCTTTATATAACAAAAAAGAGCCATTAGGGCCCTTTATAAATTGAGGTCACAAGAGTTGTTGCGGCAAAAAATCAAAGAAATATGTATTATAGTTGCGTCTCAGTATATCTGTGTATATAGTCACAAAAAATAATATTGTACATATGTATATATAAGCACCGCAGCGATATTCATAATCGCTCAACTTGGCATCTATTAATTAAATCTTCGTACCGTCTAATTAACGTACAACGGTCTCTTGTAGGGCTTAGTGTCAAATTCTGTAAGAAAATACCAGAATTGATACATGACTTGCCAACAGAATTGTTGAAAAAATGGACAAAAGCACGAATTGTTAGCAAAAGTTATTATAGGGTTGATGATTATATCATTGACAAAGACGCATGGAGTGGATTAATTCTGTAACCAGTTCCGCTCAGTTGAAGCAATACTTGTAATTCCTTCAATGTATATAAAATCATTATTTTATTTAAAAGATGTGCTGAGGAGTTTCTTTCGTCATTTCTTCTTCACCATGACAAAACACCTTTGCGAAAAGGTAGTAGATAAAAAATGGCGTGAAAAAAATAAGAGAATAAATAAAAAATGAATCTGTGATACCTACATCACTAAACAATTATTGATTTGATATATAACATTTGAGCCATGTACGTAAACAAATTTTTTAACGTATATATTACGTTAAAAATTTGCTAAGTAAAGAGAGATCGTAATGTTTATATATTCAGCAAATGTTTCATGGTTCCTATTACACAATTTTACATGTTATGTTACAGTCGCTATTTTATTAATTATTAATTAATTAGTCGTGGCGCAGAGATTCCCACTCGGGGAAGATGGATTTTCTTCGCTCTGGAAACGAAGCAAAAGCGCGGCGTTGAGTTCCGCCTCTCAACATGCAATGCCTCGAAAAAGGCGGAAAGCGGGGACGGAGAAAGCAGGGACTTAGCAACGGAGTATCTTAAAACTAGGTTCATATGGTTTCTGCAGTTCCCTCTGCCTGCAATATGCGGGATAAAGCGTGAAGCTAAAAAAAAATTTGTATTTAGTCACTTTATGCCGCTTAGTTAGGTAGGCAAAAGGAACTGCAGGAACCAAGTATTAAGATATTCCGATCTCCGTTTTCCGCCTTTAAAGACATTGCGTGTTGAGTGGCGAAACTCCTAACCGCTCTTTACCTAGAAGTGAAACAAATGAAAATGAAAAAATCATTTTCTTCGAGTGGGGAACGAACACACAAACTGGCGCGTTTACATGTAGACTCAGGATCTCAGCGCCACGACGGATCTTAATTTATTTATTATGGTAGCTCGGTGAGAATCGTATTACTGAATATATGTACATTTTTGTCTCTATACACATCTTTTATCGTCAAGATTGTTAATTTTATTAATATTTAAATTATAATAAGCCCTATTATTTATAAATGAGAAAGTAACTCTTTCTTTGGTACGTCTTCACGCATAAGCCACTAAACCGATTACTATGACTTTTTTCTATTTAGACAGGCAGAACTTCGAGAACTTCGAGAAAGGACAGGCTACTTTTTATCCTGATTCCAGAATATGTATTGTATAATTCAAGTACTTCACCCAAAGCTTGGACATATAGTGTATTTTACATATTAATTCAAAATTTCGGTTTATTCCGCAGTTAATATGACAAAAAACTGTAAGCAGAAAATTTAGTCTTTTTGACAGAATGTAATATCTTTAGTGGTAGTTAGATTTAAATCATTTTCGAAAAACGATATTGTTAATGTTCTCTACAAGTATTTCTTTTAGCTTCACAATTTATCCCATGGCATGGCATGACATGGCATGACATGGCATGACATGGCATGACATGGCAGGGTAGGCAGAGGGAACTACAGGAACCAAATGTTAATTCACTTCGTTGTTTAGTCCCTGCTTTCCGCCTTTTTCGAGGCGTTGCGTATTGTTTGCGAAACTCAACGCCGCGAAAAGCATTTTTAACATATAAGTAACTAAGTATATAAGTGTATTCATAATATTCATCAACGTAATATTTGCATAATTAATCAATTTCTACATCACGCTGGTAAGATTTTTTCACTTGTACTTATATCTTAAAATACCTGTAGAGAAAAAAGTTTACACTGAAATATGGAAAAGTCAATTCTGTCAAATACATCGTTGATGTTATATATCATTACTGTTAGTATTTTTTTTCTTACTGCTGGCAGCAGGGTAGGCAGAGAGAACCGCAGGAATTATAGAGACTTAGTGTAAAGACACTTCGTTCCCCGCTTTCCGCCTTTTGAAATGTTGCTTACGTCACGACGAGGGTCCTCTTTAATATAATTAAAAAATTAACGAAAATATGTCTTTGATTGTACGTAGAGTGCTATTTTTCTGGACCCGCAAAAGAATATTTTTTTATCTCGCACATGGCGGGGTAGGCAGAAGGAACTGCAGGAACCATAGGAACCTAGTGTTACGTAAGACACTCTATTGACTAGTCCCTGCGTTCTCCGTCCCCACTTTCCACGAAGAAAATGAAAATAGAAAAATCCAACTTCCCCGTGTGGGATTCGAAACTTGAAACCGTCGCGTTTACAGGCAGACGTTTCTGCGCCACGACGGTCCTCAAAAAAGAATATAAATTATAAATAACGTTAAAATAATTTAGTTTACTACCATTTTTTAAGTTCATATTAGCTATTGACTAGAAAAGAGTCAGCTTACAGTTGATATGTTTAATAAAATATATTCTTTACAAAAATATTACACGTAAAATGATCGTTTTAATTCATTATACGAAGCCTAGAGCGGGTCGCTACTTATGTATAAGTGTTACAAAAATAATTAAATCACAGTAATAATATTTTGTTTCACAAAAAAAACATACGCTCACAATTGACAACGTTAGACCAAACCAATTAGGCTTGTTCAGTTCATGACATACTGTCGTCCGTTGTGCACATTCTATGTTAAGTGAAGTAATATCATAAAATAAAAAAAGGAAACTATATGGAAGTTATATTGTGACAATCCATTTTAACAATTACGTAAGTAATATATTGATATTTTATTATTCATTTAAACCCTTAGGTTATCGGCATTAGAGACATGACTATAAAGATAAGAAATTGTGTTCTACTGTAAATTTAATTTATGCAGATAATAAAGCTGCTTTCTAGCGCGCTATAATCTGTATAAAGCAGGGTGGGCAGAGAAAACTAGGAAGTAGAAAGAGACTCACACACGTTGCATTCAATTTTCGAGACGTCGCGTGTTGTATCGCGAAACTTATTGCAGTCTTATCTTACTGCTGAACATAATATGTCGTTTTGCTCCAGTCCCTATAGAAACCTTATCTTAGTGCTCGCCTGCACTATCCATCAATACTACGTGACAAAACATGTGAAATAATTTATTTTGAAGTAGTACACTTGATGACACTTGTAACTTTACGAGCAGCTTTTGAGATAAATGAGATTAAATAATACGTGTTGAATTTTAATATGACAACGAAAACTGTTAATAACTCTTAATAATTATTACTAAGCACACTTTTTTAAACATATTTTGTCTTTTTTGGAGCAGGATATTCTAGTGTAGATCGAGGTCTCGCCCTCTCACTTTTGTTTCATATATCTTTTCTGTCGAGTGAGCACTATCTTCTTTATTTACACTGTGACATCTTCTCTGGTAACTTGCATTCTGTGTAGTTCTTCTGTCTCGAGATCCTTCTGTCTATACATTGCAGCTAATTAATTTTGTTACCGACAGCAATACGCCTTCCTATATCCATATCATATCATGCAACTCTACTTAACATACTTCTCAGATTAGACTACTTCATTCGCTTGTTCTAATGAGGTTCCACTCACAAAAAACTTGCATTTCGTCCTTTCTGATTGCATATAAGACAAAGATTATAATAATTGAAAGGATATTCAAATACCTGAACCATTGTCTTGCTTGCTTTAGGCCTTGATAATTACTTTCATGCCCATCTTCTATAATGGTGAATATTGCCTGAAACTCGCTTTCTGATAATGGAATAAACACTGCATCACTTGTGTATAGTAAGCAATTTATCTTAAAGCTATCCACTTTAGCTCACATGTACAGGCATGGAATAACAAGACATAACCCTGTTTGAGTTCGGTTGAGTGATCTATAAAAAGATTTTACAGTCTGCAGCAAGGGTACACTCACATTTTACCAGGGAAGTATTGCCCAGTAACTATCATATCTTTCATACTACCCTGTTAAAGTCCACAGAAATCATTTATGATTGTGGCCAAACAGTTTTCCGCAATCATACGGACGGTAAGTATTGATCTATGCAACATATTTCTGGTCCAAACCCTGAGTGTAATTGCACTCTCTTGCATTCTTCTCGTTAATATTTTGGAATACATTTAACACCTCATTTTTGATTGAACTGAACTGAACCAATTTAATTGCAATATTGCAATTAAATTGGTTCAGTTCAGGATATTTATGACCCTCGGTCACTATACTAGAGCAAGATGACCGCACTTTGTCAGTCCAAATTTTCAGTATAAAAACCAGAACGAATCCAAGACGTGAGGTCCACCATATTTGATCGTCTTGATAATAACCCCATCGACTTCCGCTGCTTTACCACATTTCATACTTCCTATAACACTCTCTCCTTTTATACTTTCTTAAATTTTTATTTTTCTGCTTTAACAAGCTTCAGCTCAAGATAGCTTTACCACTTAACACGTATATCTTGATTGGGAAACAAATTTTAGTGCAGAGCGGAGTGTTAAGAAATCTAACATCATCTATCTACTAGTGTTTAATGAAAATGTAAAGATTAGGGAAATTTACTGCTCGTAATACAAATACTAGTAAAGATATTGGAGTGGAATGTCATATTATTGTTCCAGTTAACAGGACAAAGCGTGAATGACATCATTATGTAAATTGCGCTTAGTACTCCATATGAGTGGTCCGCAAAGTTTCAATGCAACTATTAAATATACTTTATATTCAAATCAAATGATTGGCCATATTTAAAAATTATATATTTGAAATAGTAAAAGTATTTTAGAAGTGTTAATCCACGCAAAGGATGGAAAAGATACTTGAAGAAAACATAAAAATTTGAACGCAGCGCAGCGTTCTGACCATTAAGCCATGTGCTTTATTATCACGCTGTGTAGAAATTTATAAAAAAATATTTGGGTAGTATCGTTTCTGTAGGATGTCTAACAAATTTCCGCTACCCAAAGTGCTAATCTAATCTAAACTAAGGATAGAAAAATTCTTAAAGAAAACATATAAAAGAGGTTTGTTTTCTTTAAGTAATTTAATATTAAAAGTATCCTCCCAGTATTTCATGTCGTCATATTAATTGTATTAACAGAAATAAATGAAAGATTGACGATTCTCAATAGTACGTGTTTTAAATCTTTGATATGTAGTCAATTGATTTATATTGTGAAAATTACTCGATATTACCTGTTATATATATATATATATATATATATATATATATATATATATATATATATATATATATATATATATATATATATATATATATATATATATATATATATATATATATATATATATACATATATATATATATATATATATATATATATATATATATATATATATATATATATATATATATATATATATATATATATATATATATATATATATATATATATATATATATATATATATATATATATATATATATATATTCATGGTTATCTCTTATCAATCATATCATTTGTAAAGGGCCTAGCCATAATAATAATGATGATACAAGTATAATATAAATTGTACTAAGATATTGTAATTCAAGGTGTTTCAAAACAATTCACAATGATGGTAATGATTCATCGGCTACATATTGTTGTCTTTCTTTGTTATATATGTCTTATACTAAATATATAAAAAAATTACCCCTAGATGAGAACTTGTGTCTTAGTGTGCTTTTGGGAAACGAACTTACAACCTTATTTACTTTATTTATATTTCATAAAAGCATATCGCATTGTTTGTTTAGATATTAAATTTTGAAATTTGAATTTTTAGAGTTTTAAGGCTTTTCTTTAATTTTTATTAAGAACCATCCTATAAAAAATAGCGAAAGCGGTTCAGCTACTCTTGAGATTAGCGCTTAGCGACATATGTATTTACCAATTAACTATTATATTCTCAATAATTTATCCGATTTCTAATAATGTAAGTGATATTCGTTCTGTGTATCAAAATATTTTTGTTGATTTAGAATTTAAACAGATTTTCTGTTCCTTAGGATATTTTTTCTTCTTTTTAGCTTCACACTTTATCTCGCACGTGCCACGTGTAGGTAGAGGAAACTGCAGGAAAAACAGGAACCTAGTGTTAAGACACTACGTTGCTTATTCCTGCTTTTTCCGTCCTAGTTAGATACTTAAGAGTCTTATGGCATAATTTTTAAAATCAGTCATCGCATCTATCATCTGCGCAGGTTGCGGAATTTTCTACCGATACCA
>JAZFAU010000317.1:272500-302314 GCA_037178615.1 Dione vanillae | reverse complement strand
ATATTTAAATTTTTAAATTAAAAAGCCAACAAAATTAAGCAATTTTTTTTCCAAAAACCTTAAAAATTGAATTATGACAAAAGGTTAGTTTTTTTTTATTTTTATGCTTTATCCCACATACAGCAATGTAGGCAGTGTTAAGACACTCCGTTCCTTGATTTTCCTACCTACTTTCGAGGCATTGTCGGAACTCAACGCCGCGCTTGCCTAGTTGCCAGAGCGAAGGAAATGGAAAAATCTGTCCTCTTTAAGTGGGAATCGGTCTTTATTAATTAAATCGTTCCAACTACACCAGACCGCGTCACATTGTGTAATTATATAAAATTATAATAGCAATTACTTACAATGATAAATGCGCATAACATAAACTATGACAAAAAATAACCTTTTGAAGTAAAAACTACGTGTGAGTAATGCAAAATTTTAATTTTAAATAAGTTACCTCATTCAAAATGACGCGAAAATTTAAGTTTGACGTGTTGATTTTTTATAATAAAAACAAATTTAAGGCAAACATTAACCTTGCAAGTATTAAAGTCTGTACATGTGTTGTTTCATGACATTTCTTAATCACAACTTTATCTGATAAGATTATTAAAAAGAAATGATAAACCTACATAATCGATCAGTTATCTAGAATATATAGTTTATATATTTTTTTAGTTTTTACCCTAACTTTTTATATATATATATATATATATATATATATATATATATATATATATATATATATATATATATATATATATATATATATATATATATATATATATATATATATATATATATATATATATATATATATATATATATATATATATATATATATATATATATATATATATATATATATATATATATATATATATATATATATATATATATATATATATATATATATATATATATTATCAAGCATACTTATACTTTATGGAGTAATATATAGAGCACTTTCTAAAACGACTTATCTGGAAAAACCTTTAGCTTACCATTTTTTTGACAATGAAATATACATTATATGATCTTATGTCAATTAAATCTGAAAACGAATGCAATTAATCTTTCTAGAAAAATATTCATTAAACTCAGACAGACGAAGCCGCAAGCGAAGCGCTCGTTACATATATAATAATATAATAAATCTATTTCTTTTTTTTTTTTAAATAGTCTTTAAATTTTATAAGATGTTTTAATATTAATTTCTTTTACTTAAAGAATCCTCTTTTGTAAGAATTTTTCTATCCTCAGTTAACACTTTAAAAATCATAAAAATATTTTTACTATTTTTAAATGAAATTAAAAAAGAAACGATTTCAATAGTAAATTGACATACAGATAACAGTGCAAATTCATATATTCTTATTATTTATTATATATTTTCAGATAATTTCCTATCGCTAAATGATGATAAAAATTGTTCCACATATAATTTTAAAGAAATATCAAATATATAATATATAAAAAAATAAGATTTTCAAGTAAGATATATACATAAACATAATATAATGAAAAAAATGTTAAGTTTATGATCTTTGTCCAGTCCAGCATATCACAATGCTTTTATGTTGCCTTTAAGTATAAAATAATATAATTGATTGTATTTTATTTATAAATTGACATATTAAAAATGGATAGTGGAGAATTTTATGTGAATGCACCGTGGGGAAGAATTGCGTGTAAGTATTTCTTCTTTTATCTTCCTTACATTTTTAATCTATTTTCAATTTGTAAGGATTTAAAAAAAATAAATGTCAAATCAAAAGATGTTGACTTAATCATTTTATTTTAATTTTAATTAAATTTGAGCAAAAAATTGATCTATTGTTCTTATCATTATAAAAAACATTAACAAGATTGAGGTTATGACTTAGGTTAATTACTTAAACATATTTATACATCATAATGTTATACAAAACAGTTTATTATATTGTATTTAAACATATTACATGTTTTAAATTAACAAAGTTAATTAAATATTATAATATATGACAGATTAGATTTTTTATATTTATTTATTATGAGATAAAACATTGCAGAAATAATCTTCTTCCTTTGTCACTCAAAAAATAAGAGATTTTTTAAAATATATAATTCAGGCACGCTCGAAACGCCATAAATAAAGAGAAGAAGAAGAAGAAAATATATAATTAGAAACATTTCCTCCTTTCAAAAGATAACACTTTCAAGATTGGTTTTCTGATCTTACATTTGCATTACTTAAAAAAAAATACATAATGTTTCTTAATTATTAATTAATTTATTCTATTAATCTATTCCTTTGTACTAATAACTTACATATATTATATCAACATTTAATCATTTCTTAATTTTTTTGTATCATAGTATATTTTCCTGTTTATTTTAGGTGTAACATGGGGCAAACCAACAAATCATCCAGTCTTAATGGTGCATGGCTATATGGACAGTGCCGCCACCTTCATTTACATCATCAAACATTTACCTGATACCCACTATTATGTAGCCATTGACTTACCCGGTAAGTTTAGACTTAACATAATTATTAATATTAATGTATTACATACTCTTACAAAAAGTCTTCTATTACCAAGAGGTGCAGCTTAGCACTGCGGATCCTTCTATGTTTAAATGCTTATATTCACCTAAAAGTTTATTTTTTCTTAGTGTGATATAACACCTTAAAAGTAATAAAAATATAATAAATTGTATTGGTCACCCGACTACACATAGAACAATTATTAATAATATTTATGTATGTATATACATATGTATTTCTTTTTTGAACTTTACTCCTTATATAAGAATACATAATGAGAACATTCTGTTGTGACGTGTCATAGCATGTCAATTTCCATAAACTTCTTCAGGCTTCAATGTTTCACTTAGTAAATTTGATTTATATTACAATTTTTTTCATTTTTCCACTCTGCGCAATGTTGAATTGCACAATAAAATATAATAAGGCTTAAAGTGATTTCATTTAAAAAAATATTTCTAAATTTTGATTTATTTCAGGCCATGGCAAATCAGATGCATTTCCGATGGGTCCGCTAGTGAATCATTCTATCCTTGTGGAGGGGATGCGCAGAGTGATTGATCACTTGCAATGGAATACATTTATATTGTTGACACATTCTGTGGGATTTATAACTAGTGAGTGTAATTTATAATATATATATAGTCAATATTTTTGTTGTACATTAAGATTGTGTTTGTTTATAAATAAATGTTTAAATAATGAGAATTGGAATTCTTATAGAAGAGATGTAATTATTTTTATGTAAACAAATGTTTAAAGAAATCATATAAAAAATTAACCCAGCAGGAGTTTAACCTTGCTTCTAACAAACCGTGCAAGTGTTCTAACCACTAAATCATGTATTCTTCATCACACTGCATCATAATTCTTATATGTTTTATACTATTCATTGTTCAAAGTTTCATTGTTTTCTTTAAGCTGTTATTTCTATTCTCAATATGCATGACACTATAAATCTATATATATATATATATATATATATATATATATATATATATATATATATATAATATATATATATATATATATATATATATATATATATATATATATATATATATATATATATATATATATATATATATATATATATATATATATATATATATATATATATATATATATATATATATATATATATATATATATATATATAATATATATATATATATATATATATATATATATATATATATATATATATATATATATATATATATATATATATATATATATATATATATATACATATATATATATATATATATATATATACACATATATATAAATATATATGCACAATACAGTAGTAGGAACACTGCTCATTTATGTAAAGATATCCTGTAGTACATTTACGGCCTTATTCATAAAAAGTTATAGCACGCTTAAAGACTCGATATAGTACAGTTGTCAAAAAACGTTATTCATAACAGCATTTTAGTGCCAATCAGTTCTATAAACCTATCATAAAGTTATAGAGCCGAGAACCCTACTATAAGAGTGTTTTAACGTCCAAAGATGGCCGATTCATATAACAGCTGATTATAGCTCATACTAATATGAGCATTCATATGTCGTCGAGTTGCTTGTCATCAAGAGTGTCAATTTCAGTTTCGTAAACAAAACAATATAACAATTGACATTTTGTTCGATGTTTATTAACTATATTTAGTTATTAACAAGTTTATTAATAATAAATTCTACATAAGAAAGGTGCACAGAACATAGGTAATACTTGTCCACGTCTAAACAATTTACAATTCTTTGTCGTTTTACTTCTTTTGACTTAATTTTTTAAAAATTAAGTAAGTTTATAAACTAAAATAAAATAAACATTCGTGTTTTTGTGATAACAACGACGTAAATCAAGCCGGTATATGTCAAGCCAGATCCAATAATATATTTTTGTACGTAATATTATCTGTGGTCATACTATGTCAATGCGTTTGTCACTTATCATCTGTGGATTTACTGGTATTTTCGGCAACAAGTCGACCGACTTCAGTATAGTGTAGTGTTGGGTAGGACAAGTAAATATGAAGAGTTTGTATGAGTTACTCATTTTAAAAAATGAGGTGGGACAATGTACCACCTCATTTGAAGTGGTCCTCAAAAGATGAAAATATGAAGTCTTCATTACTTTTGAGGATAATAAAAATTAGATATTGTGTGTAGTGTTTTAATACCTACTTATAAAAAAAATACCATTTTATAATTAATTTAAAAGTCATTATTAGACTAAGCCAAATAATTACACTTTTTACAAAAAAAAAATAATATTTTCATTATGTTTATTGTTACTTCAAACTTAAATAAAAAAAAAGTATAATATTTTTTATACAAAACTTCATGTAACATTTAAATGTATGTAATTTTTTTCAATAAATGTCGTTTTTAATATAGAAACGACAATTCTTGAAAAAAATATAGTTTAGCATTTCGAAACCAATGTAACATAAATGTAGTGTTACATGTGAGTGTGACATTTCAAACATCAAGCGACGTTTCTTTCCGTCGTTCATTTTGTCCCATCGCCTTGTCAAATGTCATGCATACCTCAAAAAGAGTAAGCAGGACAAAATCAACTCTTTCGTAAAAGTTGCATTCATTCATTCATAAGTGAGTGAGGAACAATGTCACCTCAAAATTGAGGTGGTACAAAATATGTATTTGAAGTGATGGGACAGTTCATTCTTTTGTATGGGACATTTGAAGCGCCTGTTGTATGAGGTGTCCAACACTAGTATAGTGGCAACATTGTGAACGTATAAATCAAATTAGTGACACTTTAGTTATAGAAGGCTTATAGAGCGTTTATGAATACAAACATTTATCGAACGTTCTATAAGCCTAAAGAGCGTGTTAACTAAAATATGCTTAAAACGTTCTATAAGACTTTTTTATGAATAAGGCCGTTAGTATCTGGGGCATATTGATAATAAATAGATAATAAAGTCATATATTTTTACATATTTTTTTATATTCCAGGTGTTTTCTATAATAACTTATATCCATTTAGAATAAGTAAAATGGTCAACATAGACCCGGTTCCTC
Source organism: Dione vanillae (assembly GCA_037178615.1). Lineage (NCBI taxonomy): Eukaryota > Metazoa > Arthropoda > Insecta > Lepidoptera > Nymphalidae > Dione > Dione vanillae. The sequence goes on along the minus strand of JAZFAU010000317.1, from coordinate 296,742 downwards.
CATTGTCAACATACAATTTTCACCAATGGAACCCAATGCTGTGGTATCAATATTCTTATGATGATTATTATGATAATTATCCTAGGTAAGTATTTTTTTTTAGCTTAACGCTTTATCCCGCATATGGCAGGGTAGGCGGAGGGAATTGCAGGAACCTAGTGTTAAGACACTCCTTTCCCTGTTTTTTTCAAGGCATTTTTTATCTGTGTCTATATTAATTTGTCTTTTTTATCTCTGGTTGGTATGGTATGGTTGTGATTTTCACTCTTTTGGTTTTTTTAATGAGTTTCGTTTTCTTAATGAGAGTGGAGATTTTTTTATTTTCTTAATGAGGGTGGAGAAGAATTTGTTTTTGTTGTATGGGGAAGTTGGTGAATAAGTGATGAAAGAATGGTAAAGAAGATATTATAGCAAAGATTATTAGTAGTGGGTTGGGTGAGACCTTGGTTGACCAGTTGTCCTCAACCTTTAAGTTGACCTTCGAGATACTGGAAGATAGTCACGTAACCATAGGTAGGTTCTTTTGGAAAAGAAGCATGTATGAAGAGACTAATGACAGTGGACGAGGCAGGAGAGGTATGTTTGGCGCTCCGTTGTCTTTGACTACCCCGGTAGAGGTAGAGCGTGAACGTGGAATGTTTTTGGAATGTAGTGTTTGGAGAAAACGCTGAAGAATGAAGTGGAGAATGTATTGGAATGGAGAATGTGTATTTTTATAAGAAAATTCCTATATATATAATTTTGTATATATATATATATATATATATATATATATATATATATATATATATATATATATATATATATATATATATATATATATATATATATATATATATATAGATATATATATATATATATATATATATATATATATATATATATATATATATATATATATATATATATATATATATATATATATATATATATATATATATATATATATATTATATATATATATATATATATATATATATATATATATATATATATATATATATATATATATATATATATATATATATATATATATATATATATATATATATATATATATATATATATATATATATATATATATATATATATATATATATATATATATATATAATTTTGTATTTTTTTTAAATATTATTTTGTTTTAGATGGAATTTGACAAGAACCAAAAAGTTAACATACGACCAAGCGATAAACCTATTGGTTAAAAGTAGGAAATTTACAAGAGAACAGTCGGCAGTTGTTCTGTCTAGGATCTTAGTGCCTGTGGGAGATGGAATGTATAGGTGAGGATATTTCTTTATCAGCTTTTCGCCCTTTATCCCGCACGAAGCTGGATAGAGAGGGAAGATATAGTGTTTGCAACTTTTTTTTATAGCGTCACGCCGTATCCCGCAAACGGCAGGGTAGGCAGAGGGAACTGCAGGAACCATAGGAATCTAGTGTTAAGACACTCCGCTGCTTAGTCCCTGTTTTCTCCGTTCCCGCTTCCGGCCTTTTTTGAGGCAGTGCGTGTTGAGTTGCGGAACTCAACGCCGCGCTTTTGCCTTGTTACCAGAGCGAAGAAAATGGAAATAGAAAAGTCTATCTTCCTCAAGTGAGAATCGGACCCAAAAACTGTCGCGTTTAAAGGTATACACTACGCCTCTGCGCCACGATTTTGTTTCAAAATTTTTTTAAAGTTTATATATATATATATGATTTATATACCTGTATATGTGGATATAACCGCGACCTTCATTTAAAGCATGGTATTATTAACTAGAACTTATTAAATAGAATTAGTAAAATTTTCAAAAATAAATTTTTTTTTTTCGAACAAAATAAATAATTAAATTATTGTTGTTGTAAAACACCATTTGTCAAGTATGACGCGAGCGTACACTGTACTGTCAGAGCGGGACAGTGATATAGCTCTTTCTCATTAGGTTATTTTTTGAATGAAAGATGACAGATTGACAACGTTTCACAGTATTATTGTAGTACGAGGTCTATACGTCACTCGTATTTAATAATGACCACCTCACCCGTTACACAGCATGTATAAATATCGTGAAATGTGAAAAATGAGCCTGTGCCTAAACTATTGTTAATTGTGAATTAGTTTTTTGTATATAGCCTTGAAATATTTTCCCTATAAGTAGTTTTGATAACGGCCGCCGTGTCAGATACACCCTGTATATATATATATAAATAAATTTCTTTAATTTTAGACTATCATGGGAACCGTCGGTAAAAAAAATCGTAAGTCTACCAATAACGGAAGACATGCTCATTTCTATAGTGACTGAACATCCGCCCGCCATGTTGAATATAATCGCTTCGGAAGACGAAACCCTACCGGTCTTTAGGAAAAAAGGTATGCGATTACTTAATATGTTCAAATCGATTCCAAATTTCCGAGTTTTGAACGTAAAAGGACCGCACGACGTGCACATCACTAATCCTGAATCGTTTGTTGATGAGATAATCGATTTTTTCAGTATCGATTTTGGTGTTAAAGCGAAAGCTAAACTGTGATGGTAATTTATTTGTTGTATATGGGTAATTCCAGCAAAATTCAGAAATTTGAGTTTTAAAAATTTCTTAATTTTTTTTTTGATATTTAATTATTCTTTGCTATGAATTTTATAGTACTCGTGTTACTAATTGTCAACGATATAGTGGTCCCCAAAATACATGAGTTTTTTATAGAATAAAGAGGGTAGTAAAAAATTAGAGAGTGAGGGAATGATGCATCAGGTGAGGGAATGAGTGTTACCATATTTACGCCAATTCAACAATAAAAGACATGTTTAATGACATTAGAAATCTTGTATTATACTTTAAATAACAAAGATGAAGTAACATTGACTTAGTATTTCTCCTTATACAACTATTAATATCAATTTTTGTACGTAAAATTATGGACAACCTTTCCTTTGGAAATCACAGCGTTTCAAGTATTGCTAATTGCACTAGGGATTTAATTAATGTTGCTTACAAACTAATAAAAAGATTAAGAAAGTATCATTTCTTAATACTGAATACAAAAAGGCAACTCGCCAATGAAAACCTTATAAACTATATCCGTTTCAACAATATGTGAGACAACATGAGAGAATAATAAAATACGAAATCTTAATATCAGGAATATTTCTTTGATTAACTCAGCTAATCACCCTTGTCCATTTCTCTAACGAAGTAGCATCCCCTTTTTATTAATTTTGGAGGCTGAATCTTCTGTAATACATCATTCCAATGATACAGTTGTTCATCTGTTATGGTGGGCCATTTCCAAGCTTTACAGCCTCTTGCCATGCACTTTACCAAAGCCCCATCTTCAGAAACTGAAGATATTTGTCCAGGGTAAATCTTATCGTCCCATCTAACAATAACATGATCCCCTATATTATAATCTGTTCCTTTATCTGTTGTATTCTCATCAGGGACTATTATACATTCTGTGTCACAGATAACTTTTGACAACTGTCTACTGTTCGACGTATTCTTGGAATGATGAGATGAAGATGAGTAATATCCTAAATGATAATGACTACACTTTCCAGTGCAATCGTTACACGAAAGACTTCTGAACTCGAGCACATCGGAAGCGAAAACAAATTGGCGAATTTTTTGAGTTCCACGGAATGCAGCGATTGATTTAGATTGCTTTACTAAATTTTCTATCCCTACGATGTCAGCAGTGGTTACTTCAAACAACATTATTGAAGGACATCTTTCCAGTAATATATTTTTGAGTGTCATTAAATTTACGATATCAAGGCCTTCGGCCACAGCTTTATCGGCAGTTCTTTTTAAAGTGCCGCCCACACCATCAGGCGCACCTTTTCCATGCCCTGGTTCAGAATAATGCCATGAAAATAATCTTGTTCCCGGAAATAAAACATTTATATATCGAGACACAATGTGGAAAATAAATTTGTTCTTGTATTGATTGACTGGACTGTCACTCAACATGTGAATCGTATGAATATTCAAATCCTGGCCTTTAAGCCATTCAAATACTGGTGTTAAATGAGCCCATACTGCCATCTTATCGTGTCGGTTATTTTCAGATAGAGAGGAAAAAGTGTGGGCTTTGACACCATCAATGCGACGTAAATAAAGTACACCTGTATGAAGTGTAATTTGTTGCCTAGCACCACCAAAATGAACTGCCTGTATTTCTTCGTAGTATTTACAAGAATAATTCTCGCTAAAATCTATGTGTATGAGGACTTCATTAGCAGTTAAATTCTTTTTGAGTTCTGAAATGGTCTGATACTGGTGAGCTATGGTACCGGCGTGCTGAAAGAATAATGGTAGTGCCTCTTCTAACTGTTCCACTAATTCTTTTATTGATATATTAATCGCCTTTTTTATGGGTTTGCGCACCGTCTTCGTCTTTCCATCCTGTTCATATGAAATAGTTTCATATATCCATTTATAATAGGTTATTATTTTGTTGGGTTGGGGGAGATAATACTCCATCGACTTGTTCATACAACCTTCACATTTTCTGAACAAACATTTTGTTGAATGTACGTCGCACATTATAATTGAAAGAAATCTTGTTAGGTCGCAGCTAGGCAAAGCTTTACTCTCGTACAGTTTTTGGATCATCAATTGAATATTTGCGTGTATTACACATTTGCAAGTATTACGATCTTTCACCAATGCCCAGGTTATCCAAAAAGGTCTGAACTTACAAAATGTGGCCAAGCTCACTTTGTATACAACAGTCATCAAAAACTTTTTGTGCAAGTTTTTCATTGTATCACACAATAACCGTTTTTGTTTTACTTGTCCTTTATGCCTCAAAAAATCTTTCTTACCCGGACACATCCTTGAATTCTCATCCTTTTCCAAAAACTCAGTAATGTCTTGTTTGACTTTCATCGCTTTAGTATTTAATTTTCTGCACCTGGCTCTTTTGTAAGTTTCGTGTTTGAAAAAAGGTCTTGCTAAGCTGAGTAACTTATTCTTCTTCAAAAGGCTTGGTTTCATTACTTCAAAAAAATTCCTTTTATCACTATGTTTATTTTGAGCTTTGTAGTGGTCTGTAAGCTGTCTAGAAATAACCTCTGAAAAAATTAGTCTTTTCTTCACGGTTTTAGGCACCTGTATATTTCCTAGTAGCTCTGAAACTTTAGCTTCCTGAGAACTCTGCACCTTTTTAGCTAATCTTTGGTATCTCTTGCGAAACTTCTCACCCTTCCTTCTTTCGTCGTCAACAGATTTTTGTAACTTCGATATCTTAGCATAAAGTATTGCTCTACGTCGTCTTAGTTGTCTTTTCCTTTGAGCGATTAACGACAGTCTCCGGTGCTCCTCCCTATTTTCACGAGCGTTTCGAAAAGAAGGCCCTGGGCTTGGAGGTGGCGTTATATCCAACAAGCTGGTTAAATTCTTTCGCAGCACACCTTGTTTATCCCTATAGGTTTGGCTATTTTTTTTCCAAGATTTTCGTTTTAGCCTTTTTTCTCTTGGATTCATATTAGATATAGGTCTAACCTGTCCTTTTTCTTTTTTCTTCATGTATTTCAGTCTTTCTTTTTCGCGAAGCCTTTCTAAACTGGTAGGATCGCTCTTCATTTTTTCTCTACGTTTCCGGTCATACTCTTTCTTCTTCAATTTTAGTTGTTCGTCAGTTAATTTCTTTTTTTAGCCATTTTCAGGTTAATAAAGCCCTAAAACAAAAAAGCCAAGGTTGATTGAGCGTTAATGCAGCTAGAATATAAAAAGAAAACAAAGCGCACGGGTATAATAATCATTCCCTCACTTATCATCATTTCCTCACTACAAATAAATATGAGGGAATGACGGTGAGGGAATGACGAAATCAAATATAACCGCCAAAAACGCACAACATAATCTTTCAATCGTATTGAATTTTATGGTCAAGTTATAAGACGCCAAAACTAACGTAACGTTAAATCATTAATTAGTTAAAGTTGCTTACCTTATTTTTATAAGATGTGATGTAATGACGGCCGAAAATGTAACTTATCAAATTTTAAACAACATTTTGTTCTAACAGAAACTATTTGCACGCACAAGATGAATTCGCCATATTGAAATGTTGGCGGTACTGCCAACTGTCAAAAACAAATGGGTGCGTTCATGTAATACAAATAACACGTTCAAAAATGGAACGCGAACAAAAGTGTGAGGGAATGATTTTATTTTTTCGGACACAATAAAAACAAAATGCGTAAATTTAAATAACGTTGATTCTTTTTTTAAATGTGTAGATTTTTCGAGAACCATTTTATTTTAAACGATCTGTAAAACTATGACCATGCAATTTATCGAAATGTGTAAATTTAGCGACCATAGAGTATTTTAATCTGGAGTTGGGGACATAGTGAGGGAATGATTTTCGGATGTTTCAATAAGTAAAAAAAATCTTAGATACCTAGTTTGCTAGAAAGTCATGTAGGTATTTTGTATCCACTATAGCATACATAATAACAAAATAATAATCATTGCTTGAAATTCATAACTACTTAGAAAAATCAATAAAGGACATGAATTTCGGAATTTCGGTAGAATTACCCATATATGTATATATTTAGAATTTGTATAAGATATATATATTTTTTTATTTAATGTTTATTTGACCATATAATAAAAAGCAGAACTATGGTAGTTGGTGAGATAATCGATTCTTTTAAATATCGATTTTAGGTTGATATGTTAATTGCGATGTTATTTTATTTTAAAAATTATACTAATTGTTTTAAATTTTATATATTGTAAACGAAATTAAGTAAATATATTTATTTATTATTATATATATATATTTTTTTGAAATATATACATGTAAGTAAGTGTAGGCTGAATTGTAATTTTTTAGTATTAGTGATGTACTACTAATCAATTGTTAGATTTTGGGGTAAAATGTAATTTATTTTTGGTGTGTTGTATTATTTAAAAGTATTATAGATATAGTTATGGAGTTGGTTTAATTAAAGGGATGCAGCCACAGCTATTTATATCGATATAAAACTGTCAAATTTACTTGTAAATTGAAATATTATATGTCACAACGACATAAACACACACACAAAAACAATATATATATATATATATATATATATATATATATATATATATATATATATATATATATATAATATATATATATATATATATATATATATATATATATATATATATATATATATATATATATATATATATATATATATATATATATATATATATATATATATATATATATATATATATATATATATATATATATATATATATATATATATATATATATATATATATTTTATTAATTCCAATAACATTTTTCGTGCTTACAAATCGATTCTTTCTTATATATTAGCGTTTGTCGCGCCATAAATCAACATTTGGCCTTTTCTCCCAATTTGTATGACTTTTGTATGGTGTTAGTATTAAAATATTCAACAAATATTATTTGTACATTTTTATATGAAATATTAAATACTCTAAAAGTTGTTATTGTAATTTTATTTTATACTAGCTACCCGATATATATATATATATATATATATATATATATATATATATATATATATATATATATATATATATATATATATATATATATATATATATATATATATATATATATATATATATATATATATATATATATATATATATATTATATATATAATATATATATATAATATATATATATATATATATATATATATATATATATATATATTATATATATATATATATATATATATTTATATATATATATATATATATATATATATATATATATAATATATATATATATATATATATATATATATATATATATATATATATATATATATATATATATATATATATATAATATATATATATATATATATATATATAATATATATATATATATTATATATATATATATAATATATATATATATATATATATATATATATATATATATATATATATATATATATATATATATATATATATATATATATATATATATATATATATATATATATATATATATATATATATATATATATATATATAAAAATTATTGACCTTGCTTCATCTCCTTTACCTCCTCCATTGGAAGAAACTTTACTTTCTTCTAGTATTGAGTTACAACTCAACGCCGCGCTTTGTCTTTTAACCGAACCGTGTAAATGAAAACAATAATACCCCTCATGGGAATCGAACCTGCAATCGTCGCGTTTACAATGAGAGATTGTATTCTTGAGACGTTACGGGCCTCTAACATATTAATTTGTTCTTACGTCATTAAAGCAAGTACAAACATACATACATAATAATTGCAATACAATATACTAAATATAAATGAAGATAGTGAACTTAATGAATATTTAATTTGAATAATTAATATTATCGTTGAATTTACGGTCTTGTTTTTGATACTCGCTTTTTATAAGGATTTTTTTTTTATTTTTTTCATTATGGAGGAGCAAGAGTTTTGTGTTAATGTGCCTTGGGGGAAAATTGCTTGTAAGAATTTAGTTGTTTTTTTAACTAATTTTTAAATATTATATACTAATATAAATATATACTTTCACGCTTTATCCCGCTCAAAGCGGGGTATGCAGAGAGAACCGCAGGATTGGTGAGAACCTAGTGTTAAGACACTCCGTCCTCGCTTTCCGTCTCTTTGAAGTATTGCGTGTTGAGTGGCGGAACTCAACGACGTGCTTTGCCGAGTTGTCAGAGCGAAGATAATGAACTGAAAAAATCAATTATCTTCGAGTGAGAATCGAACTGACGAACCGTCAGGCTTTTTGCGTTTGCTCCCCAATGATGCTCTAATAATAAATATATTTTTTTATAGCTTCACGCTTTTATCCCGCATATTGGCAGAGGGAACTGCAAGAACCATATGAACCTAGTGTTAAGACACTACGTTACTTAGTACCTGCTTTCTCCGTCCCCGCTTTCCGCCTTATTCGAGGCATTGCGTGTTGAGTGGCGGAACTCAACGCCGCGCTTTGCCTAGTTTCCAGAGCGAAGAAAATGGAAATAGAAGAATCGATCGCCTCCGAGTGGGGATCGAACCCTCAAACCGTCGCGTTTACAGGCAGACGCTTACGCCTCTGCGCCACGATGTGTATCGTCGTATCTATTATTATTTGTTAACACCAAGTTTCCTATTCCCCTCCTATAAACGGGATACAGCGTGAAGCTGCGTGATTATTGTCCCTCATCTCATGCGTATTATCTATATATGGCAGTAACACTTGTTTAGTGGGTTGGGTCAAAGGGCTTCCGCTTTTTAAAAATATTATAAAATATGGAGAAAGTAGAGAAGAGAGTGCCTCGAAGGTTATTACCATATTGATAAATTCATGAATGATAACACATCTTGGGAATGAAATGCTCGCTCCAGTCTAGTTCAAGAGTATCGTTGTCAATAATGAGAATTGTTGAATTGTTGTGAAATTTTTGGCAAATTAATAAGAATAGCTGAGCTTTTTCCGCCGGTTCTTCTCATGTCTAAGGTATTAACTTTAGATGGTGGTAAGTGAAATACAATTTTTGACGTTCAAAAAATAAAGAGTGTAACTTCTACATAATTTGACTTTGGCTCGTATATCTCTCCGTGTTTCTCGCTATGCGGGACAAAGCGTGAAGCTTTAAAGCTCTTTTCTCCCAGGTATTTCTTGGGGTCGATCTAAAGACCTATCGATTCTAATGTTGCACGGGTATTTGGACAGCGCCGCTACCTTCTTTCCACTGTTGGAGTATCTTCCTAAGACGTATTATTATGTGGCTTTGGATTTACCTGGTGAGTATATTTTAATTTTTTTTATCTCTTGACTTGACATTTTGCTACATATCCCGCAAAATGCGGGATTAAGCGTGATATATGCATATATTATATAATTAGGAATTTCTTTCAAAATGAGGGTAGTTTTACATGATAACGACCATAAAAGTGAATAATGTGTGTCAATCGAGGTAATAAACCGATCTCATGGGAGAATCAGGTTATATAATGCGTGAAGACATAAAAACACCGTAATTACAATGGAAGGTTACACACCTCAGTTCATAAGACTCGTCGTCGTGGCCGTAACAAGCGACGCGGTCCCATCTTGTTCCCATTTTTAGGCAATTTTCATATGGTCACTATGAATTTCGCTGTCTAGACCATTTGCAGTCAAAAGCATTTATGTTCATTCGAAAAAGTAATAATAAGAGTGGTTATTTTTATGATTATTAAAGTGTTACTTGTTCAAGAAGAAGTTGTAGTTAACATACAAGAAGTTCAAGAGGCGCGAGTTCAAACCCCGCTACATTCAAATGTTTATATGTATTATTTATATAATGAGAGCGAATTTCCCGAAATACCAACTAACGTTTGATAAAACAAGATTTTATTTTCTACAGTTCACGCAAGTTCACTTGAAAAATTAATCATTTCAATATAATGAACCCATTTCCAGGACACGGTAAGTCCAGCCCTTTCCCTTTGGGCCCTCTAGTGAACCACAGTTGTTACGTAGAAGCTATTCGCAGAGTGATTGATCACTTAAAATGGACTCATTTTATTCTTATATCACACTCTTTGGCATTTGTCATAGGTAAGATTATTTTTTTTCTATACAAATTTGAACCTACGACCCTTGGAAGACGTCCAAATGGTCGACTAAGCTATACGTTCTTATCTGGCTGCGTTGAATTTATTATAGGCTTGTTATAACTTATTTATCTTGTTTGCTTCAGAGTTTTGATTTTGGATTTTTTTGTGCACTTCCGTAGTAGATGTCTGTATTGTGTTAATTTCTCCGCTTTATTTAATCTCCCAATTCGGACAGAGAATGGAGAGTGTGGTAATTAAGAATGTGGGAATAGAGGTTGGGTAGCCCTTGCTTTTGCTTTGGGTCTTAAGATTGACTGGAATATAGAATTGTGTTATTTTAACCAACTTTAAGCCGAAAATCTTAAAAAAAATTATAAAGATAATTTTTTGAAATGAAAATTTAAAATGTCAATTATTTTTTTCAATATTTTTTGACGAATGCCTAATTTTAGCTTAGTGTATAAAATTCAAAATTTGCGTCAGTCAATAAGATTGAATAATGTAGATATCGTTAATAAATACCCCGTTCTTAATTCTCTAGAAGCCAAACCCCCTGGTCTCTCAGGTCAAAAGGTCTCTCAGGACGTCTAAACCCACACCCACACAAAGTATGGACAAAAATAGTAAAAAAATATATAAAAACGTAATAACTTGTATATAGCATGTACGACTCTAAGCGTTGTGTTGAAGAACACATGGCTTAGTGGTTAGAGAGTTCGGACGGTTTCCAAAAGGTATAGGTTCATAGCCCGCTTCGCACAAAACTTTAATGTTTTCAGTAAGTAATTTAATAAATATTTTTTTCTAGGTAACTTCTATAACAATTTATATCCATTCAAAATAACTAAAATGATTAACTTAGAGCCTGCGATCCCTACTTCGTTGTATAGCTCTCATTCACCCGACATGTGGTTCAAGAAAACATACAACGATTATTATGAAAACTATTCGTTGTAAGTAAATTTTGTTTTTTAATCCCGCTTCACGCTTTATCCTGCACATACCAGGTTAGGCAGAGGGAACTGTGGGAACTGTGGGAACCTAGTTTTGTTATTTTATTTGAATTAACCTTTGGGAACCTAGTTTTGTTATTTTATTTGAATTAACATTTGTTAACCTAGTTTTGTTATTTATTTTGAATTAACATTTGGGAACCTAGTTTTGTTATTTTATTTGAATTAACATTTGTTAACCTAGTTTTGTTATTTATTTTGAATTAACATTTGGGAACATAATTTTGTTATTTTATTTGAATTAACCTTTGGGAACCTAGTTTTGTTATTTTATAAAAAATCAACGTTTTAGAACATACTACCTAGTACCTAGTAGTTTATTATTTTATTTAAATAAATGGGTTTTGGGTTCGATTCCTGTAATGAATGATTTAATTACGTATGAATTAAGTTAATTCATACCTAATGAATCAATTAATTTTTCAGATCTAGCTCAAGAAAAACACAAATCACAGCATTTAACTCCGCGACTCGATATGTGATATTTCTAAAATTGGTTGGAATCCTTTAGTGAAAGGTTCTATTAGGAAATGCTTGACGATATTTAAGTATTTTTAACTACCTGTCTTAGTTATTAAATACTTATTATTAAACTTACTTGTAACTGTAACTTAGGGTTGCCAACCATACTTTATAATAACGTATCTTACTTTATTTTTGGTAATTATACTTTATACTTTTGCATACCAATAAAGTATGTGAAAATACTTTATTTTCAACCTTTACTGTGAATGCGCAAAATCATGAATAAGTTGGGTACCTAATATTTAACAGCACTAAACAGATTATGAAAACGATTTTTAATTACTGATACCAAATGCTAGATGTCATGTCGGATGTGTGTGAATGTGACAGTGACAGATGTGACGTATATATATGTGTATATCAAATTATCGACGTTGTTGAAAATTTTGAAAATTGTACGTTGTTTTCTTCGATGTTGTTTTTGTTAGTTAGTTTAAATTACAAGACAGATTAAATATTACAATGGACAATCTATATTCTGAGACAATCACACTTAAAGAAATTCAAAGAAAAATTTCAAATAATGATAAAGAATTTTCAGAGAAAAGTACAGTTGACAAATGGCAATATATTCTTAAAAATGATTCTGATAGCTTACCAAATATAAAAAAAATATTTCTTATTTACTCTCTATTCCCGCCACTTCAGCTTTCACTGAAAGAGTTTTTTTAGTAATGAATCTCAAGTGGCGAGAAGAGAGAAATAGAGCGTCAATAAATTTGATCAAAAACGAATTATTTATTTATTTAAATTTAAATTATGACTGTCAAACAAGCTTTGAAACATTTAAAAATAAAAGATTGTTAAAAAGTGCTAAAGCACACAAAAATACGTTTTTAAGACAAATAAAACATAAAACTTGAAAAATACTTTTTTTTCTTTCAAATACTTTATTTTTTTCCTCTTCAAATGAATGTATACGTTTTTTTTTTGGAAAAAAAGTTGGCAACCCTACTGTAACTGGACCTGCTTGTAACTGTACTGTGCCTGCCGGTTAGTAGGTTCAATTTCGATGAGGGGACGATAAATTATTTCATTTCCATTTCTCCGCTCTGGCAACTAGGCAAAGAGCGGCGTTAAGTTCCACCACTCAACACACAATGCCTCGAAAATGCGGAAAGCCAAGAACCGAGTGTCTTAACACTAGGTTCCTACGGCTCCCTCTACTTATATGCCGGTATTCACAAAATTAAATAAATAAATAATAAATAAATAATAAATAAATAATAAATAAATAATAAATAAATAATAAATAAATAATAAATAAATAATAAATAAATAATAAATAAATTAAACTAACTACGCCCGCAACTTCGTCTACTTTAATGTACCAATTACTTTGTATGAGTTCCAATTATACATTAAATTATAATATTTAACATGACTATGTTAAATATTATAATTTAATATATAGGTACCAGGTGTGGCTGTTATCACGACTGTCATTTAAAGCACAGTACTAACTAGCCTTTATAAACTTGGTAAAATTATAAAAGAAGTTAAATTTTCAAAAATAAAAAAAATATTGTTTTCAAACTAAATAAATAATTAAATTATTGTTCCAAAATAAAACGCCATTTGTCAAGTGTGACGCGAGCGTACACTGTACTGTCAGAGCGGGACAGACATATAGGTCTTTCACATTAGGTTATTTCTTTGAATGAAAAGTGATAGATTGACAACGTTAAGTAGTATTTTTGTAGTACGAGGTCTATACGACAGTTGTATTTAATCATGTCTGCCTCACGCTTTATACAGCATGTGTAAATATCGTGAAACGGGAAAAATGATCCTGTGACTAAACTATTGATAATTGTGAAATACTTTTTTGTATATTTCCAGGTGGACATCGAGAAGAAATAAGAAATATACAAACGATCAAGCTATTAAACTTTTAATGAAATCTAGAGGGTTGAGTGAGGACCAAGCGGCCGTCGTACTTTCCAGAGTTCTACAGCCATTGGGCAATGGTTTACATAAGTATGATATATTTTTTATGGGGTTCTGTTTTAGATCATTTCGTTTCCCATCTTTTTGTGGCAGAAATAATTATAATTTCCCAGGTCAGGGACTTAATACTGTACAGCAGGTAAAAAAGATTTTTTTTTCCCTCAATTGACTTTCTTTTCTCCCGATATTTTTACATCATATTTTGACGTTTGCTGCAATAATATGTGGTCGTGAAACATAAGTAAGTGATCATTTTTTTTTTGGAAGATGGATTTTTCTATTACCATTTTCTTCGCTCTGGAAACTAGGCAAAGCGCGGCGTCGAGTTCCACCACTCAACACGCAATGCCTGGAAAAAGGCGGAAAGCGGGGATGGAGAAGGCAGGGACTAAGCAACGGAGTGTCTTAACACTAGGAAAAAAAAGTGATCATATCTTACTACATTTTATGATTTAGCAGTAATAAATAAAAATTAGTCAAGTACGAATAGTACTCGCGCATCAAGGGTCCTGAAATACTTTTAGTATTTATAGTTATAGCAACAATATTTTTGTTTGTATAATATATGGTTTGTGAAAATTACAGCTTAAAATTACAGTTTTTGAGATACAGTCTGGTGACAGACAGATAAACACGGGGGCTTCCATACAATCGTTTTGTCTATATATATATATATATATATATATATATATATATATATATATATATATATATATATATATATATATATATATATATATATAATATATATATATATATATATATATATTATATATATATATATATATATATATATATATATATATATATATATATATATATCTATATATATATATATATATATATATAATATATATATATATATATATATATATATAATATATATATATATATATATATATATATATATATATATATATATATATATATATATATATATATATATATATATATATATATATATATCTTTCTATAAATATTATTTATATTTTTTTAATTCTAGATTAAACTGGGAACCATGCATGAAGAAAACTGTAGGTCTACCCATACCTGAGGAAATGCTGATATCAATAATAAAAACTAATCCTCCCCCAATGTTAAATATCGTAGCCCTAAAAAATGAGCCATTAGATAGAATCGAAATAAATAAAAATTATTTATTAAATTATTTCAAGGAATCGATACCGAATTTTATTATTTACAAAGTGGTAGGTTCACATGACGTGCACATCACTAATCCTGAGAAATTCGCTGAGAGAATAATCGATTTTTTGAATATCGATTTTATAAATAATGTTGTTAGTAAGTTGTGAAAAAAGTGAACATGTAATAGATTATGAAAATAAAATAGTATACATTTTTTTCAGTTATTTTAAGATCTTATTTTAACATTTTCATTATTTTTGTTGTTAATTGGAATAAATTAATAATATTAATCTATTTTTTTGGTTTTATTTATTACTTTATGTTAATTGGTTAGACCAGAAATGTGTTTCACCTTGTACACTATTATAGACCTCTTCACACAAGCTTAACTGTGCACTTGGCCCATGCTTTTTAATGACCTTTTTTACAATATATATTCGAAAGTTATCGTAGGTATTTTTCTTACTTCTCTTGTCACGTCAACGTGGCGTTGAGCAAAGTGTTATTCTACGTGAAGTTAACTCGCACAGTTCCTGCTGTTCCCTCTGCCTACCCTGCTGTGAGCGTGAAGTTAAAAAAATATAATAAAAACAAATGCTAATTCTAAATCTTTATATATAAAAATATTACAAACTTACGATAGTTAATATATTTTTTTAATGTTTTAAGAGTCGAGTCGAGCCATGTTCTATTGAAACGTGTCTTTCACCAGTCAAACCTGTGACCACGGACTAATTTTTTAATAGCAAAGTGATCGAAACGTTGGGTTTTCAAAAATTATAATATACAAGAATAATCTATTCAATTTTTTTTATTTAAAAACTACAAATAATTGTCGTTCTGAATAATTAATAAAAGCTTTAATTTGTATTAATTTAATCGATTTTATTTTTCATATACTTTATTTGTTATCTGTGTATTTATTTTGACATATTTATTATTTACTTTAGAATTTTAGAATTATTTTTATAACTTAATTATTAGCTATAAATTGTTTCAATTTTTGTAAATTGTTGAATAAAACAAAAAATATGCTCTACGTAATGTAATTTCTTTTTTTTATTTTTAATATAAATAAATACAATAATATTGTTTTTAAAATAAAATTGATTATAGGTTAAATATATTTTAAATAAATATGAATGTGTCAAAAGAGTGGTATGTAGAAGTTCCATGGGGAAAAATAGCATGTAAGTAATAAAACATTAGTCTTCTATACCTATTTTTAAATTTTGATATAAAATGAATATAAGTCTTCTTCTTGTTAAATAAATTTGTAATGAAGTACCTATATAAAAATTATACAATTTAACCCATATGTTACCAAGAAATTTGTATAACTTAAATTTCTCATTACTTTAATAAGAGTTCACTTTTTGCATTAATTAAACTACACTATCCCTAACAATGTTACTTGTAATTAAAATAGCACTAAACAAAGTTGTAAGAAGTTGTTCTTAAATAAATAAAACAAAATAAAATAAATAAAACTTTTTATGTCATAAATATTTTTTACAAATATTTTCATTATAATATTATATTATCTCATATTCCAGTGGCATCATGGGGGAACCCTCAAGGAAAACCAGTTCTCCTTGTACACGGCCGTCAAGATAGTTTGGCTACATTCATACCACTTTTGGAGCTATTACCTAAATATTATTATTACGTAGGTGTCGATTTACCTGGACATGGAAAATCTGATGCTTTTCCTATAGGTATTATGAATTAATTAGATACATACACAGTTGCTCACTTTTCAATATAAATTAATTTTAATATCCAAGACGCAAACTATGAACTACATTTTCTTTGTAACTGGCCTAATGAGCATGCTAGGAGTTTTACTCTCGCTGTTAGTCTAAAATGCTTTGTGTAATTATGATAAAAATCAAGATGCCTGATTTTGGAGATAAAAAAGCACCATGGATGGTATTTTTACAATTTTTTCCAAAAACAATTTTTTATGTCAAACTTTTCTATTTATGTAATGTTGAGCTCTAATGCTCTATATATAGGGAATATGGGGAATCGGTTTCATTCCGTTCCCCTTTTTCTTTATGTTAATGGATGCCATTCCCCATTCTTCGTGTCAGTGCAAGTTGACATGTTACCTTGTAATAGCTTATTGGAAAATGAAAATAATTATTCACACAGGTAGGAGTCGAACCCCTAACTGCTGTGCTTAGTCAGATAACATGCCACTGTTATTGGTATTTACTTATCAATTAAATTATTTTTTAATTTGACTTTTTAAGGTGTAGCCCTCACAAGATTTTTACCAGTTGTCGCAATAGATATGGTTGTAAAGCATTTGGGGTGGAAGGAGTTTTATTACATAGGACACTCTATGGGTGCGGAACAAGGTAACACATTTTTATATGCTTTCTTTATAAGTATTGTTGTAATTCATATTTTAAATTCAAAGTTCTACTTCCAGGCCTATTCTTTAATGCAGTACATCCGAAACAGATAACTAAACTAATTCTACTGGACCCAGGTCCGGCTCTATGTAGACTGGTCTTAGACAATTTTGCCCAATTCTATACATATTATAGTGATTATTATACAAATTATACAAATTATAATGTAGACAACAGATTGTATACAAAGGAGCAAGCAATAAGTTCTGTGATGAGAGCCAGAGGCATGACGGAGAGTCAAGCGGAGATTATTCTGTCAAGAAATTTGAGGAAAGTGGGAGAGAATACTTATAAGTGAGTGTATTTATTATAAGAAAGTTAGTTGGAGTAGGTTCTGGGTTTGATTCTCGTTTTGGGGATGTTTTTTTTATTATTTATTGTTTATTCGCTCTTGTCAGGTAATAAGTTTAATGTTTTAGTAATTAGGTGGAAAGCAGAGTGTCTTAATACTATTTTCTCTTTTTGTATTTTGGTTAATAATGAATGATTTTTTGCTTATTTATACAGTGTGATTTTTTTACTAAGGTGTTTTTTTTGTTACATTTTTATTTTTTGCCTAATTTAGACAAAAGGAAAAAAATAAAACCTTGAGACTTATAACTATTATACAGGGTGTGGCTGTTACCACGACCGTCATTTAAAGGATAGTATTATCTAGCCGTTATAAAGTTGGTAAAATTATAAAAGAAGTCAAATGTTTAAAAATAAAAAAATATTTTTTTCAAACAAAATAAATAATTAAATTATTGTTCCAAAATAAAACGCCATTAGTCAAGGGTGACGCGAGCGTACACTGTACTGTCAGAGCGGGACGGAGATATAGCTCTTTTGCTTTTGGTTATTTTTTTGAATGAAAGGTGACAGATTGACAACGTTTAATAGTATTTTTGTAGTACGTCATTCGTGTTTAGTGATGTCTACATCACGCGTTACACAGCACGTATAAATATGTGAAATGGAAGAAATGATGCTGTACCTAAACTATTGATAATTATTAAATAGTTTTTTGTATATAGCCTAGAAATATCTTCCCCTATAAGTAGTTTTGATAACGGCCGCCGTGTCAGATACATATAATATCATTTTATTTGTATTTTTTTTAATTATTTTTATTTTCTTTTCAGACTATCCTGGGACAAGCGTACAAAAAAATTAGTGCCAACAAACTTTCCGCCAGAATATTATTACGAATTATTTTCCGCGAATATTCCGCCAACTCTCTACATCCACGCGAACCAAAGTTCGAACTTTTATATAAAAGGAAAAGAAATAATAGACAACCTAGTGGAGAAATTAGTGGAGAATAATCAAAATTTCAAATTATTAAAGGTGGACGGCACCCACGACGTGCATTTTATAAATCCGGAGTGTTTTAGTGATGTGCTCTCCGTTTTTTTGAATAATAGTGATGTGACGTCGAAATTGTGAGTTATTTTTTTTGTGGATTTTTGTGCTTTTTTGTTTTCATACGTATGTATATGATTTTTTTTTTATATTTTGTTTGTAAATTTACAAGGTAAAGGTTTAATTTATAATTAAAAGGCGTGTGATTTAATTTATTTATTTATTAGCACAATTATTTTATTAATAATAAATTAATATCAGAAAATAGATTTATTTACTTTTATTTTTGTAATATTACATATATATTCAATTTTACAATTTCATACATAGTACAGTAAAAATGAAATGATTTAAAGACTAATTTGCTCACCATTTTTCTGTCAGTGTGTCAGAATATTTTTTCTTTAGATTATATGGTTCTTTATCCCGCACATGGCAGGGTAGGCAGAGGAAACCACAGAAACCGTGGGAACTTAGTGTTAAGACACTCCGTTCCCCGCTTTCCCCCTTTTTTTGAGCCATTGCGTGTTGAGTGGCGGAACTCAACGCCGCGCTTTGCCCAGTTGCCAGAGCGAAGAAAATGGAAAAGAAAAAATTCATCATCTAAAACCCAATTCTATAGTCCATTGGGATATGGAAAAGATTAAAAATATACTATATTTTTAGTTTAATATGTGTATATGTGTGTGTATGTGTGTATATATATATATATATATATATATATATATATATATATATATATATATATATATATATATATATATATATATATATATATATATATATATATACATTATATTAGTATGTGTTATATGTATATATATATATATATATATATATATATATATATATATATATACATATAACACATACTAAACTAAAAATATAGTATATTTTTAATCTTTTCCATATCCAATGGACTATAGAATTGGGTTTTAGATGATGGATTTTTTCTTTTCCATTTTCTTCGCTCTGGCAACTAGGCAAAGCGCGGCGTTGAGTTCCGCCACTCAACACGCAATGGCTCAAAAAAGAGGGAAAGCGGGGGTGTATATATATATATATATATATATATATATATATATATATATATATATATATATATATATATATATATATATATATATATATATATATATATATATATATATATATATATATATATATATATATATATATACATATGTAAAACTTTAACTTAACATAAACTTAGCTATGTCATCCGCCATAATTTCCGGTTCTTGTATATGGGCATTATGGTCGCCTTTAACGATAATCGATTTATAATTTCCATGAGGCCATTCCGCATCGTTCAGAGCAAACGTTGCACGTTTAAAAGTAGGATATTCAATAGATCGGTCCGCGAAAATGGCTAGTACAGGCACTTTGCTTTGGGTGTGCAGCTCTTTTAAATAATCAGGCGAAAAAGGCAGCCTAAAGGAGCTTTTCATCCTTTGATCGTGTGTGAATCTGTGAAATTAGATATACTTTTCTTTATTTTTTTCACGCTTTATCCCGCACATGGCGGGGTAAGTGCGAAGGAAGTGGAAATAGAAAAATCCATCTTCCCCTCACGGGAATCGAACCCACAAACCGTCGCGCGCATTGGCGGACCTTACGCCTCTGCGCCACGACGGTCCTCATTTATATATTTTTTTTATGTCTTCACGCTTTATCCCGCACATGGCAGGGTAGGCAGAGGGAACTGCAGGAACCATAGGAACCTAGTGTTAAGACACTCCATTGCGTTCTCCGTCCCTGCTATTATATTTAAATATATCTTTTTAAGTCAAGTTACTGGCAATTTTTACTGGTGTCCGATAATGTGGTGATTAATTTTATTTACTAGATAAGGTTAGTAGTTTAAAAAGGTTTTTATCTCTTTGATACATCTATTTGATAGGAGTGTAATTAAAATTTGTTTTTTTTTTTCTTGACATGGAAGAAATTTGCTATCTTGGACTTTTTCTATGTGTATCTGCTATATAAGAAAAGTATATTACCTATCTGACACTCTTATCAGCAAGTGGTGACGGTTTTAATTAATTAAAAAAAACTTGAAATATATTGAATTTATAATTATCGGGAATCGAACCCACACCTGTTTATTTCGTCTCCAATTAAGACGGTCAAATCAAGTTGTGTCTAAATTCTTATAAATAGATATTACAACTTATTTATGTTGTTAATTGAACAATACTTACTAGCTCGCCATGCCCACCCCAAAATGGACTGGGGCACTATGGGTCCATTTTGGGGTGGGCTTAGAATGGACTGGTACCCATATCAGAATGGACTGGTGCCCATTTTAGAATGGACTGGTACCCATATCAGAATGGACTAGTGCCTACCCCATAATGGACTGATGTCCAGAATGGTCGGACCCCCATACCAGAATAACCAGGTGCCCACCCCATAATGGACTGGTGTCCACCTCAGATATATGTATGTATATTCTAATTTAGAACTAAAAATTGAATTTGAGGACCGTCGTGGCGCAGTGGCGTAAGCGTCTGCCTGTAAACACGACGGTTTGAAGGTTCGATTGCCACTCGGAGATGGATGGATTTTCTATTTCCATTTTCTTCGCTGTGGAAAACTAGGCAAAGCGCGAAAAAAAGATTCATAAGTTTCCTGCAGTTCCCTCTGCCTACCCTGCAATATGCGGGATACAGCGTGAAGCTGAAAAAAAAGAAAAATAAAGTGGGACTTTGAAATTGATTGAATTTAAAAAACCCTTACCTATAAAGTCCGCCTCCACATTGCTTAATATATCTGTCTTTAACGAAATCGGTATTTTCCTTTAAGTTGATATATTGTGCTTTCTCTAACAGCTTTTTTACCTGAAATAATAATATTTTTTACTAATTTTTTGTAGCTTCACGCTTTATCCCGCACATGGCAGGGTAGGCAGAGGGAACTGCAGGAACCATATGAACCTAGTGTTAAGACACTCCGACGTCCTTGCTTTCTCCGTCCCCACTTTCCGCCTTTTTTAAGGCACTACGTGTTGAGTGGCGGAACTCAACGCCGCGCTTTGCCTAGTTTACAGAGCAAAGAAAATGGAAATAGAAAAATCCATCTTCCTCGAGTGGGAATCGAACCCACAAACCGTCGCGTTTACAGGCAGACGCTTACGCCTCTGCGCCACGACTATTTAATATTTAATAGAGAGCTTTTAGAGATCCGTATTTCAAAAGAAATTTGGAAAAAATTAAAACAAAAAATTGCCTCTTTTATAATAATTTATAATTATCTATACTATTATTATAAAGAGGTAAAGTTTGTGTGTTTGTAAATTGTAAGGGGTAATCTCGGGATCTACTGAACCGATTTTAAAAGTTCTTTCACCAATAGAAAGCTACATTATTGCTGAGTGTCATAGGCTATATAAAAAAATCAATATCTGGTCATAGGATCCTGGAAACGAGGGAACTCCTTAAATTTTATAGGCACATCTATAGTGATTTCGGTTTTTTTTAAAGAATCTTGGTCATTTTCTCACGAAAAATAACATTTGATGAAGTGGAACTGTTGATGAAGACCACAAATGGTCATGAGAACTTAATAATAAGTAACTGTTTTACGGGTTTGGTTCTATTTCTTTAACATAGTCGCTAAGCAATTGATGTTAATCAACATGCATATGATGAAGCCTAGCTGATGATGGAGTTCCAGAACGACTCCTCAACAACTAACGGCCTTGCATCGGGAAAAACGATACTTTCTAATTGGTCATGAGTAGTTGATAATAGGCCATTGTAACTTAGGTAATGTAAGTTGTGGACTACAACTTACATTACCTAAGTTACAAATGCGCTGAACAGGAGTTGACTTATATTTAGAGTTGGAGGCCGTATAATGGAGTGAAACATGTATATTCTCTTATGTATTCCTATTAGTTATTATATACCCATGATTACCACTAATTTACCCATACCGTTTAAAAGGCTACAATTTCCAGTGAAGATCTCTTTTGCCCTCACTATTAACAAGTTCCAAGGTCATACATTCTCTCTGGTGGGCATTGACATGATAAAGCCGTGTCTTTCCCATGGACAGTTATATGTGGGCTTATCTCGGGTTAGATCTCCTGATAGACAATATATTTTACTTCGAAATGGTAACATTACAACCAATATAGTTTACAGAGAAGTTTTGAACAATTAAAATTACCATAACCAGAGTAATTTTTCCCGTCACTTGGTACTCATGAAATTCGTTTATTGCAAATCCCGCAGAAAAGGTGTTTTTATCTCTTTCGAACAGAGTTACTTTCGAATTTTGTATTGGCATGCAAATACAAACTATACCTACGTATAACTCACCTTTTGGCAGTTAGAAATTAAAACATAACACTCTGTACTAAAAAATGATTATTAAGATGCCCAACGAAGTGGGCACGGGTCAGCTAGTTATTAAATAAAAATCTAAATATTCTTAAAATAACACTTAAAAAAATTAAAATTCTGATCGCATCGGGATTTGAACCCGCTCCTCTTGGAAACTGTTTAAGAGGCGCAAGTTCGAATTCCGCTGCGTTCAAATTTTTATTTTTTTTAAATATTATTTCTTTTATCCATAGTGTTGTATAACATTTTAAGAATAATTAAATAGGCTATTACAAACACTCCTAACACGAGTGTCAAGTATACTTTTTTTCGAGGCATTGCGTGTTTAGTGGCGTAACTAAACGCCGCACTTTGCCTAGTTTCCAGAGTAGTTTACAGACAGACACTACGCCTCTGCGCCACGACTGTCCTCTACCTAATAATCTGTTTTAAAATTATAGACAGAAAGAAGCGTGGGAACCTAGTGTTAAGACACTCCGTTCCCCGCTTTCTGTTTTTTCGAGGCATTGCGTGTTGAGTCGTGGATTTCAACACCGCTTGCCTAGTTGCCAGAGCGAATGAAATGAAAATAGAAAAAAACCATCTTCCCCTCACGGGCATCGAACTCACAAACCGTCGGAAAAGTTTTTTGAATTTCCAAAACGTGAATTACCTCTTCATAAGTATATTTAGGCGCTGTCTCATCGTTAGTATGTTTTTTATAAGCACTATCCTCGTAATAGCTTCCATAAATCTCTTTGTACCACTCGTCTAGACGTTCCGGTAGCATAGTGAAGTAGGCGGGTATCGGGTCGAGTTCGACTACCCGTGTCATGCGTCCTGGGTATGCCATGTTGTAGAATTTACCTGGAAATTATAAAATTTGTACAGTATTTATCTGAAAATGCGACCTTAGTCCAAACTACCT
>JAZFAU010000317.1:90000-270000 GCA_037178615.1 Dione vanillae | reverse complement strand
TTTTGAAAGAGATGCCTAACTAAGTAAACATAATTAGCTTATCTCACCTGCAATGTTCCCCCACGGTGCTTTAATAATCACTTCCTTTTCTGTGTTTCGTAACGACATCATGATCCTATAAAAAGAGGACAGAAAATATAGGAAGGAGGGTCTTAACACTACCTTTCTATTTTTTCTACTAACGCAATATATATATATATATATATATATATATATATATATATATATATATATATATATATATATATATATATATATATATATATATATATATATATATATATATACATATATATATATAGCGCGACTGTCGCAAGTACAATTCCCACTTCAAGGCACAAAGTCACTTAACAATAGTTTCCTTAGCACAGCTTAAAAAAAAGACAAAATTATTGTTTTTTTTTTTTAATTACAACACTAAAAATGTCAAATACCTTGTAAAGAACATTTGTGTAGATAAAAAATTTAATGAATTTAATATAAAATTCTATAACTTCCAGAGATTTTGTTCAAAATGAACACACGTATGTGTTATCAAGACGGCACTTATGCATACAATGGGCGCCAAATTTACTTCTAACTATTATTTAGTTTTTTGTCATAAATTATGTTCTTATATATATTTGCATACAAGAAGGAACCCCGTCTTTTCCTGTTTTTTTTTTTAATATTTTTGGCTTCACGCTACATCCCGCATTTAAAGTCTAAGTTAATATACACCAAGTATAAAAGAAACGCTTAAAAATATTTATATGGAAATATTTTTTTGAAAAATTGAGGACCGTCGTGGCGCAGAGGCGTAAGCGTCTGCCTGTAAACGCGACAGTTTGTGGCTTCGATTCCCATGAGGGGAAGATGGATTTTTCAATCTCCAATTTCTACGCTCTGGAAACTAGGCAAAGCGCGCCGTGAGTTCCGCCACTCAACACGCAATGTCTCGAAAAAGGCGGATGGAGAAAGCAAGGACTAAGCAACGGAGTGTCTTAACACTAGGTTCCTATAGTTCCTGCGGTTCCCTCTGCCTACCCTGCCATGTGCGGGATAAAGCGTGAAGACAGACATGTTTAACGAACCAACATACCAACAGACTCAATTCTAAAGTCAGTCATATACATATTTTATTAGAGTTAAATCTCGCTACATATTAATTATTTCTAAAATTATTTAACAAAGATACACTTTTTGTTATTTTTTTAATAGTGTTTTTTATAGCACTAGCACTAAATTAACATTTTGATTTGTTGTATTTAATATTTTATTATTTTTTCTCTGAATTCATTAAATTTATGAATAATAGTTATTTTTGTATAATTTTGTGCTACAATATATATATATAATTTTTTATAATTGTTTCTCTTTCCCGCACATGGCAGATTAGGCAGTGGGAACTGCAGGAACCATAGGAACCTAGTGTTAAGACACTCCGATGCTTAGTCCCTGATTTCTCCTTCCCCGTTTTCCGCCTTTTTCTAGGCATTGCGTGTTGAGTGGCGGAACTCAACGCCGCGCTTTGCCTAGTTTCCAGAGCGACGAAAATGGAAATAGAAAAATCCATCTTCCCCGAGTTGGAATCCAACACACAAACTGTCGCGTTTACAGGCAGACGCTACGCCTCTGCGCCACGACGGTCCTTTCATTTTATAATTTTTGGTTTAAATAAAAACATAATTGATGCTCTCAAATTTTCAATATGACTATTTTTTAATTAACAATTTCGATATATAATATGTTTAAAAGAAAATTATTTTTTAAATTAATTTATTCAATCTGATCATCATTCCGGATGCTGCAGGCATATTGAGGAAACAACCTTCTTTATCTCCTGGCAAAAGTTCTATAAAAATCGCTTTAATTGTTCCGGAGATATGGTTGGACAAATTGAAAAATAGACCGATGAATATATTAAGATGGTTTTGTGCTATAGCCACGTCTAAATGAGCATATACGCTCATAAGACCATTGTTATTTTGAAATAATAAACAAACACCAATAACGCTTACTAAGCGTTATTTTAGTCACTATACTATCTAACAGTATTTTTTGTGAAAAATATATTTTTCTCTGTTTAAATTGTAGGCCTTTGATATAGACTATATCTCGGAATTTCCACAATTTCTCTCCTATTCTCTCCGAGATACTTGCCTACGACACGTAACTTGTTTAAAATCGAGAACCGAGTGTCTTAACACTAGGTTCTCTATCTCTGCCCTACTATGTGCTGCATACCGATATTTTAGTATAGATTTATATGTTGAAAACCGTCTCCATACTGTGCATAAATGTTTCTAAGAAGCCACTTCCTTATTTTTTGTACTAATTCTTCTCTCATGGGGATCGAACACACAAACTTTGAAAAAGAAATGACCAACATCTTGGCCTAGTGCCATGTCCTGCAGATGTTAGTCATTTTTTTTTTAAATGAGAAGCAGCATGCTTCATTCTTTGAACGTCAAATAATTTAATTTACCACCGGTAAGTTAATGCCTCAGACCTGAGAAGAACCGGCGCAAGAAACTCAGTGGGATTTTCACTTGTCCATGCGTGAGGCTGCTCATTTTATTCTAGGAGGCCTTTCTTTTGCAACCTATTACTTAGTGTGAGAAAGAGAGATTTCTAGGAGATTGTTGTTGCGGGAACGGAAATGCTGGGAGTGAAGGGTGTTCTTTGAGTTACAACGGAGTGACAGGGTGGTATAGGATACTGTAAAGGAGAGTAAGTGAATGTAGATTCCGTCGGTCTTTAACAGTCAGCCAATTCAATTGAATGCGGTATTGTGTTACGTGATCGTACTTCCTCAGACCAAAGACGAACCTAATTATGAAATTTTGCATCCGTTCAAGCTTATGTAGTAGTTTTTGAGATGAGTGTAAGTAGCTCGAATCAGCATAATCGAGTATAGGAAGAAGAAGTATTTGAGCAAGAGATATTTTAGTTTTTAACGGCAAAAATATTTGCCATCGTCTTAAACTTCATATAGCACAAAAGATTTTACGATTCAGTTCAGAAATTTGAGGCGACCAGGAGAATGTACTGTAAAATCTGATTCCCAAATTCACTACACTAGCACTATGCTCTAAAAAAATATTATCAAATAGGATTGAAGGAAGAGGTAAAAAAATTTTAGTTAACTGCTTAGAGTTTCCAAACATACACACTTTAGACTTAGCAGAATTTACAGACAGTCCAAACGACTTACTGCAGGTGTTAATAATTTGTAAATTGGAATTGATACTTTCAATTGTTCTGGGTAACTTACTTATAGAAGCAGTTTGATAAATCTGTAAATCATCAGCATAAACATGATATGAAGATGTTATGTGCTGAGTAAGAGTGTCAATAAAAATGGAAAACAGTAATGGAGACAGTACACCACCTTGTGGAACACCTGCTGAGATATGACATTGAGAAGTTTGCTTCCCATCAAACTTAATACACTGAGTACGCCCACGGAGAGATAAAAAGAAAATTCAGTTGCTTTTGGGGAAAAAACTTTATAGATCTTAAGATGGCGAAAAGAATATCAAAGTTAACTGTATTGAAAGCATTCGAAAAATCCAACAGCACAAGTATATTAACATGCCGATTGTCAATCCCGTATCTTATATCGTCGCATCGACCTTATTGAGTGCAGTTACTGAGTTACTGTGCTGTGCCCCGGACGGAATCCTGACTGGAACGAGGATAGGATATTGTTATTATGTAGGAACTGATATAATTGTTGGATATTGGACGATAATTTGAAAAGGCTGTGGGATTGGGTATCTTTGGTAAGGTGATCACTAATACATGACACCAAGCATCAGGGAATTCACTATATGGGTACGGAGAGAAAACTTAGTGTTTAAATACTCCGTTCACCATCATCCATATAATTTTAAGGCATTGCGTGTTCAATGTCGTAATTCAACGCCGCGCTTTCTCTTGTTACCAGGGCGAAGAAATATTTCATCCTACCCTAATTTGAATAAAACTTATATAAACCACACTAAATTGGCTGACAGAATCAAGCCTTTGTCTATTCCTAATACCCAGGAATTAAAAAAAAACAACAAAACACAGTTAAAAATTTATTAAAAATACATTTATAAATAAATAATTATCACACTCGTACACGAAACCGACTAAATATTCAAAACATACATATAATTTGTGCAAAAAGAAACAAACATTTGGTAAAATAATACTTTTACATTACAAAATCTACCACAGATTAAATAGAAAAATAATGTCAGTATAAGAATGGCCTTTGCCTGTACTACAGAAATGCATAAAATGAGATTTTGCTAGGTTTACTTATATATTTCAAATTAGGAATGTATATATTGAGCAGCGTTAAGCTCCGCAATATATATATATATATATATATATATATATATATATATATATATATATATATATATATATATATATATATATATATATATATATATATATATATATATATATATATATATATATATATATATATATATATATATATATATATATATATATATATATATATATATATATATATATATATATATATATATATATATATATATATATATATATATATATATATATATATATATATATATATATATATATATATATATATATATATATGCCATTTTTACACTGACAGTGACAGTTTAAAAATACAGATTAAATAAATCTATAGCATAAATAAAATTATTCAGGTACAAATTATACCCTAAGAAAAATATAAAGCCTCTTTTAAAAGGAAAATAAATATACATATGTACTTTTCAAGTAAAATAAATTAGTTCGTATTAAATATACATTTCTAGTCATTAAGTTTATAAATCACAATAAAATATTATATAATAGATCGAAAAACCAAATCGAGTTATTGAAATCGATATCGAGAAATTTTAATTTAAAATCGATTAGGCAAATAAAAAAAAACAAATATATATTAAGGAAAATTATGTCAAGTAAATTTTAAAAGTATTGAGGATTGCTTTTAAAAAAATATTTATTATTAGGTTCATTTGTAGCAAAAAAAGCATGTAATAGTGGAGTCTTATGACATTAATCTCTTTAAAAATAATAAAAAAAAAACAAACTCAATTAAACATTGTTTAGACTAAATAAATATAGAAAAAACTAGAATAAACAGACTGATTGTAGTTGTAGGGCATTCGGATAATTGAAAATCCGGATAATTGAAACTACACAAATATGAATAAAATCGTAACATAATATTATATGTTTATTAAAAACAAGTAGTACATATTAACGAAAATCATTGTTTATTAAGAAATTTGGTTGAAAATGGCGACAACACACAAGTTCCGACACGTCCATGCTTGCGCAGATATGACTTGTAGGTCAACATTTACATTTAATTCAATTGGCCTGTAGTCCGGATAATCGCGAATCCGTACAACTGAGGGCCGGATAATCGAGTTTCCACTGTACTTGTAAAGTAAAAGACAACTATTCATAAAACACGTAAATGAAAAACTATTTTATTGTTCTTTGGAATAAATAATACATTCAATAAAAAAAAAAACAAACTTACAATTTTTTGGCATAAACCTAAAATAAAAGCATTTGGCATTAAACAATACGTACGCGTCTGCACGGAAAAAAAATCAACATGTCAAAACGCGGCTGTCACTTTGACAGCTGTCAAAAGTGTCACAAAGCATAGGTAATCTGTTGCACGCGAGCGAATTGCACATTTATTGCTATCAATACAATAGATACGTATATTTTTAGTTTTAAATACAATAAAATGTCGAGTCACTTAGCGACATCTAGCGGCGTCCTCTACAATCGGTCCGTTCGAGAGATCCTCTTGAGGGCTCTCCTTTTTTTGCTCAATCTATTAATATATTTAAAAAATAAAAATTATTTTTATGATTTTTAAAGTGTTAATCTAAACTGAGGATAGAAAAATCAGCGCAGCGAGACTCGAACGCGCGACCTCCTGCGAACCGTGCAGGCGCTGCGTTCAAATTTTTATATGTTTTCTTTAAGTATTTTTTCTATCCTCAGTGTGGATTAACACTTTAAAAATCATAAAAATATTTAATAACAATAGCATTCTCTCTCGCCAAACGATTGTTCTTTGTAATAGTCTTTGGGTAGCGGAAATTTGTAAGTCTCCCTACAGAGATGCTAACAACGATATAAGTTGTATAAAAGCATATAAGAATTTCAACGCGGCGTGATGTAGAACGCATGCTCAGTGGTGAGAGCGCCTGCACGGTTCGCAGGAGGGCGCGGGCTCGAGTCCGCTGCGTTAAAATTTTTATATGTTTTCTTTAAGTAAATAAAAATTAAATTAGTTTCACGCTTTATCCCGCACATAGCAGGGTAGGCAGAGGAAACCGCAGAAATTGCGGGAACATAGTGTTAAAACACTCCGTTCTCAGCTTTCCACTTTTTTAGAGGCATTGCGTGTTGAGTGGCGATACTTAACACCGCGCTTTGCCTAATTTCCAGAGCGAAGAAAATGAAAATGAAATAATTTATCCTCTCCTCATGGGAATCGAACACATAAACCGTTGCGTTCTTTTAAATATTACAAAAAAACAGCTTCAAGCCGATTCTTCATAGGGCAGAGGCATAAATAAATTAATTAAGATACCCCATTCTTAGCTTTCTATCCAATACGAGTACGAGATACCCAAATTTTTAATACCTGCCACATGCGGAACTTAACGCCGCGCTTTATCTCCGCCATGACAGATAAAAATAAATAAATAATTAAAAAAAATCAACCCCATTTCACATTAATAACACATATATTTTTTATAATTAATTTAGTATAAATTGGCTTCCTAAGCCAATTTATACTAAATTAATTATAAAAAACTTAAAAAGAACGAATGATAATAAGGATTGAATGAATGAATGAATCAATAAATGTAAAAAATTAAAAAAAAATGGTTGCCTGTAAAGTGGGTTTTACGGGCGAAAATTTTACGTGACAACGTCTTTTTCTCGGTAGAATATTTATTGATATGATTAATAATTATAATATAAATTGCACAAATTTTAACTATAGAAAATATATTTTGTTTACTAAAACATTGTACATGTGTCAAGTGATACGCGCGGCGGACCGATCATAGTTCGGTGACAGTTGACACATCGTTACGTTACTTTTTCATAAGTGACTCCGAGCCGCACAACCTAATTTAAGACGTTGTCACGTCAAAAGTTCACGCAGCCCAAGCAAATGTTAAAAAAAAAATTAAAATCTTATAAAATAAAAAGAAATAAATGACCGAGTGAACGAATGAACGAAAGACACTAACCTTGGGCTCTCCAAGAAGAGTGTTGGCCAAATAAGGGCACTTCAGCCCTCCGCGCCAGTACAGCTTCTCCAAGGGCCGGTTCACACTCCAGCCGATGCAGCGGACGCCTTGAGATTTCCAATACGACGCTTCGCTTCTAGTAATAGATAGAATTAGAAGATTTAATTTTTATTTAGTGGTTAATTAAATTATTTTAACTGCCGTGACGCAGAGGCGCAACGTCTGCCTGTAACGCGACAGTTTCTGGGTTCAATTTCCAGTCGGGGAAGATGGATTTTTCTATTTCCATTTTCTTCGCTCTGGCACCTAGGCAAAGCGCGGCGTTGAGTTCCGCCACTCAACACGCAATGCCTCGAAAAATGTCGAAAGCGGCGACGGAGTAAGCAGGGACTAAGCAACTGAGTGTCTTAACACTAGGTTCGATGGTTCCTGTACTTCCTTCTACCTACCCTGCCGTGTGCGGGATAAAAGCGTGAATCTAAAAAAAATATATTTAGTAGAGACCATTTGAACCTTTATTTTATATTTATTACAGATAATTCAAATATTTATTTCATTTTTAATTTTTTTTGGTGTACTATACATAAACATTCTGCTTTGTACGCGAGACGCGTCGTTTAACCCCGCATCTTGTTAATAATTAATCAGTGTCAAATTTCACCACAGATTTTCAGCCATTTTATTTCTATTATCTGTGAGATCGACAAAGAAACTAGAATTTTATAGTTAATTTAAGACGCATAATTAGAAACATTTCATAATAATAAATTTAGTTTATTTTTTTTTTAACTTCACGCTTTATCCCGCTCATAGGAGGATATGCAAAAGAAACTTTGTGTTAAGACTCTCCATTGCATTGCGTGTTGAGTGACGGAACTCAACGCCGCGCTTTACCTAATTAATGCCAGAGCGACGAAAATCGATATGAAAAAACCCATCCTCCCTTCACGGGAATCGAACTCACAATCCGTCGCCTTTACAGATACACGCTGCGCCACGACACTAAAAAAACAAGCTCCCTTACTTAACACCATAATTACTTCATTCACCAGCTCACCCATTCACTCATTCATCCATTCAAAATCTCGCCTTTTACCCGAAAAATACATAAAAAAGACCCACTCACGGACTAACAATATCCTTGTGAAGCAAAACCGCGCTGACGGAACACCAGCTGGCCGTGTACCGCCACACCAGTGAATGGAACAGGTCGGCAGTTCGACACGCCATGTGATAGAACAAGTTGTCGAACCTGTAACGTATGAAGACGAAGGCACTTTAATTATAATACACTCAAAGGGAACCTTTAAAAATTTGAATCTTTATATTGTTTATTAACTTATTCCGTTATGAGCGTCACTTTTAAACAAAGATTATTAAAGTACGATCGTTTGGCGAGAGAAAGTTGAGAGTGTTAACACTTTAAAAATCATAAAAAAATATATTTTTTTACTGTTTCATATTAATTGCTATTGTTTTTACTAAAAAAAAAAACATAAAAAAAAAGTGAATGGTTGAACGAAATGAATGAATGACTGAATGAAACGATACGAATGAAGAAATAAAAAAAATCACTAAACTATATATTTTCGCTTTAAGCTTCGCTCCGCCTCGCTTTAACTCCGCGAAGCATTTAGATAGGGTTTTTTCTAATAGATATTGAAGAGGAACTTTTATTTATTTATTTATTTATTGAGTTTTCTATATTGAGTGATGTCTTTCACATGGCATACTATATGTCGCTTTATATATATATATATATATATATATATATATATATATATATATATATATATATATATATATATATATATATATATATATATATATATATATATATATATATATATATATATATATATATATATATATATATATATATATATATATATATATATATATATATATATATATATATATATATATATATATATATATATATATATATATATATATATATATATATATATATATATATATATATATATATATATATATATATATATATATAAACAGTATATATTATATTTCCTACTAGTTGAACAAAATGAACTGACTGAATGAGTGAACGAAGCGAATTTGAACGAATGAATGCGTGAAATAAATACAATATCCTCACCTAGGGTGTCTAGGTCCATTCTCGGCGTCATATTCCTTGGCACTAAAACAATATGGCCGATAGCTGATAGCGCCTACTATTTCCGGATCCTTTTTACGTATCTGTACATTATTATATTTATTTTAATATATGTAATTAAAAAAACAGAAGTGGTTAGAGTTTATTTTAAAGAAAAATTTTTTTTGTGTCTTCACGCTTTATCCCGCATGGCAGGGTAGGCAGCGAGAACTGCAGGAACCATATGAACCTAGTGTTAAGACACTCCGTTGCTTAGTCCCTGCTTTCTCCTTCCCCGCTTTCCGACTTTTTCGAGGCATTACGTATTGAGTGGCGAAACTCAACGCTGCGCTTTGCCTTATTGTCAGAGCGAAGAAAATGATAATAGAAAAATCCACCTTCCCCTCATGGGAATCGAACCCACAAATTGTCGCGTTTACAGGTAGGTAAACCACTTTACAACAACACCTCACAGCAGTCCCCTTCCAACACACACGTCGTCTGTATGTCGCGCGACAGACGCGAGTGACGTAGTGACGTCATCGCTGTTATAGTGTTTATCATCTAAGACTACCCTCGTACATGTTTATGTATATATTTATGTATATGTACATGTGTACATGTTTATGTATATATTTTATTAGTATGCATTTTAATTACTATTCATAATAATTATATTTATTCACACCCTCAACCCCATTTTCCTCCCCATTATTTCCTATGCCTTAAGGTTGCCTGGAAGAGATCGCTATTATAGCGATAAGGTCGCCTATTGTATATTTTATTTAAATAGTGTTTCTCATTGTCATATCATATGGGTGTACAATAAAGAGTATATCTATCTATCTATCTATCTCGTTTCCAAAGAGATTCCCAACTATATATTAATAAACAATAGACTATGTTAAGAACTCACCTGGTAGAGAACAAAAGGATTGAAGGCAGTAACAACTGCATGCTTATACAGGGTGGGTCGAGATGAGAACGTCTCAACAATACCATTTATTACCTAAAAATATAAAAAAAAAAAATTTAATACAAAACGTTTGGACAAAGTTTCAACAATTAAAAAAAGCACTCAAAGAAAATATAATAAATTTAAATGCAATAGGTTTTGAACTCGCACCCAATGGAAATCATCGAAGCGGTCTGATCATACAGCGGGTAGTACTGTAGTCTATAGCCTTATATATTATAGCCTTTCTCAATATATGGACTATTGGACACAAAATACTTTTCCACCGTTTATATATTATAAAATAATAGTAAAATTGTGATGCAATTGACAACTTTCGCTTAGACAAATGCAAGAGTATTTTAATTTTAATTAACAATAAGTATTTTTTTACACCCTATATATTTTTAATTTTTGTTTTTATATATTATATATAATTACCTGTGCATCTTGCCCTTTCACATCTATAATCATTTTGGCATCTTTAGACAAAAGATATTCTATAGCATCTTCAAGGAGGCAAAGATGTACCTCTTTAAATCTATGCCTGAAAAGAAAATTAAAAAGTTAGAAGACAGAGGGCAGGTGACAGTTGACAGATGACAGATGACGCATAGGAGACGGCAAGTGACAGAAAAAGAACAGCTAATGTAAAATATTATCTATTACTAACTTTTATGTTTTGGCACGTTCGGAACACCGTTACCATAGAACTGAATGGAACTTTTATGTAAAGTTTTGTTATAGGTGAAGCATGTAAACTGGATTTATTTTAAACATGCATTTTTATAATGTTTCACTGGGAACTGGGATTTTTATAATGTTCAGAGGGAACTAAATAATTTAATTTTCTGTATTTAAAATTTTTATTCTAATTTGGATTTTTAACGTACTTAGCTGCAAAGCATTTCGCTGTAAATATGATTACCTGAGTCCCGAAGAAGTAAAGAACCATATTGGAAAGTAGATAAGGAATAAGTAGTTGGTATTGATTACCACTACACAATATGCATTGTTTTATAAAGAAAGAACTAAGTTCTGCCTACCCTATCATATACTGGATATAGTGTAATTATAAAATTATAAAAATAAAAGAAATAAGCTTACCTATTGACATGTAAAGCACCCACATCAATATTCTGTATACTATCCCAATCTGTTTGTCTAACATCTTTTATTTCCGAACTCCATGTCAGTCTTTCCAATCCTTCGTCATGAAGAAGAATTAACTGGCCGTCTTTAGTTGTTCTTACGTCAAGCTCCACAAAGTTACATTCGCTTTCAACACACTGAAACAAGAAGATTGAAGAAAATTTTATATAGTACAAAAGTTATTGCCATTTTTAAAGTACATTCCAGAAATTTACTATGTAAGATATAATTTTAGAGGGGCTAAGGTCTTTTAGCCTCACTTTAGTCTATTAAGAGTATTATTAATATATAATAAACCTCTATATTCTCCTTCTACCATATAAAAATAAACTCTAAACCTACTTCTGTTCACTTGCTGATTAGTAAGTGTTATTCATCTATTCTCTACCAATTTCAGATACATTTGTGTTAATATAATCCAATACACTATATATACACAATTCAACACAGAAATAATAATATATACATTAAAAATTTTTTAAAAAATTTATCTTTAAAAAAAATTCATTCAAAAAGCAAGGAGAGCACTCTATAATTTCATTAATTAAAATGACCTTCAATTTGAACAGCTTCATCTAATTGTACATTAGAAATATATGCTGAATAATGCAGAAAAATAATTAACTAAGTAGGATTTCAAACAAATACTTTGGAAAATATGTTAACTAATTTCAAAAACATTATTAAAAACCAAATATACAATTATGAGTTTTGCAATACTAATATGAAAGATAACAAAAAATCAACACATATTATATAGTTTTCATTAATATAATATTATATATATATAAAAAAAAACATTACTAACATATTTAAAAGCTTCTAGAGTGTTCTCTGGTGCATCCCAACCAGCACCTCTATGTGCTATTCCTTTAACCACTTTCTCTGGATATATTTCGGCCTCCTTGGACCCTGGCTCTGGTCCGAAGATATATTCCACATTGCCTCGATCTGGCTTCCTCAATCTTGTAAAATAATACGCTGCTACTCCCAACAAGCCAACATCGAGGCCCAAAGGTAGAACTGCATGTAACGTTGAAATAAACGTAAACAAAACGGATATTAAATAGAATATACCACTGTATGTGTAAGTAATTATATATAAAAACATACTTTCGTTCGTTCGTCCGTTCGATTATCTAATGTATGTTATGATTTTCGAAATTTCAATAAAAACATTCGCCTCATAGAGGAGGGGCTTTTTGACATTGACAGTTGTTCATCGTGACACGTTCGGTTTCTGCTTTGATTCTATCACAAGTTATTCATAACCTCAAAACAATGGACTTTACCTAATATATACAAGTATTTTCGTCAAAACTTACCTTTTCTTATTATGAACATTTTTTCCAATAATTTCAATGTATTGATAATTAAATAATACTTTAAAAATGATATCTCAATCAATTTTTTTTCTAAACAACGTCCAGTAACACGCAGCGGCGCAAAACAAAACTTATCAAGAATGACAAGATTTAAGATGATCTCATCTTTTAAAGGTATACATATTAATATTTTCCGAGAGTGTCTTCGTCACTCTGATTTTGTATGTATATTTAAAATAAACGCATAAAACGTGTTATTTCCGATAAGAAAACGTCTACCAGTTTTTTTACTTTATATTATATAAAAAAATTAATATTAAATTATGATTAGACTACTTGCCTTTTAAATTTACATTATATTTATTATATATAAATGCAAATATAATAAATGTTTAGTTAAGGGCCATAGCACACGGCGTATTTTAAACGCGCAGACGACGCGCATATTACGCGCGTATACGCGATTCAAACGACAGTCGATCGCAACCTTGTAATCTAAGCACACGAGGAGATCATAAAACGCGCGTCTACTCCGCGTATACGCGCAGATACAGCGAACAGAGCCGCTGTGATCGCGCGTAGCTTTTGCGTTTTGATCAGACTCTCCTCTTCTTCACTTGTACAATGGCCCGCCCCGCCCACGCACCTACTACACTCCTTTGTACGCGCGTTTGTATAGCTTCAAACGCGCGTTGAACGTGCGTCAGACGCGCGCTTTTATTTCATCAATGTAAACGCAAATATCAGCGTCTACGGCGCCGAAGACGCGCGTTTCCGGAACGCGCGTCTTAGGCGCGTTTAAAATACGCCGTGTGCTATGAGCCTAAATGTTTGAAAGTACAATACAGATAATATATAATGTGTTTAGTTTCATAATGAATGCTAATTTCTTTAATGTTTATTTATCTATTTAGGCTGGCTGTCATAATATATTATAGTATCTAATCTAATTATGAGATCTGTAACTGTTGCGTAGGTCGACTCGCTTTCGAGGCTATTACTGTGGCTTCCTTCCTTTCGATAGCGAAGGGGCACTTTAAATAAAACAATTTCAACGGATTTTTTGTGTGTCCGCGACCACTGGCTGCTGCAAAGTGTTCCAAACGTCGGGTTTCCAACAAAAAATATAATATACGTAAATAATCTGTTTAAAATGTTTAATAAAAAATATATAAATATCGCGAATATCAAAGTTATCTATTAGTAGGGATTTAGGGAAGGGGCATACTAGAAGAGCGTAAAAGTTTGAATATTTGAACCAATACAGACATGAATTGAGTCAGGAGATAGGAGCTCATTCATCAGGAGCTTATTGGAACTGTTGTCCTTAAGGACATAGGATTAAGATCTTTGAGAACGCATTTAACGCCATCAAGGTTTATCGGACCGTCGTGGCGCAGAGGCGCAACGTCTGCCTGTTTGTGCGACGGTGTCTGGGTTCGATTCCCAGTCGGGGAAGATGGATTTTTCTATTTTCATATTCTTCGCAAACCTTTCCTCTGGTAAACTAGGCAAAGCGCGGCATTGAGTTCCGCCACTCAACACGCAATGCCTCGAAAACGGCGGAAAGCAGGGATCGAGGAAGCAGGGGCTAAGCAACGGAGTGTCTTAACACTAGGTTCCCACGGTCCCTGCAGTTCCCTCTGCCTACCCTGCCTTATGCGGGATAAAGCGTGAAGCTAAAAAAAAAAAATAGAAGGGCTATCGGAATTGGCAGTACAAGCCCTTACACTTTTTACACGTACGACCTCTCTTCGTGACCTTTCCTTTGTCACTTGGCTTCCGAGTCTATAGAGGCGTGACATCAAGGCATCAGCGGGGGCGCGGGTGACAGTGAGACCCAGTTCCCTCATCTACAGCGAGAAGCATTCTTGTTTTTAGGCTCAGATTCGCACATATTAATATTATATGTATAGTATAGTTTACTGTCTTTTATTACCCGGTAGGCACCTGTCTCCAATCACTTTTTTATGACTTGGACTTCAGATCTTACATATGAATGATGTTTTTAAGACCTTTTCAAGAAATTAAATGCGCATTGTAACGTAGACCTTCTGATCTCATCGAAAAGCCTTCTTAAAAAGCTCTTTTCTCGGAACTTGCAAGCACAATGATTTCTTACTATGTACTTATTTAATAGAGTTAAATTAATAAATAATAATCATTTAGACGTTGAAAATTGATTTTCCATAAACATGTACCACTTGAGGCGTCATGCTAGAACTTTTATAAGGGCTCTTTTAAAAGACTTCATACTAAAATCTTTATGATACAGATTGATACAGACTGACTAGGCTAGGTCGAGAAACTAGTAAATAGTATATCCTTTTCTCTTCTTTTTTAAATTACGACACTAAAGAGTCTTGGTCCGTTATTATTGTTAGATCTGTGTAACAAAATATAACTAGCGCCACCTGTTGTCATTCATACATACTATATGCAAAGATATTTAAATAAAACAGTTCAGTTAATTACAAGCCACCATAGCGTTTTATTAATTATTTTACAATGAATTTATAAAGATAACAAAAAACTATAATTTTTACAATTTTAGTTTAGTTTTTAGTATTACTTTTACTTACAACTGGAGTAACCAAGCTAGTTGATGAGCATGAGTGGATGATTTTAAGGAATCAAATTCACAAATCTGAGGACCGTCGTCGTGGCGAAGAGGTAAATTTTATTTGAAAATATTTCCGTCAAAAAATAAACAATACGTAAAATATCAACAAATAGCAAAATAGAAACAATAATATTACCGAATACTAAATATAGTTACACAAAAATCTATAACGTAGTGTCAAAAGCAGTTTTGAAGATTGACATTTTTATGAAGGCACTATCTGTGTCTCGAGTCGTGGTCGAGAAAAGTGTGGGTTTAAAATAAGATTTTTTAGCTTAGGTTCACGTTTTTATCCCCCACATGGCAGGGTAGGCATAGGAAACTGCAGGAACCATTTTAACCTAGTGTTAAGACACTCCGTTTCCTAGTTCCTGCTTTCACCGTCCCCGTAAAATAATATAATTTACAGTAAAGCTTTTCTTTACACTGTATTAAACATATAGATATCGTGGATGAAAGCTTACAAGCGAGCAACAACCACTGACCGTTCGAAAAATGGTTAACCTTTAGATCAACAATCGCAAATTTTAGGCCCAATTTGACATCAGATACTTAGCTGGTAGTTAATGCTATCTATATAGGATAAAGCCTGTTAGTTAAAATAGGTCTTTGTTTGCTTGATATTTCTATCATGAATCTGTGAAATCAAAATTTGTTGCTATCTGCGAGATAAGGAACATATTTCCCATTTTGAGGTTTAATCAGCAAGTGGTGAACTCAGCTCTTAGTAAAAGACAAGATGAAGTTTCATAAAATTTTCATTAAATACTATTAAAGGTACAGAATATATATATAGTATATTAATTGACATGAATCAAACAGTAAATATTAATTGAAGCTTACCACGATGTATAAGGGGAAACCGCACCTAAATCGGATAAGTCATTCTGACACTAGCGTTCACAGACAATCAGAAATCAGGTTGAAAAAAAATAACAACAAATTCGGGTACAGAATCGATTTAGATTTAATTTTTTTTATGAATTTAATCGATCGATTTAGATGAATTTAATCGATTTAATTATAGATATTTAATACGGACAAGCTAAAATGAGAAAAAAGGTAAAAAAAGTAATTAAATCAGATTAATATAAAAACTACACAAAACCGAATTGTAGTGAGAACTTTCAAACTTAATTGAAAAAAGGTAATTCTATGAGATGGAATGGGATGTCATATGGACCCTTAGCCATTGATTTTACTATTTATTTACATTACAAAATCAAAGTCAAAGTCAAAGTCAAATAATTTTATTCAAAATGTGAAGTTACATGGTTCATTTTTTGAACGTTAAATAATTCATTTAATTTACCACCGGTTCGCTAAATTTAATGCCTCAGACCTGAGAAGAACCGAAAGCAAGAAACTCAGCGGAACTTTCTCAATTTCTTATCTCTTTTTTTAAATTTGGCAAAAATTTACAATTCAACAACTCTTATTAGTGACAACGATACTCTAGAACTAGACTGGAGCGAGCATTTCATTCCCAAGGCGTGTTATCATTTATGAAATCATTAAAGCAATAACGTTTAAGACATAAACGTCGTCACAACTTTTTACATGGTATGGTTTACATTTTATGTACGAGTACACCGTGTTATGATTGAATTCTGAACCGCCTCTCATTATGCCATTCAATCACATAAGATACGATACATCTGATGATGAAGAGGATCGTCTCTACGACAGTCAACACGCTGGCTCCGATAAACAACGCTGTTGTGCCGCCTAGGGAAGCTGGTGGAATGAAAATGTCGAAAGTAAATTAATAAATTCCGTAGAATTTTTTGTTTATTGAGTGCAGTTAGACATTGATTTATAGAATATAAGCGAGAGTCACAATGACAAAAATAAACTTAAAATGATAAAATAAATACCAACTAGGCAAAGCGCGCATTGAGTTCCGGCCACTCAACACGCAATGCCTCGAAACGGCACGGAAAGCAGGGACCGAGGACAAGCAGGGGTAAGCAAGGAGTGTCTTAAACTAGCTTCCCACGGCACCTCTGCAGTTCCCTCTGCCTACCCTGACTTGTGCGGGGAGAAAGCGTGAAGCTAAAAAAAAAAAAACTAGAAGGGCTATCGGAATTGGGCGTAACAGCCCTTAACTTTTTACAGTACGACTCGATCGCGAAACGTTGTTGTTTTTTAATTTTATTATGCAGCAAGCTTCGTGACCTTTCATTTGTCACTTGGCGTCGAGTCTATAGAGGCGCTGAATCAAGGCATTCAGCGGGGGAGTGCGGGGTGACAGTGAGACCCAGTTCCTCATCTACAGCGAGAAGCATTCTTGTTTAGGCTCAGATTCGCACCATATTAATATTATATGTCTAGTATAGTTTACGTATTTTATTACCCGGTAGGCACCTGTCCCAATACTTTTTTATGACGGGACTTAGATCTTACATATGGAGTATGATGTTTTTTAAGGACTTTCAAGAAATTAAATGCGCATTGTAACGTAGACCTTTGATCGCCATCGAAAGTGCCTTCTTAAAAGCTCTTTCTCGGAACTTGCAAGCACCACAATGATTCTTATATGTACTTATTTTATAGAGTTAAATTAATAAATAATAAATCATTTAGACGTTTGAAAATTGATTTTCATAACACAGGTGTACCACTTGAGGCTCATGCTAGAACTTTTAAGGGTCTTTTAAAAGACTTCATACTAAAAATCTTTATGATACAGATGATACAGACTGACTAGGCTAGGTCGAGAAGAAAATAGTGTAAAATAGTATATCCCTTTCTCTTCTTTTTAAATTACGACAGTAAAGAAGTGCTTGTCCGTTAATTATGGTTAGATCGTGTACAAAGATATAACTAGCTGCCAACATGTTGTCATTCCTACATACTATATGACACGATATTTAAATAAACAGTTCAGGTAATTACAAGCCACCCATAGCGTT
The DNA here is from genome assembly GCA_037178615.1 of Dione vanillae. Classification (NCBI taxonomy): domain Eukaryota; kingdom Metazoa; phylum Arthropoda; class Insecta; order Lepidoptera; family Nymphalidae; genus Dione; species Dione vanillae. The sequence goes on along the minus strand of JAZFAU010000317.1, from coordinate 251,637 downwards.
GTATTAATTATTTACAAGGGCATTTAGAAAAGGATACCAAAGATGAAACGATTAATTTTTTCATTTTAGTTTAGTTTTAGTATTACTTTACGGACAATGGAGTAAACCAAGCTAGTTGTGATGAGCATGAGTGGATGATTTTAAGGAATTCAAAATTCACAAATATGAGGACCGTCGTCGTGGCGAAGAGGTACCTTTTATTTGAACATATTTCACGTCAAAAACCAAATAAAAAAAAAAAAAAAAAGAAACAATACGAAAACTATCAACAAATAGCAAAAAGAAACAATCATATCTACGAGAATCTCAATAGTAGTTTAAACAAAAATCCTATTAACGAGTGTCCCCCCCCCCCCAAAAGCAAGTTTGACGATTTGACAATTTTTTAGAAGGGCACTATCTGTGTCTCGAGTCGTGGTTCGAGAAGAAAAGTGTGGTTTACAATAAAGAGGTTTTTAGTTAGGTCACGTTTTTCTCCCCCACATGGCAGGGTAGGCATAGGACAACGCAGGACCCATTTAACTGTGGTTAAGACATCTCCGTTCATAGTTCTGCTTTCACCTCCGTAAAATAATCTTAATTTACAGTAAAGATTTTCTGTTAACGGTAAAACATATAGATATGTGGATTGAAACTTACAACGAGAGCATACAAACACTGACCGTGAAAAAATGGTAACCGTTTAGATCAACAATCGCAAATTTTAGGCCAATTTGCATAAGATACTAGCTGGTAGTTACTTGCTATCTAGTATAGGATAAAGACTGTTAGTTAAAATAGGTCTTGTTTGTGATATTTCTATCTGAATCTGTGAAATCAAAATTGTTGCTATCTGCGAGAGATAGGAAATATTCCAATTTGAGGTTTACTCAGCAATGGTGAACTCAGCTCTAGTAAAAGACAAGATTGAAGTTTTCATAAATTTTCATTAAATACGATTTAAAGGTACAGAATGTTATATATGTCTATAATTGACAGGATAAACAGGAAATATTAATGAAGCTTACCACGATGTATAAGGGAAACCGCACCTTAATCGGAGAAGTCATTCGACACTAGCGTTCACAGCCAATCAGAAATCAGGTTTGAAAAAAAATAACATACCAAATTCGGGTACAGAATATCGATTAGATTCATTTTTTATGAATTAACGACGATTTAGATGAATTTAATCGATTGAATTATAGATATTTATGACGACAAGCCTAAAATGAGAAAAAAAGGTTTAAAAAAAGTAATCAATCAGTTTTATAGAAAAAATTACACAAAAACCGAATTGTAGTGAGAACTTTCAAACAATTGACAAAAAGGTAATTTATGAGATGGAATGGGAGTCATAGGACCCTAGACCATTGATTTTACTCTTTTTTACATTACAAAATCAAAGTCAAATTCAAAGTCAAATAATTTTATTCGAAAATGTTGAAGTTACATGGTTCATTTTTGAACGTTAAATAATCATTTAATGACACCGGTTCGCTAAATTAAGCATCGACCTGAGAAGAACCGGAAGAAGCAGAGAAACTCAGCGGAACTTCTCATTTCTTATCTCTTTTTTAAATTGGCAAAAATTAAATTCAAAACTATTATAGGGACAACAGATACTATAGAAATAGGACTGGAGCGAGCATTTCATTCCCAAGGGCTGTATTCATTATGAAATCATTAAAGCAATAACGTTAGAATAAAACGTGTCAAAACTTTTACATGGTATGGTTTAAATTTTATGTACACCGTGTATGATTGATTTGAACGCTCTCATTTGCCATTCCCAATCACATAAGATACGATACATCTGATGATGAAGAGGATCGTCTCACGACAGTCAACACGCTGGCTCCGATAAACAACGCTGTGGCCGCCTAGGGAAGGGTGGAATGAAATGGTCGAAAGGAAATAATAAATCAGTAGAATTTTTTTGTGATTGAGTGCAGTAGACATTGATTTAAGAATATAAGCGAGAGTCACAGGACAGAACAGAAACTTTAAAATGATAAAATAAATACCTTAAAACACAAAAACACACGTGTATTTCACATATTTTTATAATATTTTAGGTTAACTGGCAAATGCCTCAGGTTCATGCTATAAACGTTTTGTATTATCGTTGTAATAGAATACATACGCATGTATTTATTTTATTTATTTATTTATAATATTTATATAAAGAAGTTGTAAACAAATTGTTAGTGATCACCATTTTTATTTGTTGTTATCACAAAAATGTGTCTTTGATGATAATAAAGTTCTTTAAATTTTAAACTTAAACCAAAAAAAAATGATTACGATAATAATCGTATTAGAATGAAACTGTGGTAAGGTTATTAACGCCCACCTCTAAAGCGTTTTTCCCACAATGACAGTACTAATTTTTTGTTTTTTTTTTTTTTAGCTTCACGCTTTTATCCCGCACATGGCAGGGTAGGCAGAGGGAATTGCAGGAACCATACGAACCTAGTGTTAAGACACTCCGTTACTTAGTCCCTGTTTACTCCGTCCCCGCTTTCCGCCGTTTTCGAGGCATTGCGTGTTGAGTAGCGGAACTCAACGCCGCGCTTTGCCTTAGATGCCAGAGCGAAGAAAATGGAAATAGAAAAATCCATTCTCCCCGACTGGGAATCGAACCCAGTAACCGTCGCGTTACAGGCAGACGTTGCGCCTCTGCGCCACGACGGTCCTCCAATTGTTGAAAATATAAAAACAAAAATTATATATAAGAAGCAAAGGTATATAATATACCAATTTCCTCAAACAAATGTGCCATAATATGTATATATGACCAAGGCTGATAAAATTTTTATACAATGATAAAATAGGATGATGTTTTTTAATATAGCCAGCCAAGTGGCTAGTTATTACAACAGGTTATGTCATAGTTGTCAACACCGAGAGAAGATCTGGAACCGTGCAAGACTAAGATCCTGAGTCTGCAGTGGAGAGTGGCCATCCGCATGGTGCGGGGATATCGCACTATATCCTTCGAGGCGGCGACCCTTTTGGCGTGCTTTCCGCCGTTGGACATCTTGGCGGAGAAGGACGCGAGGGTCTACGACCAGATTCGCGCCCTTCGTCAAAGCGGCGGAAGTGCGTCTTACCCTGCCAGCGTTCTCGAATCGCTCAGGCGGCAGGAGCAGCGAAGGGCACACACGACGTGGTACGCCCGTCTCCGCGGGACAAATACACAAATGCGTCGTGAGTGCGATCCTGCCGGCCTTCGAGGCCTGGATGCGAAGGAAGCGACGAGTCATCTTCCGACTTACACAGGTACTGACCGGTCACGGTTGCTTTGGAGAGTACCTGTGTAGGATCGGACTAGAGGCGACGGCGGCTTGCCACCACTGCGGGGCGGACAAAGACACTGCCCAACGCACGCTGAAGGCGTGTCCCGCGTGGACCGCGGAGAGGCAAGTCTTGGTCCAGCAAATCGGGCGAAATCTCTCCCTGCGAGCAAGTCGTGTCGGAGATGCTACGCAGGGGCGCCAGTGCCCGGGGCGAAATAAATAGGGCACTCCCTCCGGCCGTGGGTGCGGGAGATGGTCTCACGCATCCGTTTTCATATGGCCGAGAGGAAGACCGCAGTCTGGCATGGCCCCGGACTGCCGGTGTACACACCAGCCAGCGAGGGGTTCGAGGAGGGCGAGACCATCTTCGTCCTCCTGAGAAGGGCTCCGCAAGCCACGAGCGGAGCAATGCACGGGAGAGGCCGCGGACATGCTGCGAAAGCGATCCCGTAGCCTCTCCGTTTTTTCGTGCTGTGGCGGCCATCGCAGGGGGTTTTAGTGAGTACAATCTCACATAACCTGGCCTCCCTCCCAGGAGTCGGGTATCTATGAAGATTTCCACCTGCGTCAAAAAAAAAAAAGATCTGGAACCAACTGGGACAAGGAAGAATCGCACGTCATGGTGCAGTGAATATTTTAGTTGTAGTTGGATCTAATGGGAAATGCCTTTAAATAGGCAAAGTAGGTCTTAAACAATGTAGAATTATTCAAAAATATAATAAAAACGTGCGTTTCAACAAAATAAAGGACCAAAGCAAGCAAACTAATATGAATACAGATAAAAAAAAAGAATTAAACATACAGAATAAATCATCTAGACTGAATATGATGTCGCGGTGGAGACGAAACTTCGGCGGCATCAGTTTAAATCTGACAACAGATTCTAGTGGAGACTCGGACGTGTCGTTCATGTTGTTGTAAAGTAAAAAAGTTGACAGTTATGTTTTAGTTTAAATAAATCAAAAAAATTACAGACAACAATAAAATATTTGTAAAAGTAGCTTCACGCTTTATCCCGCACATGGCAGCGTAGGCAGAGGGAACTGCAGGAACCATATGAGTGTTGAGACACTCCGTTGCTTAGTCCCTGCTTCCTCCGTCCCCGCTTTCCGTCGTTTTCGAGGCATTGCGTATTGAGTGGCGGAACTCAACGCCGCGCTTTGCCTAGTTTCCAGAGCGAGGAAAATGGAAATAGAAAAATCCATCTTCCCCGAGTGGGAATCGAACTCACAAACCGTCGTTTAAAGTAGCTACTAAAAAATAAAATAATTTTAAGCACCACATTACTAATAATACTTCATAATCTTTAAATATACTTTCTATTTTTAGAGTTTATATTTATTTCTACACTATTAACTAATTTAATAAAGCTATAGCAGTTTGTTTGCTTAAACATACTAGCCTCAAGAAATACTGGTTCCATTTAAAATAATATTTTTGTATGGAATATTACATTTTTCGAGAATAACTATAATTTGTATTGAATGACCTTATAATACAGCAAACAGAATACTCAGATATTTTCATTTGTATATAAAGCTACCTTATAAAACATGATATTAAAATAAAACGTTGCATACTTACTGATTAATGATCTTTTTTGTGTGTGAATAATAATTGAGTTCTTCGCATTGTGGCATGCAGGGGCATTTTGCAAGATTTTTCGGTAAATTGATAAGGATTTCGACGTTGCGACCGATGCATGCCATGCCGTGCGCGTCACACACTGTCGCCATCTTTATCACAAAATGGCGGGAAGTGAAAATTAAACGATAAATTAAACTAGATATTAATTTTAAGTGTACTAAAATATGTTATTATTAAATTTAATTTATTGTTATTTTGTTGAATTTGTTATGTAATAATTTTGAAGTTTATTTTGACATTTTTTTATTTTTTTTTCAGGATATTTTGTTGTAGTCTGTTACTTAGAGGTTTTATTTAGTCTTTATTTAATGTCAACTTTTATCTTATATTGTAGTTTTACCTGCGTGAGTAAATTGTAATAATTATAATTTTATTAAAATCCCTGAAGTAGTTCTGACCTCACATACATATATAGATTATATATATACATCATGAACGTGATATCATATACTTAGCCCATAATTTTCCTCCAAACTATAAAACACAAAAATATTGTTTAATATGAGCCAGTATAGCTTAAAAGCTGTAAGTTGAGTGTTAGTGTTAATTGTATATTAAGTATAGTTTAAGTATATACACATGTTTTTTGTCTTACCGCCTTTTATATTGAAATAAGGGCGGCAACCACAAAACATAAGCGCCAAACGCGTTCTACAGTGCATTTGACATAGACCGAAGCTATAAGCCTGGAAAATAAACAAGGTTAATATAAAAAATCATCGTGGAAGCACAGCGCGAGACTGCAAACTCTAGAGTTGTGAGTTCGATTCCTTTTCAAGTGAACAAATAATTGTAATTTCCTCGTTATAGTGAGAATACAAAATTCCATTACTTAACACTGTAGTAAGCAGGGACTAAGCAACGGAGTGTCTTAACACTAGGTTCGTTTGGTTCCTGCAGTTCCCTCTGCCTACCCTGCCATATGCGGGATAAAGCGTAAAGCTACAAAAAAAAATCACTGTCTGAAAAATTTAAAGGAAAGCAGAGAGTGTTATAACAATAAAATTCCTCTGTATATATGCGGCGTACAAAAACAGTGTAAAAAGATAAATCCCGCATATAGCAGAGTAGGCAGAGGGAACCGTTAGGCAGACTAGAGCGGGAACGGAGTGTTGAGACACTCCGTTCTCCATTTTCCGCCTTGTCAAGGCATTACGTGGTGAGTGGTGGAACTCAACCACTAAATAAAATTATAATTATTTCCTTTACAATTTAACTATTTTTTTTTTTTTTTAATTTAACTTCACGCTTTATTCCGCACATGGCAGGGTAGGCAGAGGGAACTGCAGGGATCGTGGGAACCTAGTGTTAAAACACTCCGTTGCTTAGTCCCTGCTTTTTTCCGTCCCCGCTTTCCGCCGTTATCGAGGCAATGCGTGTTGAGTGGCGGAACTCAACGCCGCGCTTTGCTTTAACTATTTTAATAACTTTATATTTATTATAAATAGTTTTGTGAAGATTTGATCCCATGCTTACTCTGATGGAATCGCCGAGCCATTCATTTGGATATTTACACCGACGCTGTTCCGGTCTCAGTCCTTCTATTCTGTTAGCGGCTTCGATTTCTACCACCTAAAACATTTAACAATATATGAAAAATAAACGCTAAAAAGATGGGAATCGTGTATACAATAAATTTATTTATTAAATAAAACATATTAACCGCGTATACTGACATTATTTGCAGTAATCCTTAGTCACGTCTTGCGAGTGGACTGAGGTTGAGCATTTATATCAAACTACCGTCAACGGTTTCTTCTTTCGTTCTTTTCTCTATTTCTTCGGGTTTGGTTGAGTTTTAAAGTTAAATTAAGGTTTCTATGATTTATTGTTACTTTTTTTACAAGATCATTAACAATATATAAATAGTTAATATTTTTTTTTATTATTTTATTAATAAATTTAATATTGTCTAACATCTCAAGTGAACAAATGATAGTATATTTTAATTTTTTTCTCCAATAGAGCTAATTATGGTAAAGGGCTTCATCTTCTTTACCATCAACACATTTACCTTGTAGTCTGTAATTAATTCTTCACCAGGATATATTTCTCCAGTTGGATTGGATATAGCCGTCGCGATGTCGAATGGAGAATGAATGAAATATATATAGTTTCTTATTTCGTTCTTTTCTCTATTTCTTCGGATTTGGTATCAGAAAATTTTTTTCTTTATGTAATACAGTCCTTTATACCGTATACCTTCATACCGTTTATTTTTTTTGTGAGTTCTCGATTCAACGTGACATTGACGAAGTAAATTGTGCTTAACTGGCACGATCGGAACAGCATAAATAAAAAGAAGAAGAATTATAGGTAGATACAGAATGAGCATAGTGTGTCTTGTCTCCAGGTATGGTGATGTAGGACTGTCTCCCAGGTGGCTTATAATTCTAGCTTCACGCTTTATCCCACACATGGCAGGGTAGGCAGAGAGATCTGCAGGGACCGCGGGGACCTAGTGTTAAGACACTCCGTTGCTCAGTCCCTGCTTTCTCCGTATAATTCTCTTTTTCTTCTTCAATTCTCTTTTTTTAATTGGGATATCTTTGTATTTCGAAATCGGTAATAAATCCGATTTCCCTATTTATATTTTTATTTGTAAGGTAAGCAACAGTCACAGTTTAGTTTGAATGCTCCTGCATACTACAATGGAATATTGCATTTAACTAGTCTCAAGAATCGGCTCACTTTTTTGTTAGCCTTTAAAATAGTTTATATAGAATCTCTTCTTAAGATATTGCCGTTCCTGTCTGTAACTCCTTTGACATATGGTATAAGTGCTGGTTGTCACTGTACTGTGGGTGGCTTGGTCGTTTTTTTAATATGGTTGGTGGGATAGTTTAGCTTGTTCTGATTAAAAGAACTTGGAAACGTGAGCATTCCAAATAAATGTCTATATACGCGATTAGTCCAGTCAAATTGTTTTATTTAATATAATCTTTAAATATTGTAAAAATCGAAGATTTTTTCAGTAAATATTTAAATTTATAAACTTTCTAGTTGACAATGTGATGTTACATTCATTTTGTAATCAATTAAACCCAAGGAATACTTTAATTTTTTTTTACCTTCACGCTTTATCCCGCATATTGCAGGGTAGGCAGAGGGAACTACAGGAACAATATGAACCTAGTATTAAAAGACTCCGTTGAATAGTCCCTGCTTACTCCGCTTTCTGCCTTTTTCGAGGTATTGCGTGTTGAGTGGCAGAACTCAACGCCGCACTTTGCCTAGTTTCCAGAACGAAGAAAATGGAAAGAGAAAAATCCATCTTCTCCGAGTGGGAATCGAACCCTCAAACCGTCGTCTTTACACTAGGTAGGCGCTTACGCCTCTGCGTCACGACGGTCCTAAAAATTAATATAACTTTGTTAATTTTATATTTCCAAATTTAGTGCACTTTTAACAGACACGCTACAGTGTTGTGACGTCATTTGGTCATGTAAACAATTGTTCACTTGCATTGACGTTTGCTCAAAATCATGATAGTATATTTTAATTTTTTTTTCTCGAATAGAGCTAATTATGGTGAAGGGCTTCATCTTCTTTACTACACTACACATTTACCTTGTAGTCTGTAATTAATTCTTCACCAGGATATATTTCTCCAGTTGGATTGGATATAGCCGTCGCGATGTCGAATGGAGAATGAATGAAATACTACAAAAAACCATCACCATTATATATTATTTGTGGAAGTGTTTTAATTGCGCACACTTAGAGAGGCGAATTTTTGACCTAGAATTTTACTTTTGGTACCGTTTTAAAGATCTGGAAAAGGCGTATTGGTCTAAAATATAGCCAGGTATTAGGGTAGTAATTGTAATAACCTTACCATTACCCTAACTTGACTCCTTGATTGGCCGCCGTAGGCTTGGGGTAGCGTATGACTGTAACGCGTTGGTACTGGATATAATCCTCACCACAGAACGGTAGAGCACGGCGTTGAGTTCCGCTACTCAGTCCTCTCTTATACGACATACACAAGAGAGTAGTAAGCACTGTACAAGAACTATTAGACAGCTCATTTAGAAATATATGATCGAGATAATGTATCATTTTTTTAATTTTGCTGGTAAAAATCTTGTTTTTAAAATGTTATTTGCAAAACATCATAGGTACAGGGAGGGTATTGTGTACATCATTCGTTTCCGCCTTTTAATTTTTTGACATTACGATGTGAGTGGCGGAACTTAACACCGCGTTCTGTCTTGTTAACAGAACGAGAAAAATAATAATACCACAGATTATTTTGATATGCAAGTCATTATCAGGTAAAGCTATGGTACTTAAAGCAAAAATAAAAAAAATATTTTAAAAAAGTATAACTATAAACTTAGGGATAACATTACACTTAGTGTGACGGATACGGATTTTTTGATAATTATAATATTTTTTATATTATTACATTCTATTTTTTTTTTTTAAATATTTTTCTTATATGTTTTTTGAGTTGCGAAACTCAACGCCGCACTTGCCCACAAACAGCAGACGCTACGCCACTGCACTACGACGCTTCTCAATTATAAAAATATTTAATAAAAAGCATTCTCTTTTGCCAAGCATTTGTTTTTTACAATAATCTTAAATCTTCGTGTTGCAACTTGTGATCCATGTTCAATACTTCAACATTTGAAACCACTTACTCTTACACCGTTCTCCAGTGAATTTATTCTCACATAACACGCCTCACTATGATAATGGCATTTCATAAGGTCTAAGTTTTTCCAAGCAGTTGCACCAATTTTCTGATGCTGCGCGTATTGGGAATTGAAGCTTTTACACAAGCCTTCTTCTGTCATTACTTGTACCCATTTTATCTGAAAAGTGATTTTACAAGCTAATTGTCAAAACTAATTGTAATTAAAAATACTTAACTCCAATTTAATTGATTTGCTAGACCAGATATCAAAACATGGTGAAAAGTTTACCAAGTCATCATCAACTGAAACAAAACGTTTATGATCTTTTGGATTTAAATAGACTGTTGTCCTGTTTTTGTCCTGTTACCAATTTTCGATAGGTACTGAAAGATTATTAAAAAACAATCGCTTTGCGAGAGAGAATCTTATTTTCTTTAAATATTTTTATGATTTTTAAAGTGTTAATCCACGCTGAGGACAGAAATGATATTAGAATTTCGACGCAGCGTTATAAAGAATGCATGGCTTTCTGGTTTCAAATTCCTTTGCTTAAAATTTTATATGTTTTCTTTAAGTATTTTATTTTATCCTCAGCGAGGATTAACATTTAAAAAATAATAAAAATATGATATATTCTCTCTTTACTCGTTTCCGTAGACTTTAAAACAAGAAGTGTCACTCACTTCTCTATGATCCGAGGTAACAGCTTCCAATGGATAGTCCGGATGTACATCGAGAGCCAGTTGTAGCAAATCTATATCGTTAACCGAATCATCGCTTTGATATTTCCAAAAATTCTGCAAGTTTCTCCTAAATGACACTTCGGCTATGAGGTCGACGAATTCATAGTAATATTGGTATTTATCCGGATCAGATTCTTCAGTTACATTCCATTTGCTAAAAGAAATGCAATTTAGGGATAAACAGGTGAGGCTTAATTTAAAGTATAGTATTAACTAGTCTTTATAAGCTTGACAAAATTAAAAAAAAATTTTCAAAGATAAAAAATAAGTTTCAAATAAAGTAAATAATTAAATTATTGTTCCAAAATAAAACGCCATTTGTCAAGTATGACGCGAGCGTACACTGGACTGTCAGAGCGGGACAGAGATATATCTCTGTCAAATTCGGTTAATTTTGAATGAAAGGTACTGATTGACAACTTTCAATAGTATTCTAGTACGACATCTTTACGTATTTAATCACGACCACCTCACACGTTACGTTACACAGGATCATTTTTCTCATTTCACGATATTTATACGTGCTGTACGTATAAATATCGTGAAATGAGAAAAATGATCCTGTGCCTAAACTATTAATGAATGTTAACTAGTTTTTTGTATAATTTTAAGTTTTTTGTGTGATAACGGCCGCGTTGTCGAATAGGATAGGATGATATTCAACTCTATAGAATACGATTATTTTCCTGCCTTACATGAAAGAATGATATGGTGCAGTGGTAATGTCCGCTACATAAACTAGCAAAGTCTTGAAAAAAGGAGGTCTTAATACTAATAATAACCTATTGTTTTTGTGGTTCCCTCTGACTACCTTGTTATGCTTTGGATAAAGCGTGAAGATAATAATTAAAAAATGTAGAGATGTGTCAATAAAGCCTATATGAATACTGACATGGCATATTATCATGGGTAAAGGATGTAGGAGGGTTTGGTGCCCACTCTACCCTAGAATGTTCATTATCAAGAGAAGAAACTACTTATACAAGGCAGTGAATCTATGTAAAATTTAAGAAATTTTAATTATAAAAATTTTCTTTCCTATTTAGGATTGAAGAGTTAAATAAATTGTATCTGTTTATTCCTATTTGTGCCGCCCCCTGCGATGACCCCCGCGCGGGTTGTCGTCAGGGTCTTGTGCCAACTCCCGGCGCGAGCGGTCAGTAGTAGTTAGTAGTAGTTGTCGAGAGGTAGTAAAAGGGGCACGTGAGACGGCCGACGCGAGCGCACGTCCTTCCTGAATCTAATATTAATTAGCGGTGTGATTTTCCCTCCCTCAGCCTTATTTGATTTCCCTTTTGTGTATTCCCTCTTGATATTGAACCTGACAAAGACAAAACCTACAAAAGATAATAGTGCAAGTAATCCTAAGTGAAGAAAACTAATGTGAAACATTCCACGGGAACAATCAGTGTTTGTGTTGTGAATCATGAAGATAAGGTACTGTACAATTTCTATTATCCTAAAACCGACTATAAAGTAAATAATTAATAAATAACCTCCACTTCAGCACGCTTCCACAATTGCTGACCCCTACCCACTATTCAATATATATTTTTTGGTAGCAGAACGCGGTTCATTATATTCATTAAATACTACTATATACAATTTTCTGGTAGCAGAGCGTGGTTTTCATCCCTCTGGGCCCCCTTAATTATAGCGTGGTTTAATCCCTCTGAGTCCCCCTGATTATAGCGTAGTTTCATGCCCCTGAGTCCCTTTGATTACAGTGTTATTCTCCCGTTTTGGTATTTTGGCTCTTAATTTGGTACCTAACGCATAATTACAATATAATTTGATTTCCTAACCTTTTAAAACGTGTTCGCATCGAGTTGTTTAAAATATAACGCAGTCGTGGGTAGAATCATATCGTCGCGCGCTCGCCTTGCCGCATACTACGCGTTTCATTCGAGTATGCTCGTGAATTATATTTTATTATAAATAATGTTATATGAAATTTTTATACATATAATATTGAATATATAATTGTGTAGGGTGAATGCATAATGTGTAAAATATATAAATAAATATTGAATATAATTTTATATATTAAATATAAAATATAATAAATACACATAATATGGTTACATATATTTTATAATATTACGCCTATACGTTATTACCTATCCCGTTTTAAATTATAATTGAAGTTAGTTAAAATATTTTAATATAATTTCCTTAAAAAACTAACTTACTTTAAAATATTATCCCTACCCTTTTATTGTTACCCTTTTTTTTTATTTTTATTTAAATGAAGCTTAAGCCTTAATTGTAGTCATATTGTATATCATATTATTTTGTTGTATTGCGATATATGTAGATGCGACGCGTCCCTGAACTTGACCGTAACTGGTTTCTTATCTCGCCAGCTGTTGTGGATTCATTGTTTATTACGAGTTTATTATTTTTTCAATATTTTAGTTGAGTTATTTGTTTACTTGATTTCTGATTTCGCCCGTTGGTAGTGGGTTCATTGTTTATTACGAGTTTATTATTTTTTTAATATTTTAGTTGAGTTATTTGTTTACTTGATTTCTGATTTCGCCCGTTGGTAGTGGGTTCATTGTTTATTACGAGTTTATTATTTTTTTAATATTTTAGTTGAGTTATTTGTTTACTTGATTTCTGATTTCGCCCGTTGGTAGTGGGTTCATTGTTTATTACGCGTTTATTAATTTTTAATATTTTAGTTCAGTTATTAGTTTACTTGATAATTTAAAATGGCTACTCATGATGAAACAGTAAAATGTTCCTTATATACGGAAAGCGCAGAATATAGAAAAAATATAGGTGTGGTACGCTTTGTTTCCGATTGGATTGCCGATACCTCGGAACTTCTTGGCACTTCTGAAATACCTAGATTATTAGTTAGGTTCAAGGATTTAGATTCTCATTGTAATTTATTTGTAAACGCGTCCTCAGTGCTCCTGGGTGGGTTAGACCCCGCTATCGATTACCAAGAAATTAGTTATGTAAAAAAAGAAGTGCGTTTAGTAAATAAGAAAATAGACGACCTCCGGGTGCGTCAGTTAGAGTTGTGCCCACCTGCTCCCGTAGTTGATCCCGTCATGGCCGGTACACCCGTGGGAGTGAGTAATAAAAATATTACTGAGCGAACTACTTATAATAGATTACCTGATTTACCTATCCCTAAGTTTGATGGACGTCCTGACTCCTGGATAAGTTTTATTGATCAGTTTGACAGTGTAGTAGATTCCCAACACCATTTAACCCCCACAATGAAATTGCAGTACTTAGTTGGATCCTTAGCAGATGAACCTAAGCGGTTGTTGCTACATTTAAAAATTGAAGAAGGCAACTATGAAGTTGCTCGTGAGTTGCTGAAACAGCGGTATCACAATACACGGGTTCTTGCTGATACCTACATAACCCAGATACTTACCCTGCCGGAGATTTTGAATAAATTTACAGGTTTGCGCGCGGCCTTTTTGAACCCCTTGTTAACTGCCTATCGCTGTTTAGAACGTTTAGAGTTACCCGTCTCCTCATGGTCTTATATGTTAGTACATATATGTTTGACTAAGCTTCCCTCTGAATTGAAATCCCGTTTTGAGCGTTGTTATGGCGGTGACGCTGATGAATTACCTACCTTTAAAAATCTTACTACCTTTTTGGAAGACGAATGTCGTCACCATGACAACGTTGGCAACACCTCCCTTGTAGATTCTAACCTGACGAAATTTAAAAGTACTGTACCTAAACATACTTACTTTGCGGCTCCTCCCTCCCCTATGTTAAATAATAGAAAAAAAATGTTACCTTTAATAAATAATAGTAAAAAATGTTACCTGTGTGCTTCCTCTTCCCATTATCTCCGTGAATGTCCCGAATTTAGAGCTATGAATCCTAGAGAAAGATCGGGATTTGTAAAACATTCCCGGTTATGTTATAGGTGTTTGGACAAACATCCAATTCTTATGTGCAAGCGGGACTACAAATGTTCAACCTGCGGTCGCTCATCCCATCATACTATGCTATGTTTTAATGATTCCCGTAACCCAATGTATCCCACCTCATCCAATCGCAATTATAATTGTAATTCCAAATTTAATAAACGCAATTATCCGCGTACCTATCCTTCTTCTACCCGCGGTCCCCATATGGGCGGGGGCCAGCATAAGAAATATTCCCCTTCGCAACTCCAGCGCTCCCCCCAACGACATTCCCAGAGAGCTTCTCCCCCCAGAAAAAATGCTCCGCCCCAACCTAGACAGGTTGAAAATATTATAAGATATCGTGATAATTCCTATAATAGAGAAGATAGACCCACATAGCTAGATACTTGTATTACTCCCCCTTCCCCTTGCGTTAATATCTCACCCAATTCCCTTATATTATTGCCTACTGTTAAATTACACGTTAAAACTGCTAGTGGTTATTTTATTGAAGCGCGTGCCTTATGTGATACCGGTGCCCAGGGTTGCCTCATTACAACCGATCTTGTTGTTAATTACCTTAATTTGACCATCTCCTCCTCCTGTGCCCCTGTACGTGGCATAGGTAATATTCCTTTAGTGGTTTCCCGTGGTTCTATTTCCCTGTGTTTTAAACCTTTGTATAATTCCTTCCCTGAGGTGTCAACCTCTGCTATGGTTATAGATGTGATTGCCGGTACGCATCCTGAGTTTGAGTTCCCTGAGTCTGTGTTTTTTCCTAGTAGTGATTTTTCCCTTGCTGACCCTACCTATAATAAGCCTGGCCCGATAGATATACTATTGGGTGCTGACGTGTTCGGCGCGCTTTTATTACAAGATAAAATATTTAACTTTAACGGCCTTACTGCTTTATCTACAATTTTTGGTTATATTGTTTGTGGTCCAGTCGCTGCCGATTATGGTGAATTGGAGCCCCCTATGACTGGAATATCCTTATCCCGTCTCATCGAGAGATTCTGGAAGGTCGAAGAGACCCCTCAACCTATGATTGCTAACCCCTTAGATAACGTGTGTGAGATATTTTTTAAAAGTACAACCTCCCGTCACACTGACGGTCGGTTCATTGTGAGACTCCCCTTCCTGAACGATCGACCTACTCTTGGAGAATCTAAACCTACAGCTATCCGTCGTTTCCTTGGCCTCGAGAAGCGTTTAAACGCGGACCCTAAATTACGTGATAAATATATTTCTTTTATGCGTGAGTATATTGAGTTAAATCATATGAGTGCTTATCCCTTCCCCTTACCCAGTGAACATTACTTTATTCCCCACCATGGTGTCTTTAAGACCGGAGACACATCTAAAATACGTGTTGTTTTCGATGGTAGTTGTCCCTCGTCTAACGGTATCTCACTTAATGAGTGCCTACATAGTAGTCCTAAATTACAAAAGGACATTAGTCTAATCCTCCTTAACTTTCGTAAGCATGTCGTTGTGTTTGTGGCAGACATACGCATGATGTTCCGTATGTCGTGGGTACATCAGGATGATCGTAAATACCAACTTATTTTATGGCGTGAATCCCCTTCTGATCCCTTACTCACCTATTCCCTAAATACTACAACTTATGGTTTGCGTTCTAGTCCTTACGTTGCAATGCGTACATTATTAGAGTTAGCTGAGCAGGAACGTGATACTTACCCCAAAGCTGCTGCAGTCCTAGAGAATGATGTATACGTTGATGACTGTCTTACTGGTTCGGATTCCCTTGAAAATGCTCGTATCCTTAAATCTGAACTTGAGAATATTATGACTTGTGGTGGTTACGAGCTTAGGAAATGGATTAGTAACAAACCTGAACTTCTCGCAGACTTCCCTTCAGATCATCTGCAGCTGTCTCACTCTTTTCAAGACCCTGATAACCCTCAAACATTTGCAGTCCTCGGTGTCCTTTATAACCCCACCAGTGATGCATTTACTTACCGTTTTTCATTTCAACCTACTGAGACAGGCACAAAGCGCAAGGTTTTGTCCTTAATAGCCAGAATTTATGATCCTTGCGGTTGGATATCCCCTGTTGTATTAAAAGCAAAATTATTTATACAGAAATTGTGGCTGTCTGGCCTTTCCTGGGATGATGTACTTACCCCTGAGCTAACCCTAGAATGGAACCTTTTTATTAGAAACCTTGAGTGTGTTAAAGATATTTCAATCCCGCGGCGTGTCTTTACTGACAGTTCCTTTTCCTATTCCATACATGGTTTCTGTGATGCCTCAGAATCCGCCTTTGCCGCAGTAGTGTATTTAAGAGCAGAAAATCCTTCAGGCCAGTGTTCAGTTCATCTCCTAATTTCTAAAACTAAAGTTGCCCCTATACGTACCCGATTGACTATACCTAAATTAGAATTACTTGGTGCTACCCTGCTTACTAAATTAATTAATCATGTTGTCCCTGAATTACGAAAGTCAATCCAGTTAGACTCCATCACTACCTGGAGCGATAGTAAAATTGTGTTGGCCTGGCTTAAGACCCCTCCTCATAACTTACAAACCTTTGAAGCCAATCGAGTTTCCCAGATATCCTGCTCAGAAGTTCAATCAGAGTGGCGGCATATTCCTGGTAATGTGAATCCGAGCGATTGTGCATCCCGTGGATTAACAGCATCAACCTTACTTAAAAATTATTTATGGTGGTCCTGTACCTGGTTATTACTTCCTCACACCCAGTGGCCCGTTGCAGAGTCTAATACTGATTCTGATCCTAATCTTCCCGGACTTCGTTGTTTGTTAACCACTACTTCCTTACCTGCACCTGATCCATTATTCTTACTTGAACGTTTTAGTTCCTTTACAAAATTAATTGGTGTGACCTGTTATATGTTGAGATTTGTAAATAAAACCCGAAACTTACCCGTTGAGCTATCTGTATCTTTATCTACCCAAGAAAGAAAGCGTGCACTCCTGTATTTAGTAAAAATAGTACAGTCTTATTGTTTTTCTGATGAGCTGAGTTTGTTAAAACGTGGCGTTTCCTTGCGGTCTTCCCTAAGACGACTCTCACTCTTTCTTGACGAGGAAGAAATCATCAGAGTCGGTGGTCGTTTACGAAACTCTAATCTTCCTTACGATGCTCGTCATCCTATACTCCTTCCTAAAAGGTGTCATTTTGTTACCTTATTGATATCCCATTACCACGTAGAAAATTGTCATGCTGGAGCCAATGCTCTTCAAGCTTTATTATCCCGTGAGTTCTGGATATTGTCTGCTCGCAGAGCTATCCAGAATGTAATTTTTAAGTGCCTCCCTTGTTATCGCCTTAAAACTGCCACATCTCAACCTCCTATGGGTGAACTCCCTAGAGATCGTGTTACTCCTACCCGTGCCTTTGATGGTGTTGGAACAGATTTTGCCGGCCCATTCCTGACCAAAACCCAGGTGTTTAGAAATAAAAGATTAGTAAAGAGTTACCTTTGTGTTTTCGTGTGTCTTTCTACAAAGGCAGTCCACCTTGAAGTAGTTTCAGAATTATCAACCGAAGCCTTTATCGCTGCATTCTCTCGTTTTGTTTCCCGTCGCGGTCTCCCTAGTTTAATAAGATCAGATTGCGGTAGAAATTATACAGGAGCTTCGAACTATTTAAGCGATGTTTATGATTTTTTAGTTAAACATAAACTTGATATTAGTGATACCCTCACTAAAAAGGGTATAAATTGGTTATTTGACCCACCTGCCTGCCCTCATTGGGGAGGATTGTTCGAAGCAGCCGTTAAATCTGCGAAAACCCACCTTAAAAGAGTGATTGGCGAAACTCCTTTAACATTCGAGGAATTAACTACAATTTTTGCTAAAATTGAAGCGGTATTAAATTCCCGGCCGTTATGTCCCTTATCTAATGACCCTAACGATCTAGAAATTTTGACGCCTGGTCATTTTTTGATTGGCCAACCTCTTAATGCTTTGCCGGAGTATCCCTATAACAATGTAAAAATTAATCGTTTAACCCGTTTTCAAGTGGTGCAACAGATAGCTCAACATTTTTGGTCGCGGTGGCAGTTAGAGTACCTATACACTCTGCAGACTAGGCAGAAGTGGACTGATCCAGTGAATCCTCCAACAGTAGGCGAGCTAGTCCTCATCAAAGATGATAATTTACCCCCTTTACAGTGGCGACGTGGTCGCATTTCCCAAATTTATCCTGGTAAAGATAGTGTTGTGCGTGTGGTCGATGTTAAGACATCGACAGGTATCCTAAAGAGAGCCTTAACCAAATTAGTTCGTCTACCTATTAGTTAGTTTTCCCATTTTCTCGTAAACATTCGATGTTTAGGGCGGGGGCTATGTTTATTCCTATTTGTGCCGCCCCCTGCGATGACCCCCGCGCGGGTTGTCGTCAGGGTCTTGTGCCAACTCCCGGCGCGAGCGGTCAGTAGTAGTTAGTAGTAGTTGTCGAGAGGTAGTAAAAGGGGCACGTGAGACGGCCGACGCGAGCGCACGTCCTTCCTGAATCTAATATTAATTAGCGGTGTGATTTTCCCTCCCTCAGCCTTATTTGATTTCCCTTTTGTGTATTCCCTCTTGATATTGAACCTGACAAATACAAAACCTACAAAAGATAATAGTGCAAGTAATCCTAAGTGAAGAAAACTAATGTGAAACATTCCACGGGAACAATCAGTGTTTGTGTTGTGAATCATGAAGATAAGGTACTGTACAATTTCTATTATCCTAAAACCGACTATAAAGTAAATAATTAATAAATAACCTCCACTTCAGCACGCTTCCACAATTGCTGACCCCTACCCACTATTCAATATATATTTTTTGGTAGCAGAACGCGGTTCATTATATTCATTAAATACTACTATATACAGTATCTATTATATGACATGTAATAACGTGTCATATTAACGTTTTTTTACAATACATAGTCCAAACGCGAGCTTACTGAAACCCCCCTGTGAAATATATAATAAATATGCTAATATAACCTATCTTGGTAAATGTTATGTGTTTATTCAATACAAAAATATTCTTCAATTTGAACCAATAGTTCCTGAGATATCGCGTTTAACTAAACAAATTAACTGTCCCAGCTACATAACAGTATAGAAGCACAGATTATATATACCTCAATATAAAGCTTTTAGCTTTTTCCAGTTGGATTCTTTCCAAGAAACATACGGTTACAGCTGGAAATGCTGTTGACCAGCTCCGGTAGTCCCTTTGCAAGGAGACGACTACAGGTTCCGAATTGTACCGGTCGAGTTGGTTCAGAGCGCAGTATACGCCACCAGTGAAAGCGGTTATAGTCAAAATGAACCATAAGAATCTGTGGATATACATTTAGTTATTAAAAATAAAGCAATCGTCTGCCTGTAAACGCGAACGGTTTGTGGGTTCGATTTTCGCTCGAGGAAGATGGATATTCTCATTTACGTTTTCTTTGTTCTGGCAACTAGGCAAGCAAGGCTTTGAGTTCCGCCATTTAATACGTAATGCCTCGCCATTTAATACGGAAAGGAATGTCTTAAAATTAGGTACTCACGGTTCCTGCGTGAAAAATAAATAAAGCGTGAATCTATATCACAATCTACGCTTAAAAAAATACTAAAATCCTCTGAAAAGGCTTGATTTTATAACATTTTTTTAATCTACCAAAACGACTGGCCACCGAGAACTGGAAAAAGTTCTCAAATTTTTTATGAATCAAATAATAATCAGCTGTCAATCAAAATTGTAGTTTTATATGGAAAATTATTAATTATATATTTAAAATAAAGTACCTTTCAAGAAAATAAAAATTCTCAGCGACAGTATGCTTCAGGCCATGTAGCGAGGTCTGCTTACAGAAGGCAGAATAAATCGAGTAAATTTTAGACATGGAGACCATTATCGATTGGATGATAGAATTCTTGCGAGTCAGACAACTCAATATTGCGGTAGGTGCTTGCTTTTCTTTCGCCATTTTAATAACGTAGCTGGAAAATCATGAAATCGCTTAAATTGTGCTTGGTTTTATAATCTGCGGTGTAATGGGACAGTGGGTTCAATTCCCATTGACCCTTGGGGTATCTACGAGGCACGATATTTTCTATACCATTGAAAGGAGAGAAAAGAGTGCTTTGTTGTCAGATTTTCTTTATGTACCATTAAGCATGAATATATATACATTCAATATATAATTAGTATATATTTAGAAAAATAAATATACATATACGAATAATATTACTATTCATATGGTTCCCTCGGCCTATCCTGCTAAGTGCGGGATAAAGCGTGAAAAAAGAAGATAGAAATAAATAAAATATATTACAATTACCTTAAAATTAGGTGACCGATTTGGAATAATTTAGAAAGCCAAATGATTTCACCTAAAAGCTCACTAATGTATGTGTATTTTTCTTTTTTTCCAACTTTAATTACATCAATCTGTGACTATTATAGATCAACCAATTAACCTTTTACATGTTATTTATGAAGTTTTCTTTATAATTTGTACTGAAAGCCTGCTTTCTATTATCTACTTTTGTCACAATAATCATTATTTACTTTTGGGTATCGTAACGTAGAATTTTACTTTTGGGTATCGTTTTAAAGACTCCAAAAAGGCGGAATGGTGAAAAATATAACTGATGTTCGAACTTGAACAGTTCAATTGATAATTGATTGAACAAATTGCACACGTTTTAAGTATATCAAAATAAATTTAAAAAGATAATTAAGCAAAGCAAATGTGCGCGAATAACCCATTAGGCAAATTTAAATAACCAAGATGTTGGCTACACTTTGAATCTATTAACGTGACAAATAGCCTATTAGCCAACCTCGACTGCCATGGACTATCTATCTGGACTATATACCAACTATATATTTATCTTTGATTTAGACTTTGAATATAAATCAATTGTTTCTGAGTTAAGCGCGCTTATCCAAACAATATTTTTGATTTTCTACCATTAGTTTTAGGGCTTTATCCCGCATGTAGCAAGGCAGGAACCTAGTGTTAAGACACCCCGTGCCTGCCTTCTATCTTTTTTAAGGCATTGCGTTGAGTGGCGGAACTCAACGCCGCGCTTGCTTAGATGCCAGAGCGAAAAAAAGTCCTACGACTAACAATATTTTTTTTAATAAAATTTGATTTTGATTTGAACATTTGTTTTCAGTTCGCAGCACTATTGACTTTAGGATACGTGGTGTACCAATATCGTAGTGTGCTATTCAAGCTTAACGAGATAGAAGATTCTCCACGACGACGCGCCAGCAGGTCTAGGTCGCGATCTAGGTAAGTAATTCAAAATTTTATGAGAAAAAATGTTGAACCCACACTATTTGAGTAAAAGCTCTCGCCCTCAATTAAGCTATATGTTATTATAAAGCAAAGAGTAAATATCTTATACGCTTGTGTACATCATATTTGTCTTGTTAACATCCTAAAAAGCAAAGCCTCGAAAGGTGGAAAGCGGGGAACGGAGAGTTATTTATATTATTTCTACAAGGAATCTCTTCCAGCCAACCAATGGAAGTGGACAGCGGGAAGGGATGGTGCAATTATAAAAAGTTATTAAAAATAGTCCTTCAGTCTTTCAGTCATTTAGTCATCCAGTCATCCAGTCATCCAGTCATTCAGTCAGTCATTCAGTCAGTCATTCAGTCAGTCATTCAGTCAGTCATTCAGTCAGTCATTCAGTCAGTCATTCAGTCAGTCATTCAGTCAGTCATTCAGTCAGTCATTCAGTAAGTCATTCAGTCAGTCATTCAGTAAGTCATTCAGTCAGTCATTCAGTCAGTCATTCAGTCAGTCATTCAGTCATTCAGTCATTCAGTCATTCGATCATTCGGTCATTCGGTCATTCGGTCGGTCGGTCGGTCGGTCGGTCGGTCGGTCGGTCGGTCGGTCGGTCGGTCGGTCGGTCGGTCGGTCGGTCGGTCGGTCGGTCGGTCGGTCGGTCGGTCGGTCGGTCGGTCGGTCGGTCGGTCGGTCGGTCGGTCGGTCGGTCGGTCGGTCGGTCGGTCGGTCGGTCGGTCGGTCGGTCGGTCGGTCGGTCGGTCGGTCGGTCGGTCGGTCGGTCGGTCGGTCGGTCGGTCGGTCGGTCGGTCGGTCGGTCGGTCGGTCGGTCGGTCGGTCGGTCGGTCGGTCGGTCGGTCGGTCGGTCGGTCGGTCGTTCGGTCGTTCGGTCGGTCGGTCGGTCAATCAATCCCCTCGTGACCTGACTAACCAGGAAAATATTTTTTTCTTAATTGAACCTAGAACCATGGCATAGCTTGCCAGTCTTACAAAGTCCCGAATTAATTTTGAAATAAATCCATTTGTAGTGTTACATCCGTTTGCAGGTCTTCGCGCTCACGGTCTCGGTCTAAGCAGAATACCAGTGACTACAAAGTAGCCGACGCCAAGCACAGCCGTAGAGGCAGGAAGCCGTCCAGGCGGTGTCCCGACTGCAGCCTTTGCAATTATGAAGATTAAACACGACTTGGCATTTATTTCTGCATTTTTTTTAATATTTGGCCCGTATTTTAAATTATTTTTGTAAGTTATTTTTTCTATTTAAAATGATTTTTAATCTGTATGTGTAATTTTGTGTTAGGCTGAATCGTGCTAGCTCCTTGGCCATTATTTATTAAAATTAATTAGTGTTTTTTTTTTTCATATAAAAAATATTTTCGTAATTTCTTTTTATAATTTTTTTTTAACGAGATAGGCTATGTCTTTCTCTTGGTTTTTTTTAATATTGATTTTTGATACATATATGTATTAATCTGTTATTATTTTTTATTCTTTTATAGTGTATAAAATAAAAAAAATCAAAGTATTGTCTTATTAATGCGGTAGCTTTTTCCCAATAGTTTTATAGAACATTTTCTAAATAATTAAATGGCTTCTTTGAAGAAACTTGATATTTTTGCCAAAAAGTTTGTATAACGTGTAAGTGACAGCTGGACTTGGTAGTGCTACTACTAATCCTCAGAAAAGCTCGGAATTTTTTTTTGTTTTACGAAATAAATTGTATAAAGCATATAGGAATTTCGACACTGCGTGATGAAGAACGAATGGCGCGAGTGGCTAGACCGCTTGCACGGCTTGCTAGAGAGCGGGTTCAAATCCGGATTAACGCTTTAAAAATCATAAAAATGATAATATATTTGCGCGTTATAATATTAATATAGATTAATGCAGTTTCCCGCATGTAGCTGGGTCGTCAAAGAAACCTAGTGCTAAGACACTCCCTCCCCCACTTCTCACCCAAATTTAAGCGTGTTATTGAATGATCAAACTCAATTATCAGCTTTGTCTTTTTTGCCAGAGCGAGAAAATGAAATAATTCGTTATCCTCGACTGGGAATCGAACATACAATCGTTGCTTTCTATTGTCAGACTATGCTAACATAAATATCATTAATCTAAAATTATAATAATCTAAAATTATCTTTTTATGCAATTTATATTTCACTAAAAAAAATATATTAAAAAGATGCCTCTCTCTTAAAATAGAAATATATCTTTTAAATAAAATATAGAACTACTTTATTGTATATTTATGACACGTTTAATCATCGTCGTCAAAAGTAAAATCGTTCTTCTCAGTTTTCGGTTCTTCAACTTTTACTATACTCTGTGGAGGACAGCACACATCCCCCAAATCGCATATTCTGAAAAAAAAAAGAACATATTTTTTTTTTATTTTACTTCATTTCACTCATTACTTTTAACCTTTTTATACATCATAAAGACTCCGACCAACAGAAGTCACTTAATTAAACATTTTGTTGTCTTTTTTTCTTTCTTTACGGCCCTTCTAAAGTGCTTTTTTTGTATATATGTAATATTTTTTATCTGTGTAAAATTAAAAATATAATTGACGTTGACATTTAAATTTTGAATTTACATTCGTAAACTACGATAAGCCTTGCTGCAAGTACAAATGAATTGAATATATTATAATTTTGTAATAATATTATAAATAAAATATCATCTATTTAGAAACGTGTACGTAAACTGAATAAATTAAACTTAAAAATATATCTATTTCTGTTTCAATAATGAGCTCTGAAGACAGTTCGAACGATGTTGTCGCCATAAATTTAAATTCTGACGATGAAGATGAAATGACAAATTCAGGTAAGAACACGAACAAAATTAAGTTAACTTGGATGTATAATAATAAAATTGTATTATGTTGTCAATTATTTAAAATATAACAGAAAATGTATATTTAAAAAAATATATGCTTAGAGAAGCTATATGTGTAATTTATATGTTTTTAATATTTTCAATTGTTAAGGTGCTGCCTCTCATTATATATTTATTAAAAGATCCTTTTGGTGTTTTGACACATTTTCAATCCATAATCCCAACCACTAAATATAATACAATAGTTCAATTAGTTATTTTTTTTATATATTTTTATACACTTTCAGACAAGCCTATCATTCAACTATTTAAAAGACTTATCACAACTGACAATAAGCAAAGCACAGTTCTAACAAATGCTCAAATAGTTGACATTTTAAATAAAGAGTTTGACATACAAATATCCAAACTTCATGAATTAGAAAGTGATATATACCTTACTGTTATGAAGAAATTCCTAAAAGATTGGCCACAGTGGGATGAATTTGATAAAGTAATTAACAAATTGAAACTCAATGGAGATAATGCTGGCATTGATAAGTTGTTACAAAGAAATTATGTAAATTTAAAGAAATATTTAAGGGATGTGTTAAATTATGCACAGGATATAATACAAAAAACTGTTCAAGCAGCCATAGATGAAGATAATGCAAAGAAACTTGCTAAAGACGAGTCAATAAAAGATAAAAGGATAGCAGTTTTAGAAATTTGTGCTTCGAGAAACCAACTCAATCAGTTATTTTATAGGCAACCTCAGTCTGAACTGAATAATACAGTATTTAACTCTATATATAGTATGCCAACCCAAATAAGTGTTAATATGTTACCTTTAGAGGCAATCTTGAACTGGTGGGGTGTTAGTATTTCAATAATGTCGTGTATAAACAAAAATAATAAAGTGTTGCTATATCTAAGAGAAACGAAACATAAAATCGAGCATATGTTAATAAATAAAAAGATAAATTCAGGATGTCCAACACCTGAAGCCTTGCCGCAGGGTCTAAGAGTAAAAAATGCATTGTCAACCCCTAAATTAGACAGATACAGATTTCTACAATATCTTCTTAATATGTCAAATAAATTTACAAATTGTAGCGAAATTTTCGAATTTATAAAGAAAGATCTAGAACTTCTACCCAATATGTTGTATTCAAGGCAATGGTATCAACAATACATGAACAAATATCCTTATGTGAGATATTTATACAAAAATTCAGACATCAAAGCAAATTGTGAATACGATCTACAATTAAGAGAGATCGTTTCACCTCAATATGCTACGTATATAGGTAAAATTGAAATTATAAATAAAACACTAACAGTTAAGTGTAATCCGTGTAAGATAAGCTTCTGCGGAGACTCATTAGTTCAAGATCTAAGAAATCATTTCACTGAACATCACATGTTAGAACCGAACTTTAAATGTACTAATTGTAGTAAAGATTTCACAATGGCTCATTTAGCGCAAAATTGGTGGACACATAGGTGTTGAAATTTAAAATCAAAATCAATAAACCAGTAAGTAATATGATTAAAGAATAAATTTATAATATTTATCCGTATTCTCCAGTTTTTGTTTGTGAAGAAGCTTTAACTAATGAAGAATTACTTTGTGTTCTAAGGAAATTTTCATATACAATAGTGTAACGTCAAGTGATATATACAACTTGATGTATAGATTTATTTCTTTATATTACTTTCATGATTTAAAACTTATGATATTACTTTTTATTAAGATTTCATTTAAATTGAAGCCTAATAATGTTTGAAAATTGCATGTTAACGAAATAAAACAAAATGAAATACAAGTAAGTGTAGATAAACAACCAAAAAAAATATGTTTAAGGTTTAGTTTTTAAAATAACTTTATTTTGTTTTATTAAGATTTTAAAAGAAATATCACATTGTTCAATCCTTTTTTGTATGAACAATAAGAGGAACCAATACATACATATATATATGTATACATACCGGACCGTCGTGGCGCAGAGGCGTAAGCGTCTGCCTGTATACGCGACGGTTTGAGGGTTCGATTCCCATGAGGGGAAGATGGATTTTTCTATTTCCATTTTTTTCGCTCTGGCAACTAGGCAAAGCGCGCCGTTGAGTTCCGCCACTCAACACGCAATGCCTCGAAAAAGGCGGAAAGCAGGGACTAAGCAACGGAGTGTCTTAACACTAGGTTCATAAGGTCTCTGCAGTTCCCTCTGCCTACCCTGCAATATGCGGGATAAAGCGTGAAGCTAGAAAAAAAATGTATACATATATAAATACAGATGGTGTTAAAAAAAAGTGGACTAATGATTTAAGGAAGAATGTGAGAAGTTGATAATGACTATAAAGCTATATACAGCAGTGTAATCTAGAAATATATATTACTTTCCCCATTTTTGTGAAAACAATATGTTATTTTAGTTTTTCATTACAAATATAGATGGCGTTGAACGTTCCTGAATCGCGCTATCGTCGCGTTCTGAAGCAATGTATATAAGAGCGGTGGTGGCGCGGAGGCGTAAATCCGTTCAGTAGTTTTTGAGTATTTTTGACATGCTCTAGGTTCAACTAAGTGTTTGAACTGTAGCATTATTGGTGTAGCTCTTGTATGTGAAAATATTTCAAGGTTATATACAAAAACTAATTAAAAAGCAATATATACATATACATATACATATACATATATATAATATATATATATATATATATATATATATATATATATATATATATATATATATATATATATATATATATATATATATATATATATATATACACATACACATACACATACACATACACATACACATACACATACACATACACATACACATACACATACACATACACATACACATACACATACACATATATATATATATATATATATATATATATATATATATATATATATATATATATATATATATATATATATATATATATATATATATATATATATATATAAACACATATAAGGGAAGACAGAGGGAACTGCAGGAACCTAGTGTTCAGACACTTTTCGTGGCATTGCGTGTTAAATGGCGGAACTCAACGGCGCGCTTTACCTAGTTTCCAGAACGAAGAACATTTGAATAGAAAAATCTATCTTCACCGACTGGGAATCGAACCCACAAACCGCCGCTTTTACAGGTAGACGCTACGCCTCTGCGCCGAGACGCTCCTCATCGTTATATATGATTTGTCTAAACTGTTTAATTCCGACTTTAAGAGTGAATATTTTTTACTTAGAAAAATAAAGTTGCATGTAATTATATCTTTCCATTACCGTACATTCTCCATTGTGTGTTCTCCATTCAACGTGACATTGGCGAAGTGAATTGTGCTCAACTGGCACGCTCGGAACCTTATTAATAAAGAGACGAAGAACAAGAATAGCTTCTAGCTTCACGCTTTATCCCGCATATTGCAGGGTAGGCAGAGGGAACTGCAGGAACCATTTGAACCTAGTGTTAAGACACTCCGTTGCTTAGTTCTTTGAGGACCGTCGTGGCGCAGAGGCGTAAGCGTCTGCCTGTAAACGCAACGGTTTGAGGGTACGATTCCCACTCGGGGAAGATGGATTTTTCTATTTCCATTTTCTTCGCTCTGGCAACTAGGCAAAGCGCGGCATTGAGTTCCGCCACTCAACATGCAATGCCTCGAAAAAGGCGGAAAGTGGGGACGGAGAAAAGCTTCTACCTTTGCCATATTTAAAAAGTTTGCCAATAAAACGAAGTGTATGTGTGTGAGTAACCCACTAGTTAATTATTATTTGCATTACCTTTTGATGAATATAAATAATTAATAGTATTTTTTAAATATTAGTTACAAAATTGTATTTATAACCTATTATATTATTTTTTATGATATTTTATATTTGTCTTATAATATAGATTATATCGTATTAGTGATGTGCTATGTGACGATAAATCGATTCTGTTGATTTAATCGATTTTTTGGATTATGTCAGTATCGTTTCAAGTATCATTTATGTAGTTAATAAATAACATTTTAAA
Organism: Dione vanillae; assembly: GCA_037178615.1. NCBI lineage: Eukaryota > Metazoa > Arthropoda > Insecta > Lepidoptera > Nymphalidae > Dione > Dione vanillae. Next base: position 223,282 of record JAZFAU010000317.1, on the reverse strand, counting down.
CTTTAATATATTTTTTTTAGCTTCACGCTTTATCCCGCACATGGCAGGGTAGACAGAGGGAACTGCAGGAACCATACGAACCTAGTGTTAAGACACTCCGTTGCTTTAGTCCCTGCTTTTTTCATCCCCGCTTTCCTACTTTTTTCGAGGCATTGCGTGTTGAGTGGTGGAACTCAACGCCGCACTTTGTCTAGTTGCCAGAGCGAAGACAATGGAAATAGAAAAATCCATCTTCCTCGAGTGGGAATCGAACCCAGTAACCGTCGCGTTTACAGGCAGACGCTTACGCCTCTGCGCCACGACGGTCCTCTTTAATAATTAAAAATAACTTTAATAATTAAAAATAATATAAGCGAGAATTACTTTTGCCAATTGCAAAAACCAAGGAGGGGCCTTGGAAAAGGCTTAACTACTATAGGATCACTTTGATTACCTGAATTAAATCTTATCTGTGGTCTCTTGGCAAATTGCAAATAATATGATATTTTACGAGTCAATTTTACCGGAATTTGTAAGAAAATGGCCGCGTAATCAAAACCTATATAGTACTTATTATTTCCTAGGTTATATTATTGTCAAGAGACTAAAGTCGTTTTTATCCCGTATATAGGCAAAGGGAACCACAGGAACCTAGTGTTAAGAAACTTTGTTCCCTGGTTTCCGCCTTTTGTGAGGAATTGCGTGTTGAGTGGTGGAACTCAACGCAGCGGTTAGTGCCAGAGCGAAGAAAATGAAAATGATGACATCCATCCTCCCCTCGTGGGATTCGAACCCACAAACCGTCGCGTTTACAGACAGACGCTAAGCCTCTGCGCCACGACGGTCCTCAAGAATATTTTATTTGTACTGGTAATATACATTCCCTTCATAGAAATGAATCTGAATTACTAATAATCTTATAGCATTGTGAAAACACTTATTGCACTAAAAATTTTATAAAAGGTTCTCTACTTAGCGTCAAGACAATCCGCTATACATTAATATAGAAGCAAATTGAAAAATATATTTTTTTAGCTTCACGCTTTATCCCGCATATGGCAGGGTAGGCAGAGGAAACTACAGGAACTATATGAACCTAGTGTTGAGACACTTCGTTGCTTAATCACTGCTTTCTCCGTCCCCGCTTTCCGCCTTTTTCGAGGCGTTGCGTGTTGAGTGGCGGAACACAACGCCGCGCTTTGCCTAGTTTTCAGACGACAATGGAAATAGAAAAATCCATCTTCCCCTCATGGGAATCGAACCCACAGACCGTCGCGTTTACAGGCAGACGCTAGTTCTCTGCGCCACGGCCGTCCTCCAAATAAATAATAATTAAATCACCTTTTAAAACCACGCGGCTCGTACAGAGTCAGATCTATATTTTTCGTGGAGAAGTTGCAACTAGCACGTTTGCTGCAAACACCGTCGATACCTGTGCCCGTTTTACATTTTACTGAAAAAAAAAAAATAGTTTTATACGTTAATTTAAAAACATTTTTGTAGTGAACAGTCTACTTAGTGAGAGATTGGGAATAGACTACTCCAAGAAACCTTATTTATAGTCGATAGGCTATACAGTCTAGTCTAGTATCTCAATATAATATTATATTGAGATACTAGACTAGACTCAATAGCCTATATCGTTTCCATGTACCCTAATTTATATGAGAGAGATCCCTAGATTTCTCTCTCTGTATTTTGAATTTACAATTAATCTCCCTTTCTCACTCACTCTCCCCACTTTCTCTCTTTTTTCTATGCAATTTTTATTTATTTGAAATATAATCAACATCAGCAGTGGAATTTAATCTGCGTTTCTTGCAAACTCTCTGACCACTAAGCCATGCGTTCTTTATCATGTCGCGTCAATTTTTTATATATTAACAGGTTCAAATCCCGTTGCGTTCAAATTTTGATATGTTTTCTTTAAGTAATTTTTCTAGCCTAAGAGTGGATAACACTTTAATAAACATAGCAAATAGTACATTACATTCAACTGTAGCGTCTCGTTGTTGTTCTCCAGTCACCAAACCGCATAATACAAAGAGTATACTGAAACAAAAAAATGATTTAGAGCCCACAGAAGTTTAATCCGACTCGCGCTTGACCGATTTCTGATATAAAAGAAAATTATTTCATATTATTTAATTATATAGTGTAATACTAAAGATGTTACAGAATCGATAAAGGCCTTTAAAGTTAAGTTAAAAGGGCTTTTTGAAAATACGTGAGTTTAGTGATTTTGTGTAACATACATACATATGTATATACATACATACATACATACATATACTGAGGGTTTCATTAAATAAATCATCAATGAAAAATATAATTAATAACAATGAAGAAACTTAAGGACCGTTGTAACGCAGTGGCGTAGCGCCTACCTGTACGCGACAGTTTGTGGGTTCGATTCCCATGAGGGAAAGATGGAATTTTCTAGTTTTATTTTCTTCAATCTTACGTTAATTTTTTTTTATCATTTGTACTATGAGATTCAAAATGTAACTTTTTCGGGACTGTAGAACTAAATATTTGATAACAATTTTATCTTTGAGGACCGTCGTGGCGCAGAGGCGCAACTTGTGCCTGTAACGCGACGGTTTCTGGGTTCGATCCCCAGTCGGAGAAGATAGATTTTTCTATTTCCATTTTCTTCGCTCTGGCAAACTAGGCAAAGCGCGGCGTTGAGCTCCGCCACTCAACACGCAATGCCTCGAAAAAGGCGGAAAGCGAGGACGGAGAAAGCAGGGACTAAGCTATGGAGTGTCTTAACACTAGGTTCCCACGGTCCCTGCAGTTCCCTCTGCCTACCCTACCATGTGCGGGATAAAGCGTGAAGCAATAAAAAAAATTATCTTTATACCAACTTTAATAGAAACATTGAAGGGTTAAGAAGAGTTAGAAAAATAAACAGTACCATAAGGTACAAGAAGACCGTAGTGGCTCAGAGGGGCAGTTCGTGGGTTCGATTCTCAATAATATTCTTTTTTTTTTCGCTCTGGCATCTACGCGCTCCCTTAAGTGCAACCACTCATCAAGGAATACTTCGAAATACAGAAAATAGAGAACGGAGTGTCTTAACACTAGGTTCCTGCAGTTTCCTCTGCCTAGCCTGCCATGTGCGGGATAAAGCGTGAAGCTATAAAAAAATTACTTACATATAACCGGACACGTGCATCTTGAACTTTGTTTCAACACTGTTTAAAACTTTTTTGAAATAAATATTTTACGTATTATAATTAAAAAGCAATTAACAAACTATTTGAATACCGCAAATTACAATCTAATTATTATTAAAAAACTGGTTACCAACAATTTAAAATTTATAATAATTTAAAAACGCGACGGTTTGTGGGTTCAATTCCCAGTCGGGAAAGATATTTTTTTCTTCGATCTGAAAACTAGGCAAAGCGCGGCGTTGAGTTCCGCCCCTCAACACGCAATGCCTCGAATAAGGCGGAAAGCGGGGACGGAAAAAGCAGGAACTACGCAATGGAGTGTCTTAACACTAGGTTCCTATGGTTCCTGCAGTTCCCTCTGCCTACCCTGCCATGTGCGGGATAAAGCGTGAAGACATAAAATTTACACTATCGTCTCGTAGTTGATCAGAGTCTGTATGTCACTAGTAGTGGGCTAAAGTAAGTTAGTAGGTACCACTGCGCCGTCATCCCCTCCGTTCCCCCCTACAAGTTTGATGGGATTTAGGAAGAATAAATTGCCTTAATTTGCCATATAAGGATTTAATAGTGTCTTGTGTTATAAAGTTGGAGCAAAAAAGTTTTTAAATAATAAAAAAATATATATAGTAATACTTTTTATTGTTTTTAAAATGTTATGTTACAACAAAAATATATATATTTAGATATATTTTGACGTGACAACGTCTTAAATTAGGTTGTGCGGCTCGGAGTCACTTATGAAAAAGGTAACGTAACGATGTGTCAACTGTCACCGAACTATGATCGGTCCGCCGCGCGTATCACTTGACACATGTACAATGTTTTAGTAAACAAAATATATTTTCTATAGTTAAAATTTGTGCAATTTATATTATAATTATTAATCATATCAATAAATATTCTACCGAGAAAAAGACGTTGTCACGTAAAATTTTCGCCCGTAAAACCCACTTTACAGGCAACCATTTTTTTTGACAATTTTTTTGGTTATTGAAGCCTAGAATAGTCTACGATGACTTGGTCCGGCGGACAGCAGACTTCCCTTGGAGAACATTGGCTGAAAAATATATGGAGAAGTGTTAATCCAGACTAAAAAATTTATAGAGAAGATCAATTTTATCTATATATGTTAATATATGTGTAACTTTGGACCTTTTTTGTATATGTGTAGGAGAAATGCAAGACTATAATATTGTTTAATAATAATTCTTATAAAAGTACCGACGTGGCGCAGATACGCAACGTCTGCCTGTAACGCGAAGGTTTCTGGGTTCGATTCCCAGTCGGGGAAGATGAATTTTTCTATTTCCATTTTCTTCGCTCTGGCAAACTAGGCAAAGCGCGGCGTTGAGTTCCGCTACTCGTGTTGAAATTCTTATATGCTTTTATACAATTTATATCGTTGTTATCATCTCTGTAAGGAGATTTTTACATATTTCCGCTACCCAAAGACCATTACAAAGAACAATCGTTTGGCGAGAGAGAATGCTATTTTTATGAAATATTTTTATTAAGTGTGGATTAACACTTTAAAAATCATAAAAATATATCTTAAAGTCTTTATTTTTAGCGATTTTTATACATTTAAAAAAAAACATACCTTACTAAGCCATAGGGTGTGTACACCAAATCTTCATCTGGTCTAGGTTGATATCTACAATTGGTACCTTCCGTGCAAACTCCTGGTGCGTTGCCTTGTCGTGTACAGGGTGCTTAAAAAAAGGAATTTCTAATATTATCAAGTTAAATATATATGTATATATATATATATATATATATATATATATATATATATATATATATATATATATATATATATATATATATATATATATATATATATATATATATATATATATATATATATATATATATATATATATATTTATTTATTTAATTAGCTTGTTATATATTTGGCTTAGTTTAAGAAGTAGTTGGCTTATGGATGTTTTTTTCAGGTGACCTCCTCGCCATCCCTATCTATGTTCATTCTAGGTTCACTTAGGTTCCAAATTCCAACCATGCCCCAAGATTAGGAAGTAAAGAACGCGAATAGTATACTATAATAATGGTCGTTTAATTAGTAAATTGAGGACGCGACAGTTTGTGCGTTTGATTCCTATGAAGGGAAGATGGGATTTTCAATTTCTTTGTTTTGGCAACTGGGCAAAGCGCAGCGTTGAGTTCCGCCACTGAACACGCATTGCCTCGGCGTAAAACAAGTAACGTAGTGTCTTAATACTAGGTTCCTGCGGTGTCCTCTGCCTACTCTGCTATAAGCGGGATAAGACGTGCGTGAAATTAAAAAAAAAATTAATACTTTTTGCTTGATTTTTAATATTTGTTTTTCATATAAGTATATTGCAATAATTACCACTCTCGCCTTCAATTGCTCTTTGTAATAACACTCCTGGCAATGCACAAAGGAGGAGGGCAACACTGAAATGAAGAAAAAATAAGAAATGTAAGTTTACTTAAAAATAATATATATGTATTATTAATTAATTATGATTTCAACCGTGATGGGAAATGGGTTCCATTTCAACTCAGGGAAAAATGCCTTAATAACAAGACTAAGACTAAGCGTGGTGTTTCACCGCCACCCACACACACATACACACAATATATATATATATATATATATATATATATATATATATATATATATATATATATATATATATATATATATATATATATATATATATATATATATATATATATATATATATATATATATATATACACCATGTCTACACTAAATATATAAAACAACATTGGAGCTAAAACGGGCACAAGATGTAATGAAGGTAAATTCCCTTTAAGTTGTAGTTAAAATAAAACTTACATGTAGTAAAAAGTGAACATGCTCTATAAATTTATCTGAAATAATAAAAAAAAACATTATTAAGACAAAAAATATATAGTTGAGGACCGTCGTGGCGCAGAGGCGTAAGCGTCTACCTGTCAACGCGTCGGTTCGTGGGTTCGATTACCACTAGGGGAAGATCGATATTTTAATTTCCATTTTTTCCATATATACCTATACGACTAATGCCCCTAGTTGGTATTAAAAATTAAAAAATAATTAGCACAAGTTGAGTGACTTAATTCTCTGTTTACTCCGCTGTACACAAGGTACAGTGTGCTAAAAAAGCGAAAAAAAAATTACACATACTGTTAACAGAGAAAGTTCGTTGTGTCCGTTCACAGCGAACGCGTTTCGAAAACTAATATATATTCAATGTAATGTATCACAGTGGAACAGCTCATAGCGTATGATTGTAAACGGATGGTTATGAGTTCGATTCCCATAACAGGAGAATTGTATACAACTGTATTCTACAGGGACAATCTCCCGGTCGGCTATGAAGTCCTGGTACCTGCCCCTTGTTGTATACAACTGTACTCTACAGTGACAATCTCCCGGTACTCTTTATTACTTACTACATAATTTCTATATCTTTGTATCACAACGTCTGTCTATAACACCGCGATGGTCTGTGGATTCAATTACCATGAAGTAAGAATAAATTTTCATTTTCATCGCTTTAACGACAAAACAGAGAGCGACGTTGAGTTCCGCCACTGCATTTAAAAGCGTAATACGGGAAATGGAGTGTCTTAACACTAAATTTTCTCTGCCTAAGACTACTTACCGATTTCCAATACTTCTTCAATATGTTACAACTTCTCATTGATTAAGAATGAAATGGCGATATGGTTTTTTCCGCTATTTATTTGAAATTAAAGCGTGTAATGTGAAAATATTTGATTACTTAACGCTTGTGTGGAAAATAAGATGACTGTGATGGTTTTTTCTTATTAGTTTCACGCTCTATCCCGCATATAGCAGGGTAGGCAGAGGGAACTATAGGCAGAATGAATCTAGGGTTAAAATATTCCTATCCCCACCCCGTGCCCACTCTAAAATGGTCCGGTGCCCATACTAAAACAATAAAAAAAAGCGCAAAAAAACTGGATAGAGTTTGTTTCTTTTTCTTCTTTTTTAGGTTTACGCTTTATCCCGCACATGGCTGGGTAGGCAGAGGGAACTGCAGGAACCATACAAACCTGGTATTAAGACACTCCGTTACTTAGTTCCTCCCTGTTTACTCCGTCCCCGCTTTCCGCCGTTTTCGAGGCATTGCGTGTTGAGTGGCGGAACTCAACGCCGCGCTTTGCCTTAGTTGCCAGAGCTAAGAAAATTGAAATAGAAAAATCCATCTTCCCCTCATCGGAATCGAACCCACAAACAGTATTTATGTAATGTCTAGACTTACCGGAAAACATGCTACCTCTAGAAAATGTCTCTAAGCATCCAAAATTTAATTTAGCCTATAGCCTTCCTCGAAATAAAGGCTATTAATCTGTACTATAGTTCACGGTTCACAGGGCGTAGGTTCAAACCCTGCTGCGTTCAAATTTTCATATGCTTTCTTTAAGTATTTCTTCTTTGCAATGAAACAAATATTTTTTGACTCTTATATATCAGTATAGATGTGTCCATAGACTTTCTAAGTAATGTACATCTCATATGTACATCATAGAAAGAATTTAAGAATAAAATACGCTTATTTTTCTGACTGGAGAATGATAATTGAAGACATGAGCGTATGAAGGGGTTATGTAACATTTTTTGTAAAAACCGATTTTTATGCTGAATGGAAGGAGTTATGTACATATTTTATTTAATAAATACTAATTCGTATATCTTTATCTTATCTTTACACTTCATACGAGGGTCAAACTGAAAGTTCTTAGAAAATCAAAAACTAAGCATTCTAGCAAGTTATTAGTTTTATTATAACTTTTCAATATATCGCTGCATTCGATGGAACCATTGAGAAAAGCACCTTGCCCACTCGGCCTTTCTTGTTGACTCGGGGTCTCTTCAACGACGTTTTGAAACGCAGCCACTGCTTCTTCGGCGTCCATAAAATGTTTTCCTCGAAGCTTTTCTTTTATTTTCGGGAATAAATAAAAATCACAGGGTGCGAGGTCGGGGCTATACGGCGGGTGACCCAGTAATTCCACGTCTAAGGTCGCCAAATAGTCGATCGTTTGCCTGGCTGTGTGCGACGAGGCATTGTCGTGATGAAGGAGGATCATGCTGCGAGGTCGTTTCTCTCGAACTTTTTCCAAGACAAGTGGCAAACAGTTGTTAGTGTACCACTCTGCATTAACCGTTTTCTGATCCTCTAAGACAACTGTCGCGTAATGACCTGTCTTTCCGAAGAACGAGGCCACTATCTTTTTTCCAACACTTCGACCTCTCTTCACTTTAGTTGGCAACTCTTCGGAAGGAAACACCCACTGAGCAGACTGTCTATTGGTTTCCGGATCATAACAGTAAATCCAGCTTTCGTCACCCGTTAGTATGTCGAACACAGCATTTGAGTCATCTCCGTTAAATTTTTGGATCATTTCTCGGCACCAATCAACACGGCGGAGTTTTTGAGTCTCGGTCAAATTATGCGGTATCCAGCGGGCACTAAGCTTCCTGACCGCTAAATGTTCATGGAGGATTTTGTGCACTTGACTCATACCTATGCCTAGACTTATCCGAATCTGCTGATAGGTCACTCTTTTGTTAGTCTCTGTCATACGCCGCACAACACTGATATTATCTTCAGTCGTCGCTGTAGAAGGCCGTCCCTCACGCAAATGATCGGTGAGATTAGTTCGACCACGTTTGAATTCATTAAACCAGTCGTAAACTGTGGCACGAGATGGGGCTTCATCGTGAAAAGCCAATCGAAGTCTATCATAACTTTCTTGTTGACTTATATGACATCGAAAGTCATAAAAAATCATTGCACGAAAATTTTCTCGGCTTAAATTCACTCTGACGTGCACAGACAATTTTCAATTTGCCGCCAAATCGTAAAACAAATGACAAATGAATGAAATGTATACTCAATATTATTGGTAAAGAGTTCTATTTTCAAAATATAAACTTATTTTTTTAATATAATTCTTTTAAGTTGCCAGTTCTAAAAATTTTCAGTTTGACCCTCGTATCAGTATAGATGTGTCCATAGACTTTCTAAATAATGTACATCATAGTACCAGAAGGAGTTATAAAATAAAATACACATATTTTTCTCACTGGATGATAATTATGTTAGAATTTCCCTGTTTTTTGCTTGTTAAGTCAAATAATGTCATTCAAAATAACAAGTTACACGCTTCATATTTTGAACGTCAATTAATTTATTTAATTCACCACCGATTCGCTAAAGTTAATGCCTCAGACCTGAGAAGAACCGGCGCAAGAAACTCAGCGGGATTTTTTTTAAGTGGTCAATAATTTTACATTGATTCATTTTGATAATGACACATTTGAAATAGACTGGAGCGAGCATCTCATTGCCAAGGTGTTTTCTCATATAAAAAATATTAATCAGGTAATAAATAACCTTTAACACACGTTTCTTCTCACAATTCTTTTAAATTGTGTTAGGTGAATGTTGTCTTTAAAACTGACAAAATGAAGGAAATCTTAAATGAGATACAGATTATAAAATATGTGTTCCCGCCAATTTACTCGAGCACAGATTAAAAAACAAATTTAACCTTGTTTTAAGAGCAAGGTCATTGATATATTTTAAACAAAATAAGGCGAATAAGAAATATAATTAAATAAAGAAGAAAAAAACACATCGATAGTAATAATTGTATATTTATTTTAAATTATTCTTTTTCTGGTTTAGAGTAGTCTAGATTGTTAAGTGGACAGCATACTTGTTTCTCCAAGCATTTGCTAAAAAAATACAGTATTATTATTATAACTGAGGACCGTCGTGGCGCAGAGGCGCCATCTGTGGCCATCTGTGACAGACGCTATCTGTGGGTTCGATTCCCACTCGGGAAAGCTGGATTTTTCTATTTCCATTTCCTTCGCTCTAGAAACTAGGCAAAGTCCGCCACTCAACACGCAATGCCACGAAAACGGCGGAAAGCGGGACGGAGTGTCTTAGCACTAGGTTCCTACGGTTCCTACAGATATATAACTGCAGAGTTTTATCTAGTAATTTATATATCAGGTTAGATAAACTTTTTACATCATAGGAATTGAACCAATGACCACCACCTTTTGTTTATAGCTAGATCTAGGAAAACATCCAAAAAATTTCCTGGCTACTAGAGAAAAAGGGATGACGTCTACGTGATTTAATGACAAACTTAATAACCCTTTTAGTGTGAGTGTGGCAGACATCCTCACTATTCTTACATATTATAGAGTAACTGGCTAGCATTTTGGAGCTGTCGAGCTTTTAAAGAGAGCGTAGAAACTAAACAAAACTGTACCTTACAAAACCACGAGGCTTATATAGAGAGAGGTCAATATTCCTTGTAGAAAAATTACAGTCCACTCTTCTGACGCAGATACCGTCGAGGCCGTTACCCGTTTTACATACCACTAAAATATATATTAAAACTGTTATAACATATTAAATAATATATATTAATAAATAAATATATTTTTTAATTTTGTGTTTTCTTAAATTATCTGTCATTCGTCATCCGTCACCTGTCATCTGTCATTTTATTTTTTCCTAGATAGTTCGAAGTCGTGTGTACTTATTGTAAATATTTTTTCATCTTGTTATAGGTGAAGAGAAGAGAAGAAACTGCTTAGCATTCCATGGATTCACCGTGCGGGTGCCCATCGCGTTGTAGGAAGAGGAGCTCCGAGCAGCGCTTGGGACTTGCGACCCAAGTGTAGGTTTAAAGGAACCGCTTTAAAATGCATTAACGCTCACCTTCACTGTCCGAGCTCCTCCCACTACTTAATCTAATTCGAAATGATTCTGCTAATGCCGCCGAAGTGCGTTCTAGAAATATATTAGTAATAGTTCTAGACAGGTCGAGATCTTTTAGTAAGCTATACAGAGATTTCGCTGTGATACCTCTCCCCCCTACTTCAACTGCATATGAATTTACTCTATACCTATTCTTTAACTGGATCTTTTATTAGGTAATCTTCTTTTGTGTAATGTTGTCTCTTTGTTACCGTATATTCTCTTTTATGCGTTTACCATTTAACGTGACATTGGCTGAGTGATGTGCTCTGGCACGCTCGAATCGTCATAAGTAAAGAGAAGTAAAAGAAGAAATAGAAGGAGGAGAAGCTTGACGATTGACTGAATGTAGATATAAAAACATTTACACCACTTTTTCCCACTCAGTTTTTAAGCTTTAGCTCGCAAAGAGAAGAAAGAGAGGGAAAGCTTTATGACAGAATTTGTGGTCGAAATTCGAGACCATGTTGAGTGACAGAAAATTACTCCGAACGAACGAGGTGATAGTTAACATTAATGTTAAATGTCCAGGTTAATGGTGACTTCTCATCTAGGAAAATAAAAGAAAACGATGTGACCATTTTTGACACTCATATCTTTTGATAGAAGCTCTTTCGCTTCGCTTTTGACACATTTGTAACAAATATCCTAAGAAGTCAATAAAGTGCGGTGACTTACGGTGGTACTAGTTTTGAAATTTGGTCATCATAATCTTTTTTAATGAGTAGTATAATAATATCAACTATTAAGTGATAAATTTTATTATCTAACTTACTAGGAGGACTTAGAAGATTTAATTTTAGATAAGTCTTCATACGAACGAATAGCAATAACTCGGGATGTTTTAGACTCGCGCACAAGAATGTTACCATGCTTAAACCAATTAAAGCGAAAATTACACTTTTTAGCGGTTTCACGAGCACTTCTAAAAAGTTGTATGTTTCTGTAAACTCTGCGATTTTCACCATTAATATGCAAGTCATCTGTGTACAGACCTTTCTTCATTCGAGCAGCAGACAGTATATTGTCACGCAGAATCCGGGAACATAATTTTACGACAGTACTCTTGGGATGTGTGCTCTTTGTATCAGCATGAGGTACGCGGTGTACAGATACTATATCATTCGGACTTATGCTTTGCTTAATAGATGTTCCGATGTGTTCTACTATTTTTATTAAATTTTCATTACGTCTCTCAGGTACGTTCTGAATTTCTACATTGCATTGACGTGAATGTTGCTCCATTGATTCAATTTTCGCTTCCAATTTACTAATTGCTTTAGTGTGTTCTTCTAGAATTTTTACCTTTTTTTCTGTTTCAGCTAGACGGTTGAGACATGCCGTGGTCTTGTTGTTTAGTTCATCAAAATAATTTGACATTTGATTCACCGCTTGCTTAACTTCGTTGAATTCTTTTACAACCTTGGATATTATATTTTCCTGTCTGGCGGTTCGCCAGATTTGTCCACTTTGTTAACCATTGATTCCTTGAACTCACGTAGTTCTTTTAACAATGGATTAAGAGCACCTTCCATGTCAACACGAGCACGTCTAATTGTCACGCAATTTACGGGTGATCCATCGGTAAGAGATGTAAAACTTATATCCTGAGCATCGTTGGAATGTGTAGGCGAAGACATATCCTTATATAATAAAAAAATATTGCAATATCTCTATTAATGTGAATAGTAGAAAAAGTTATCTTATTGACAGTGTTTGGAGCATATTCGGACAAAGATTCTATGTAATTGCATTAATTGACATAAGTCACTCAAAAGTGTACTCTAGTACAGGCAGTTGCCTACATATAATTGCCACGGAAACACACGATGTTGGTAATCTTACTTTTGAGTCCCGTGGATAGAGGAAAATACTGCTGTAGGACATCGTCCTCTTAACATGGGCTTCTTTCTACTCCCATTAACATGGGCGTGTCAGTGAGTTGGGCATATAGCCCAAAACGATGTATTTTCTAAGGAACGGAAGTTTTAAAGGATGGATATTTGGAGATGAATGGTCAGCCGAATGAGACCCTCAGTGAACCGTCACTGGAGATGATTCGGAAAGAGGAGAAATAACGATGTCTTGAGGGATTCATTGGACTTTCTGCTGACGAGACTGCCATGGTGCGATGTCACGGAGGTGCGAGTGATTGTACAACCTAAGCTTGGTGCAGAGGTGATAGAAAGTGCTCGCCCCGATCATTTTGTGGAACAATCTCCGGAGCTTTCCTAGGCTTTATCAAGGCAATTGCCTTCTTCACGCTCAACGGGTAGAAGTAGAACATTTGGTTCGGTGGTGGTCGGGACAGCTCTGCAGTGAAGACTTTAAATGGGGGCGTGCCGTGAGAGGTGCCCTAAGGCTTCTGGCTGGAGTAGTGATGAATAATGGGTATGTGATGGCGCTCTGATGAACCCTAGGTGGTCTTTTTACTCAAACTCATTTCTGTCTTCCCAGCTCTTTTATTCGGGGGAGGTGTGACCAAGAACTTTGGACTTTGCTAATTCTGAGCCGACAGATGGCACACAGTCAGACGACTTGCCTACCAAGACTTAACTCGGCCCCGAAGGAAACGACTGCGTCACAAGTGGAATGTGTGCCACACCACGCACGATCCTTAGCGTCCAGGTGCAGAATGTGGTGATCTGGGACAGCGAATGGTTCGGACGCTCTAAGATGACGATAATAATTAAGACGGCCCGTTCTATAGGCAGCCATAGAACGGCCCGTCTCATTGATGCCTGTGGTAGGCAATCCAGCGACTAAATGACTTCGGATGGAGACGAGGCTGTAGAAGGATGCGGTTGGCGAGGGGCTGATGAGGGACATGATCCACGGAGAAGCGGAGCTCCAGTTCCGGAGGGGAGCGGGTCTCGAGGACGTAAGATTGCACCCTTCAACTTCCTGGCCTCTAAGCCCGGCCAGCGGTAACGTATTTCGCACTCGACAACGATATGGTCAACAGTAGACGGAGAATCTGACGCGACGTTACGAGAATGTGTAACAACGTCATAAGTCACACGGCGTCAGAACACCGGCGGTGATCATAAGAATATTTATAATTAAATAATTAATATTTGCAAGGAGAGTTGCCTCGCTGTTATAGTCTTTGTCATCTAAGACTACCCTCTTTTCGAACGAGATTTTTAACTATACAAACAAAGATAAGAATCTGTACAATGGAAATTTTATAACGAAAAAGAAATCATTACAAACTAATCCGTGTAATTCATTTCATAAAAGCTAATAAACGCTATCAAAGTAATAATAAACCATGTCAAATTTAAGTCAACAATCATAAAATTACTACAGAACCCTTTTTAGCGCGAGTACCAGTCGCATTTGACCGATATTATATTAATAGGTTCAAATTTAACATACCATGGACAAATAGTAAAACAGAGCGCGGCGTTGAGTTCCGCCAATTGTATACAACACGTTTACTTAAATTCATTCAAAATTAAATATCGAAATGACAATTTTATCGAGACATTTAAATATTAACGCTGCACACTAGAGCTGGGAATTAAAAATAGTTCACGTCCCACAGCGGGAATCAAACCTATGACCGTTTTATTAACATTATGAGTAAAATAAAATAAAATTCAATTTCTATGTTTTATTACATCATAATAATCCTCATATTGATCGTTTATCTTCCTCTCTTCTGAACTACAGCAAGTCTCATAATAAGATTCAAGGCCTGAAATGTTTTTTTTTATTTTTTTCAGGAGAACTTAGTGATATGTCACTCTAGTTACTATTAATTTATTGAAAGGTACGTGTAGGGTACTTTTTGACTGGCGTAACCGAACGCCGCCTAGAAGGACGGTCAGGGTAAAAAAATAATAATAATATACATAAAATAGTATTTAAAAAAGGTTTCGGTCATTCGAATTAATAAATCTTAATATTTTTTTTTATTTACATACATTTATATATTTTTGTTTTTAGCTTCACGCCCTATCTCGCATATAGCAGGGTAGGCAAAGGGCTCCTAGTGTTAAGACACTCCGTTAACCGCCTTTCTTTCCAATTCTAAGATAGTACGTGTTGAGTGACGTGACTCAACATCATTCATTAGTTCAGTACGAGTGCATTTAACAAGTCCGAAAATTAATTTTGAAGAAGTTTTAAAATTAAGAATTACCGTAGTCTCTCTGTAGATATGGCATTACAAGTTGAGGAATGCCTTTCACACTGCAAACTAAACAAGTACTGAAAATAATATTTTAAACATTAATTATTAATAAAATAATATATATTTATGTATTTATCCCATAAAGAGAGAAGCTATTGAAGCTTGTGACACTCGAAAACGGAATATTTAAACACTAGAAAAAAAAATGGTTGCCTGTAAAGTGGGTTTTACGGGCGAAAATTTTACGTGACGTCTTTTTCTCGGTAGAATATTTATTGATATGAATAATAATTATAATATAAATTGCACAAATTTTAACTATAGAAAATATATTTTGTTTACTAAAACATTGTACATGTGTCAAGTGATACGCGCGGCGGACTGATCATAGTTCGGTGACAGTTGACACATCGTTACGTTACTTTTTCATAAGTGACTCCGAGCCGCAACCTAATTTAAGACGTTGTCACGTCAAAAACAAAAAAAATAATACTTACATATATAATAAGAAGATTAATTTAAACATATTTTTTTACGAAAAAGTTGCCACAGAAAAAATTAAATATTAAAAAATAAAGGTTTTAAACGTTGATTCAGTACAAAAAGGCATTTAATAAAGCATTTCCAAGCACTATGATAATATCGATTATTTCAAACGCAATTTCATTGTGATAATCGATTTAAAGGTGATTGTGTCATGGTCAGTCATATATAAATATATATCTATATGTGCACACATACATACATATGTTCACGCTTTATTCCTAGCGGGGTAGTCAGTGAGGACGTAGCGCCAAACGCTGCGGTCCCTTCATACCTCTTTCGCCTCGTGCACTGTCATTAACCTCTTCATACATGCTCTCCAGGGAGTCCTCATGCTTTTAACATGACTTTCTTCCAGTATCTTCAATACTGTTTTTCTTTGTTTAAAGAAACTAAAGTGTAAAACATGGCACCTTTTCTTCTAAAAATCAGTTTCTACGACAAGGTACGAGAAAAAGAACATATGGTTTAATGGTCAGAGTGCTTGCACGGTTGGCAAGAGAAGCAGTTTCAAATTCCGGAGTGTTTAAATTTTTTAAATGCCTTCTTTAATTAGGTTTTCTATCATTTGTGTGGATTAACGCTTTAATAATCATAATAATGTCTTTCAATATGTTGTCAAAAAGCCGACTAGTCTAGTCTAGTCTAGACTGGTAGTAGACAATTATTGAAAATATTAATGAACCATGGCTGGAACGTGGTTTTGTGGGAGACCGATAATGACGTTAAAGTAATTTAAAAAGAAACGATATATTTCTTTTCTATTATAATTATATAATATTATTAACTAGAAGTTTTTTTTTTTAGCTTCACGCTTTATCCCGCACATGGCAGGGTAGGCAGAGGGAACTGCAGGGACCGTGGGAACCTAGTGTTAAGACACTCCGTTGCTTAGCCCCTGCTTTCTCCGTCCCCTCTTTCCGCCGTTTTCGAGGCATTGCGTGTTGATTGGCGGAACTCAACGCCGCGCTTTGCCTAGTTTGCCAGAGCAAAGAAAATGTGATAAGAAAAATCCACCTTCCCCTCATGGGAATCGAACCCATAAAACGTCGCGCTTATAAGTAGGTAAACCACTAAACAGCAACACCTCACAGTAGTCCCCTCCCAACACACACGTCGTCTGTATGTCGCGCGACAGACGCGAGTGACGTGATGTCGTCGCTGTTATAGTCTTTATCATCTAAGACTACCCTCTTTTTTTTAAAAAATACCTAATTGTATATATAGATTAATTTATAACAAATTGAAGCGTATAATAAAAAGTAGATTGCATAAAATCTAACATTACACGTATATAATTATTTTCCAGTATCACGTCCTATCCCGCAAACAGCTCAAGTTTTGTAAATGACAACACTATTTTCTGAAAGGTTAGGTTAATAATTCATTAATCCGTATGGAAAACGTTTCCTTTATAAGAGAATATTTGTTGTTGCGTTCTTTCGCTTCACGCTTTATCACGCACATAGTAAAGTAGGCAGAGGGAAGCGTAGGAACCTATTGTTGAGATATTCTGTTCCCTGCTCAGCGGAGCTCAACGCCGTGTTTTGCCTTATTGCCAGTACAAAGAACATGAAAATCTTCTCTGAGTCGAAATCAAACCCACAAACTGTCGCGTTTATGGGTAATTGCTGTGCTTCTGCGCCACAACGTTCCACGTAACACCAAATATTTTTTTTGAAACAAAGCACGGCGTTAAGTTCCGCCGATCAACGTGTATTGTCTTTAAAAATGATGGAAAATAAAGGGAACAGATTAAATACTTTTTCTTACTATAAATGAGATACAGGTTACAAAAATGATTTTCCCGCCAAATGCGCTCGAGCACAGATTAAAAAATAAAATTAGCGTTGCTCTAAGAGCAGGTTATTGATTTATTATAAACGAAATAATATTACATATTTAATTAAAGGTTAAATTAAACACATGTAATTATAATAATTGTAAATATTTATTTATTTTTTATTTTTGTGGCTTAGCGTCGTCTATATTGTTGGGTGGACAGCAGACTTCTGTTTCTGTGCATTTACTAAAAAAAAATTAAAAAAAAAATATTTCTATTTTGTACTACCATTTATTATTAATGTGAATTGCATTCGTTCATCACAAACTGCATCCCATATGTCATTCTGATATATAAGCTATATAACTGCAACGTTTCATCTAAATCCGTTCAATAGTTTTTGCGTGTAACCGGAACAAACAAACATACTCACAACAATTCACATTTATAATATTAAGAAAGAGACATTCGAGAAAGAAACACGCTTTATCCCGCATAATTACAAAAAAAAACTAAAAGAAGTTCTCCACTTTCCACTCAACGCAAAGCTTCTTCCTCATATAAATACTTTCTCGATTTTCTTATACTTTGTGGATGAGGATAAGCTAGTGTTAAGTAATCGATTTAACAATGTGCGGCGTTTAACTCCATTACTACCTAAGGGCGAAATAGGTGAAGATTTCTATGGTAGTCGGTGTTACCTTATAAGAATATAGATCTATGCCTCCTTTCACTTACTGCCTTAAAAAAAATACTGAACAAATATCATGAAAGAATTGGAAGAGGACTGTGGGTTCGATTATCACTTGGTGAGAATGAATTATTTCATTACCATTTTCTCCGCTCTGGCAATTAGGCAAGCGTAGAGTTAGGCATAGAGTTCCGCCACACGTCACGCAATGCTTTAAAAGAAGGCGGAAAGCGTACAACGGAGTGTCTTAACACTAGGTTCCCACTGTTCCTGCGGTTCCCTCTGCTACCTACCCTAATATATACGAGAAGCTAAAAAAGCGTGAAGCTAAAATAAAATTATAGGAATAAAATCCACAACGATATTGCTTAGTGGTTATACTAAAGACACCTACCATGACGTTCCCAGTTCAAAACAATAATAGCAAATGTAAACAAAACAATGGGGTACAAGTCTTTCACTGTAAACCTAAAACCCCACAACTTGTATCGTAACTGGCCAGGCTTTCTTTTTTTTAATTTCACGCTTTATCCCGCACATGGCAGGGTAGGCAGAGGGAACTGCAGGAACCATACGAACCTAGTGTTAAGACACTCCGCTACTTAGTTCCTGCTTTCTCCGTCCTCGCTTTTTAAGGTGTATAAATTGAAAGTACCTTATATAACCTTGAGGCTTGTACAGAGACAGGTCTATGTTCTTTGTCGCAAAGTTACAGTCCTCCCTTTTGATGCAGATACCGTCGAGGCCGCTACCCGTTTTGCATTCCACTAAAAATGTATATTAGAACTACTATTTTATTTATTATTTACATATGTATATTAAAAGATGTTTCTAGGTTCGATTCCCACTCGGGGAAGATGGATTTGTCTATTACCATTTTCTTCGCACTGGCAACTAGGCAAAGCGCGGCGTTGAGTTCCGCGACACAACACGCAATGCCTCGAAAGCGGGGACGAAGAAAGCAGGTACTAAGCAACGGAGTGTTGTGAACACTAGGTTCATATGGTACCTGCAGTTCCCTCTGCCTACCCTGCCATGTGCGGGATAAAGCGTGAAGCTAAAAAAAAATTTACCATAGTCATTCCGCAGATCGAATACAATCTTCACACCCTTCACTTCAAAAACTAAAAAAGTACTGAAAATAAATAAATATATTAATATTCAATTAATCTAAATATAATATTTTTTAAATCTTCCTCAAAGCACGTTTAAGAGAAATGTCTCGAAAATGTATAAAAATTTTAAGGTGCCGGGATTTGAACTCCCTATATTTGGATAGTGGAAATACCTAAAAATCTCCCTTAGACATAACTAAGTAACAACACGTATTACGTCGTAATGAATTCAATTGTATAAGAATTTAGACGTACTATAAAGTCGTATGGCTTAGTGATCGAAACGCTTAGACGGTTTCCACGATGCGTGAGTTTAAATACCGAGGTGATCAAATTTACATACATTTTCTAACGTCGTTTACAGTCATATGCCACAAAGGCTATGCATAATCTAGTAATGCATTGCTAGCGGCTGTTGCCGACCTTATCCGCGTCGACTATAGTCCAGAACTATTTTATTACACCTCCACTCTTGTCAGCAATAGCGAGTTGTTATAGCTTATAAATATAGCCTACCGATAAATAGACTATTCCATATAAAAATATCTTTTTCATTTCTAGTTGTTTCTGAGATTATTGGGTTCAAGCAAACAAATTTTTCAGCTTCATATACTTACTTATTGTCTGTTATATTTCTTATAAGAGAGGTATGTAGAGGGCACCTCGGTTGATTTTCGAGAACATAGTGTCAGAGATACTGGAGGAAGGTCACGTAAAGCATGAGGACTCCCGGAGAGTGTGTGAAGAGGATGATGGCAGGGGACGAGGCGGGAGAATGTGCAGGGAACGCAGCGTTTGGCGCTCCGTTCTCTCTGACTACCCCGCTAGGGATAGACCGTGAAGCTACGTATGTATGTATGACTGTAAACGTGACAGTTGTGAGTTTGATTCCCGTAAGGGGGAAATCGTTCGTCGGCTATGAAATGGTATCTACTAGTTGTTTTATTTTAACTGTAAACACTGATGGCTTTGGGTTCGATCGTAGAATAAATTATATTCAACCTTTCGTGAGACATATCTCTGTAATTGCTTTATTTAAATGGAAATGGAGGACAGAGAGTTTTGACACTATGTTCTCTATTTGTTCTCCTATTAGTGGGATTAAGCCAAACAAAGTCATAAGCTTTTGTTACTTACATAGTATATAATAAGAAATGTTTAAATTAAAGATGATTAAAGAAATGTTTAAATTAATGTTAAACATTTCTTTTGTAATAAAACACTACAATAAACGTTGATTTAGTGTAAAATGGCATTTAAAGAGAATTTTCAATTTCATAGAATCATTTTCATAGTGATAATCGATTTATAGTTATGTTATGTGTACAAATATCATGAAAATATTGGAAGAGGACTGTGGGTTCGATTTCCACTTGGTGAGAATGAATTATTTCATTACCATTTTCTGCGCTTTGGCAATTAGGCAAGCGTAGAGTTAAGCATAGAGTTCCGCCACACAACACGCAATGCTTTAAAAGAAGGCGGAAAGCGTACAACGGAGTGTCTTAACACTAGGTTCCCACAGTTCCTGCGGTTCCCTCTGCTACCTACCCCGTTATATACGAGAAGCTAAAAAAGCGTGAAGCTTAAAAAATCATGGGACTTGAATTCACAATTATTAGATATTGCCTAGTGGTTATACTAAAGACACCTACCATGACGTTCCCAGTTCAAAACAATAAAAACGAATGTAAACAAAACAATGGGGTACAAGCCTTTCACTGTAAACCCAAAATCAACCCAAAACCCCACCCCCCAAAACCACACAACTTGTATCGTAACTGGCCAGGCTTTTTTTTTAACTTCACGCTTTATCCCCCACATGGCAGGGTAGGCAGAGGGAACTGCAGGAACCATATGAACCTAGTGTTAAGACACTCCGTTACTTAGTTCCTGCTTTCTCCGTCCCCGCTTTTTAAGGTGTATAAATTGAAAGTACCTTATATAACCTTGAGGCTTGTACAGAGACAGGTCTATGTTCTTTGTCGCAAAGTTACAGTCCTCCCTTTTGATGCAGATACCGTCGAGGCCGCTACCCGTTTTGCATTCCACTAAAAATGTATATTAAAACTATTATTGACATATATATATATTAAAAGACAAGAATTAGGACGAGGACGCGACGGTTAACGCGACGGTTTCTAGGTTCGATTCCCACTCGGGGAAGATGGTTTTTTTCTATTTCCATTTTCTTCGCTCTGGCAACTAGGCAAAGCGCGCCATTGAGTTCCGCCACTCATCACGCAATGCCTCGAAAACGGCGGAAAGCGGGGACGGAGAAAGCAGGGACTAAGCAACGGAGTGTCTTAACACTAGGTTCCTATAGTTCTTGCAGTTCCCTCTGCCTACCCTGCCATGTGCGGGATAAAGCGTGAAGCTAAAAAAAAAAATTACCGTAGTCATTCCGCAGATCGAAAACAATCTTCACACCCTTCACTTCAAAAACTAAAAAAGTACTGAAAATAAATAAATATATTAATTTTCAATTAATCTAAATATAATATTTTTTAAATCTTCCTCAAAGCACATTTAAGAGAAATGTTTTCCGGAAATGTATAAAAAAGTGTTAAGACACTCCGTTGCTTAGCCCCTGCTTTCTCCGTCCCCGCTTTCCGCCGTTTTCGAGGCATTGCGTGTTGAGTGGCGGAGCAGAGCGAAGAAAATGTGAATAGAAAAATCCATCTTCTCCGACTGGGGATCGAACCCAGTAACCGTCGAGTTACATGCAGACGTTGCGCCTCTGCGCCACGACGGACGCCAGAAGTAATTAGTTTTATTTAAGTAATAACGTCGAAACACACGTAGAGCGTATTCTGACAGAGATTCTAGGTAGTTGCATTAAATGACATAAACCACTTAACGACAACACCTCACAGCAGTCCCCTCCCAACACACACGTCGTCTGTATGTCACGCGACAGACGCGAGTGACTCTTCGTCTTCGTTATGATGGACAGTATGCTGTTGGCCCTGCGGCCTCTACAGCGTCACCTTGGCGTGGGGAGGCCGAGCTAAAAGAGCTCCGACCTTGGCTTGGCTACCACGGAGTGGCACCAACAAATAAGAGCACAGTGCCGCAAGGGCGCCTCCTGCGAGACTCGGACCATGCTTGCGTACACTGTTTGTAGTGGAGGAGTTTATTCCCTACTGGGTAGGGCACTTGACGCCCTTTTGGACTTTATTTTTGGACTCCGCCTGCGCCGAGGTGCGGTCGGGTCACTGAAAAGTAAGGACCTCGTCTCCACCGGCGGGGACGGTGTGAGTATCGTGTGCGTCTACGAAAGTGTATAGCCCTACCTACATACTTTGCGTCGTTCGCTTTAGTGATGGGGTCAGCATCGTCGGTTAAACTCGAGTGACGTGATGTCGTCGCTTTTATAGCCTTTATCATCTAAGACTACCCTCTTTTTGAAAGAAATTCTTAAATGTATATATAGAATAATTTATAACAAATTGAAGCGTATAATAAAAAATAGATTACATTAAATCTTACATTACACGTATATACCTAATTGTTTTCCATTATCACGTCCTATCCCGCAAACAGCTCAAGTTTTGTGAATGACAACACTATTTTCTGAAAGGTTAGGTTAATAATTCATTAATCTATATGGAAAACGTTTCCTTTATAAGAGAATATTTGTTGTTGTGTTCTTTCGCTTCACGCTTTATCACGCACATAGTAAAGTAGGCAGAGGGAAGCGGAAGGAAGGAACCTAATGTTGAGACATTCTGTTCCCCGCTAAGCGGAGCTCAACGCCGTGTTTTGCCTTATTGCCAGTACAAAGAACATGAAAATCTTCTCTGAGTCGAAATCAAACCCACAAACTGTCGCGTTTATGTGTAATTTCTGTGCTTCTACGCCACGACGTTCCACGTAACACCAAATATTTTTTTTGAAACAAAACACGGCGTTAAGTTCCGCCGATCAACGTGTATTGTCTTTAAAATGATGGAAAATAAAGGGAACAGATTAAATACTTAATAGAATCAGGTTTCACCTTGCGAAAGTCCATGCTAATTAAGAAAGGAATTTATATACAGCTACTTCCACTATGCATTAGTAGTTATGCAATTAAGTGCACCGCTGATAGATGCATTTGCTGTAAGCAATGTGAAACAAAACTAACACCGTTAGTGGGGACGGAGAAAGCAGGGACTAAGCAACGGAGTGTCTTAACACTAGGTTCATATAGTTCCTGCAGTTCCCTCTGCCTACCCTGCCAATGTGCGGGATAAAGGGTAGAGCTAAAAAAATAAAAAAAAAACACCGTTACTAAACTCTCTAAACGTGCTTCAGCCCTCAACGAGGCATCCTCAGGAGATGTTTGACTACCAAGTGCTAAACATCGAGACTCGGGCGGTGCACTTAATTGCATAACTACTACTGCATAACGGACGTAGCTATATATAAATTCCTTTCTTTTTTTTTCTTTTCTTTTTCTTAGCTTCACGCTTTGTCCCGCACAAGGCAGGGTAGGCAGAGGGAACTGCAGGGACCGTAGGAACCTAATGTTAAAACACTCCATTGCTTAGCCCCTGCTTTCTCCGTCCCCGCTTTCCGCCGTTTTCGAGGCATTGCGTGTTGAGTGGCGGAACTCAACGCCGCATTCCTTTCTTAATTAGATTAAATACTTTTTCTTACTATAAATGATGATAAAATCAAAATTTGGTGTCGGTAGTGGGAGGAGCTCGGACAGTGAAGGTGAGCGTTAATGCATTTCAAAGGGCCCCTTTAAACCTACACTTGGGTCGCAAGTCCCAAGCGCTGCTCGGAGCTCCTCTTCCTACAACACGATGGGCCCGGCACCCGCACGGTGAATCCATGGAATGCTAAGTTGTTTCTTCTCATACAGGGTGTAAAAATCATTTTCCCGCCAAATGCGCTCGAGCACAGATTAAATAAATAAAATTAGTGTTGCTCTAAGAGCAGGTTATTGATTTATTATAAACGAAATAATATTACATAATTGATTAAAGGTTAAATTAAACACATGTAATTATAATAATTGTAAATATTTATTTATTTTTTATTTTTGTGGCTTAGCGTCGTCTATATTGTTGGGTGGACAGCAGACTTCTGTTTCTGTGCATTTACTAAAAAAAAAAAAATAAAAAAAAAAATTTCTATTTTGTACTACCATTTATTATTATTCGTTCATCACAAACTGCATCCCATATGTCATTCTGATATATAAGCTATATAACTGCAACGTTTCATCTAAATCCGTTCAGTAGTTATTGCGTAAAACCGAAAGGAACAAACATACTCACAACAATTCACATTTATAATATTAAGAAAGAGATATTCGAGAAAGAAACACGCTTTATCCCGCATAAATACAAAAAAAACTAAAAGAAGTTCTCCATTTTCCACTCAACGCAAAGCTTCTTCCTCATATAAACACTTTCTCGATTTCCTTACACTTTGTAGATGAGTATAAGCTTCACGCATTATCCCGCACAAGGCAGGGTAGGCAGAGGGAACTGCAGGGACCGTGGGAACCTAGTGTTAAGACACTCCGTTGCTTAGCCCCTGCTTTCTCCGTCCCCACTTTCCGCCCTTTTTGAGGCATTGCGTGTTGAGTGGCGGAACTCAACGCCGCGCTTTGCCTGGTTTTTGCCAGAGCGAAGAAAATGGAAATAGAAAAATCCATCTTCTCCGACTGGGGATCGAACCCAGTAACCGTCGCGTTTACAGGCAGACGCTTACGCCTCTGCGCCACGGCGGTGATGAGGATAAACTAGCTTATAACCTTATAACCTATATATATAGCCTAGTTAAGTAATCGATTTAACAAAGTGCGACGTTCTTTTTTTTTTTTAGGGTTCCGTACAAAAATAAAAAAACGGAACGCTTATAGAATCACTCGTGTTCCTGTCCGTCCGTCTGTCACAGCCAATTTTCTCTGAATCTACTAGACCGAATCAGGTGAAATTTGGCAGGACGGTATAATGCCCTGACCCGAACACAAATGTGTAACGTAAAGAATATTTTTTGAAATAAGGGTAACTTTCGGGGGATATTGAATTTGATAAAAAATATTTTTAGGGATAAAACGTTTTCAGGGGAAATATTTCACTATATTGTGTACGGAACCCTTTCCACGCGAGTTCAACTCGCACTTGACCGGTTTTTTTATTTAATTATAGTTAGCCCTACAGACACTTGGTCCGTACTCTTTTTTAACTTACACTATATGTTTATTACAAATATTGATTATATTAATACATAGAATTAATATTTATCATAATGAACATCTATAATAATCTTTACATTTTTTTTCATATTTAATATTACTTAGAATTAAGGCTATGGCTGATAAGCGAATTACACAAGTTTATACGTTTTATCCTTGGTGTTATAAATAAAACGTTTAACTCCATCACTACCTAAAGGCGGAATAAGAATCTAGTTCTTCTTTCACTTACTTCCTTAAAAAAATACTGAACAAATACCATGAAAATATTGGAAAAGGACTGTGGGTTCGATTTCCACTTGGTGAGAATGAATTATTTCATTACCATTTTCTCCGCTTTGGCAATTAGGCAAGCGTAGAGTTAAGCAAAGAGTTCCGCCACACAACACGCAATGCTTTAAAAGAAGGCGGAAAGCGTACAACGGAGTGTCTTAACACTAGGTTCCCACAGTTCCTGCGGTTCCCTCTGCTACCTACCCCGTTATATACGAGAAGCTAAAAAAGCGTGAAGCTTAAAAAATCATGGGACTTGAATTCACAATTATTAGATATTGCCTAGTGGTTATACTAAAGACACCTACCATGACGTTCCCAGTTCAAAACAATAAAAACGAATGTAAACAAAACAATGGGGTACAAGCCTTTCACTGTAAACCCAAAATCAACCCAAAACCCCACCCCCCAAAACCACACAACTTGTATCGTAACTGGCCAGGCTTTTTTTTAACTTCACGCTTTATCCCGCACAAGGCAGGATAAGCAGAGGGAACTGCAGGAACCATACGAACCTAGTGTTAAGACACTCCGTTACTTAGTTCCTGCTTTCTCCGTCCCCGCTTTTTAAGGTGTATAAATTGAAAGTACCTTATATAACCTTGAGGCTTGTACAGAGACAGGTCTATGTTCTTTGTCGCAAAGTTACAGTCCTCCCTTTTGATGCATATACCGTCGAGGCCGCTACCCGTTTTGCATTCCGCTAAAAATTTATATTAGAACTACTATTTACATATGTATATTAGAAGATGTTTCTAGGTTCGATTCCCACTCGGGGAAGATGGATTTTTTCTATTTCCATTTTCTTCGCTCTGGCAACTAGGCAAAGCGCGCCATTCAGTTCCGCCACTCATCACGCAATGCTTCGAAAACGGCGGAAAGCGGGGACGGAGAAAGCAGAGACTAAGCAACGGAGTGTCTTAACACTAGGTTCCTATAGTTCTTGCAGTTCCCTCTGCCTACCATGCCATGTGCGGGATAAAGCGTGAAGCTAAAAAAAAAATTACCATAGTCATTCCGCAGATCGAAAACAATCTTCACACCCTTCACTTCAAAAACTAAAAAAGTACTGAAAATTAAAAAAATATATTAATATTCAATTAATCTAAATATAATATTTTTTAAATCTTCCTCAAAGCACATTTAAGAGAATTTTTTTTTTTTTAAGAGAAATGTTTTCCGGAAATGTATAAAAAATTTCACGTGCCGGGATTTGAACTCCCTATATTTGGATAGTGAAAATACCTAAAAATCTCCCTTAGACATAACTAAGTAACAACACGTATTACGTCGTAATGAATTCAATTGTATAAGAATTTAGACGTACTATAAAGTCGTATGGCTTAGTGGTCGAAACGCTTAGACGGTTTCCACGATGCGTGGGTTTAAATACCGAGGTGATCAAATTTACATATATTTTCTAACGTCGTTTACAGTCATATGCCACAAAGGCTATGAAGACTATGAATGTATTACTAGCTAGACTTCGTCCGCTTGGACTTTAGTCCAGAACTTTTTTACTACAGCTCCACTCTTGTCAGCCATAGTGAGATGATATAGTCTATAAATATAGCCTACTGATAAATAGACTATTCCATATAAAAATCTCTAATATCTTTTCCATTTCTAGCCAGTTGTTTCTGAGATTAGTGGGTTCAAGCAAACAAATTTTTCAGCTTCATGTACTTACTTATTGTGTGTTATATTTCTTATAAGAGAGGTATGCAGAGGGCACCTCGGTTGATTTTCGAGAACATAGTGTCAGAGATACTGGAGGAAGGTCATGTAAAAAACATGAAGACTCCCCGGAGAGCTTGTATGAAAAGGTTAATGACAGTGGACGAGGCGGAAGAGGCATGCAGGGACCGCAGCGTTTGGCGCTCCGTTCTCTCTGACTACCCCACTAGATATAGACCGTGAAGCTACGTATGTATATATGACTGTAAACGTGAAAGTTGTGAGTTTGATTCCCATTTGGGGGAAATCTATGTAATTGTCCAGTGTACTCTCGTTAGTCGGCTATTAAGTGGTATCTATTAGTCGTTTTATTTTAACTAAAATATGTACAAAATGGAGGACAGAGAGTTTTGGCACTATGTTCTTTATTTGTTCTCCTATTAGTGGGATAAAGCCAAAAAAGTCATAAGCTTTTGTTACTTACATAGTATATAATAAGAACATTAATTTAAACATTTCTTTTGTAATAAAACACTACAATAAACGTTGATTCAGTGTAAAATGGCATTTAAAGAGAAATTTCAATTTCATAAAACCATTTTCATAGTGAAAATCGATTTATAGTTATGCTATTACTGTAACTTATAAATTGAATGTTATATATATATATATATATATATATATATATATATATATATATATATATATATATATATATATATATATATATATATATATATATATATATATATATATATATATATATATATATATATATATATATATATATATATATATATATATATATATATATATATATATATATATATATATATATATATAACATTCAATTTATAAGTTATACCCAATACCCCCCCCCCCCCCTTGACATGACAGCGGCAATTAAAGAGAGAGTACCCCAGGAGGGTACCAGCGCGAAATGCACTGGAGAATCCCTCCCTGAGCCTCCTCGCTCAGGCTGCCCTACGAATTCTGGGGAGGGCAAAATTCCGCTCAACGCCAAAGGCAATACTCGCAAGGTTAATTCGACGGCACCGCCCCCAGTGCTCCATGTGCAGTGCACATACGGGGAATTCATGCTAATTTAAACTCGGTTCACTACCATCTTGAGACCCAAAAGCTGGCCTTGTTCTTCTTAACTGAGACTCAGATATCGTCTCCGGTGGATACGTCGTATTTGCAGTACCCTGGCTATAAATTAGAACATAAATTTGTGCCTCGCGCCGGTGTATGTGTATTTGTTAGAGATGATATCTGTGTCCGTCGCCTGGGCAATATTGAAGGCACTGACCTGTCAATAATATGGTTGCGTGTAGATTGTGATGACCATCCTCGAGTCTACGCGTGCCTTTACATGTCCCACAGTGGTGATGCTGAAACTGACCGACTCATGGAGCATATTGAAATGGCGACAGATTACGTTCTACAAGAAATCACATCCGCAGAAATTGTGGTACTAGGTGATTTCAATGCCCATCACATCGAATGGCTTGGTTCACAACGGACTAACCGTGCGGGTAAATCTGTTCACGCCTTCGCCATGGCCTATGGTTTAACACAGCTGATTCATTCGCCGACCCGAATACCTGATGTTGAAGATCATATCCCTTCACTGTTGGATCTTTTGCTGACTTCCAAGCCCGAAAGCTACCAGGTCACTGTTGACGCCCCGCTCGGATCGTCTGACCATTGCCTGATTCGGTTCACGGTGCCACTCACGCGCAAATTTCGGCCTCGTTCTGCAGGTTGCCGCCGTGTTTGGCACTACAAGTCAGCAGACTGGGATGGGATGCGTACCTTCTTTTCATCCTACCCATGGAGGCAATTGTGCTTCTCGCTAGAGGATCCTATTGCTATTGCCAACTTTGTTGCAGACGTTGTGTTGCAGGGCATGGAATTATTTATTCCAAACTCTGTAGTGCCCGTTGGCAGCAAATCGCAGCCCTGGTTTGCGCTTCCATGCAAAATGGCATATCGTCAAAAGCAGCAAAAGTACCAAGCTTGGGCCGAGGCGGTTGCAAGTAGGGATCCAAAAGTGAATCTTTACAAAAAGGAGTACAACTTTGCCTCTAGATCCTTCAAAAAAGCCGTGGCTAGGGCAAAGGCAGGGCACATTGGCAGAATTGGACAGAGACTAGCCTGTCTTCCTTCGGGAACACGCGTGTTTTGGTCTCTGGCCAAAGCTGTTGAAGGTAACTTCTGTCAGCCAACTTTTCCACCATTACGCAATGAGGACAATACCTTGGTCTACGATGCAAAGGAAAAAGCCAATCTCTTGGGCAACCTCTTTGCGTCCAACTCGACTTTGCATGATGAGGGTAAACTACCACCTACCATCCCACACTGCAAGTGTTCTATGCCGGAAGTAAAATTTACACAAAAATCCGTGCAAAGAGCTCTTCTTTCACTTGATATTCACAAGTCCTGTGGACCTGATGGTATCCCTCCTATTGTACTGAAATCTTGTGCTCCTGAGTTGACTCCAGTTTTAACGCGTCTTTTCCGACACCTGTACTCTTCAGCCACTGTCCCAACTTCATGGAAGACAGCTTTGGTACACCCGGTTCCTAAAAAGGGCGATCTCTATGATCCTTGCAACTACAGGCCTATTGCCATAACCTCCTTGCTCTCTAAAATAATGGAGTCTGTTATCAACCGCCAGCTATTGCGATACTTGGAGGACCAACAGTTGATTTGTGATCGTCAGTACGGATTCCGTCAGGGCCGGTCTGCTGGTGATGTGTTGGTCTACCTAACCCATAATTGGGCAGTTGCAGTTGAGAGTAAGGGAGAAGCCTTAGCAGTCAGTCTGGACATAGCGAAAGCCTTTGATCGGGTTTGGCATAAAGCTATACTGTCGAAACTGCCTTCCTATGGGCTGCCTGAGAGATTATGCAAATGGATTTCTAGCTTTCTTACGGAGCGTAGCATAAAGGTTGTTATCGACGGTACATGCTCTCATTCCTTACCCGTGAACGCTGGAGTCCCACAAGGCTGTGTACTATCCCCCACACTGTTCATCCTGCATATCAATGACATGTTACAATCAAGTAACGCTCATTGCTATGCAGATGATAGTACTTTGGATGTGTCATATCGTGGCCACGCAAACATATCTCAGGCGCAAATCAGCGTGTTTCGGAACAAACTTGTGTCAGAAATGGAAACTTCCCTCAACCAGGTTTCGAGTTGGGGCTCTCATAATCTCGTAGAGTTCAACCCTAAAAAAACACAAGTTTGCGCGTTTACCACGAAAAAGAATCCCTTTGTCGTATCCCCGGTTTTTCAGAGCATTCCCCTTGAAACCAGTCCGACTATTAGAATTCTCGGTATCGACATTTCCAGAGACGTTCAATTCCGCGTTCATTTGGAGGATAAAGCCAAGTTAGCCTCCAAAAAGCTTGGCGTCATTAGTAGAGCGAGACGGTATTTCACATCAGCGCATCGCCTTCAACTTTATAAGGCCCAAGTTAGGCCGCACATGGAATACTGTTCTCATCTCTGGTCTGGGGCACCCCAATACCAACTTCTTCCTTTTGATCGCGTCCAACGTCGGGCTGTTCGGATTGTTGATGACGAGAATCTCACTAAGCGGCTCGACCATCTGGCCCTGC
Organism: Dione vanillae; assembly: GCA_037178615.1. Taxonomy (NCBI): domain Eukaryota; kingdom Metazoa; phylum Arthropoda; class Insecta; order Lepidoptera; family Nymphalidae; genus Dione; species Dione vanillae. Next base: position 192,256 of record JAZFAU010000317.1, on the reverse strand, counting down.
GGAGAGATGTCGCATCACTGTGCATCTTCTACCGTATGTACAACGGGGAGTGTTCTGAAGAACTATTTAGGTTAATACCGGCTGCGGATTTCCACTATCGTAACTCCCGCCACAAATTAAAATACCATCCTCACCACCTTGATGATTGGCGGAGTACCACCGTGCGGTTCAAAAGAAACTTTATTCCACGCACGACCACACTGTGGAATGAACTCCCTTCAGAGGTGTTCCCCACCCGATACGACATTGGGACCTTCAAGAAGCGAGCGTACACATTTTTAAAAGGTAGGCGACGCACCCCTGAAACCTTGGGCTTGCTGGGTGTCAATGGGCGGAGGTGATCACTTAATATCAAGTGACCCACTTGCTCGTTTGCCTCCCTCTAACATAAAATATATATATATATATATATATATATATATATATATATATATATATATATATATATATATATATATATATATATATATATATATATATATATATATATATATATATATATATATATATATATATATATATATATATATATATATATATATATGTATATATGTATATATGTATATATGTATATATGTATATATGTATATATGTATATATGTATATATGTATATATGTATATATGTATATATGTATATATGTATATATGTATATATGTATATATGTATATATGTATATATGTATATATGTATATATGTATATATGTATATATGTATATATGTATATATGTATATATGTATATATGTATATATGTATATATGTATATATGTATATATGTATATATGTATATATGTATATATGTATATATGTATATATGTATATATGTATATATGTATATATATATATATATATATATATATATATATATATATATATATATATATATATATATATATATATATATATATATATATATATATATATATATATATATATATATATATATATATATATATATATATATATATATATATATATATATATACCTCACTAATATATATACATCTAAAATCCCACTCTCTCGTAACTGTGAGGAGTACCAACTCGGTACAATAAAAATTAAAAAGAAAGTAAACTAAGGTGTATCAAGTCGAACAATTTTAAAAACAAAACCGCTATAAACGATTGTATAATACAATATAAAAATTATAATTTATAATAAATTGACGGGTGTAATAAACAAAGAAATGTAACGTTGTATGAAATGAAAATGGAAATATAAAAATTCATCTTCCCCAAGTGGAAATCAAACCCACAAGTGTCGCGGTACAGTCAGCCTCTGTGCTACTGCGCCATTAAATAACAACTATTACGAAGTAAATTCTTTCATCACTCATTCTCTCGACGTGCCCGAACCATCTGGTCACATTCTTCTTCATCATCACTGCGACATCCTGCGACATACCTACCATCCTGTGTACCTCTTCGTTGCGGATTCGGTCAGCTAAGCTGACTCCGCATATCCTTTGAAGAGATCGCATCTCCACAGCATTCATCTTTCTCTCATTCTTCTTCTTCTTGTAATACCCACGTTTCACTGCCATATAACAGCGTCTATCACTTCTGTTGACTTACAATGAATTAGTACGGAACCCTCCTATTGCGATATCAACTCACACTTAACTGGTTAAAGGTTTATTCTTATTTTATATTTATTTAAAATTTAGTTGACAAAAATTTTTTCCTAAAACAAATCTCTTCCAGCCAAGCCAAGTGAAGAATTAAATATATAACATTAACTATATATATATATATATATATATATATATATATATATATATATATATGTATATGTATATGTATATGTATATGTATATGTATATGTATATGTATATGTATATGTATATGTATATGTATATGTATATGTATATGTATATGTATATGTATATGTATATGTATATGTATATGTATATGTATATGTATATGTATATGTATATGTATATGTATATGTATATGTATATGTATATGTATATGTATATGTATATGTATATGTATATGTATATGTATATGTATATGTATATGTATATGTATATGTATATGTATATGTATATGTATATGTATATGTATATGTATATTATATGTATATGTATATGTATATGTATATGTATATGTATATGTATATGTATATGTATATGTATATGTATATGTATATGTATATGTATATGTATATGTATATGTATATGTATATGTATATGTATATGTATATGTATATGTATATGTATATGTATATGTATATGTATATGTATATGTATATGTATATGTATATGTATATGTATATGTATATGTATATGTATATGTATATGTATATGTATATGTATATGTATATGTATATGTATATGTATATGTATATGTATATGTATATGTATATGTATATGTATATGTATATGTATATGTATATGTATATGTATATGTATATGTATATATATATATATATATATATATATATATATATATATATATATATATATATATATATATATATATATATATATATATATATATATATATATATATATATATATATATATATATATATATATATATATATATATATATATATATATATATATATATATATATATATATATATATATATATATATATTAAAAAAAAAATTCTTAAGATTTCAAACACTTTATTAACATTATATTAAAGGCATTGACGCTAAAAAAAAAATTATATACAATCATTTTAAAATGATTTAAATTACATTTTATTTTTAAAATTAAATTATTTTTTTAATTATTACAATAATGTCTTCAACTGTCAAAATCGTTAAGCTATTAAAAAAAAGTTTCTGTAAAATCAGATTTTTTTGTAGCTTCACGCTTTATCCCGCACATGGCAGGGTAGGCAGAGAGAACTGCAGGAACCATAGGAACCTAGTGTTAAGACACTCCGTTGCTTAGTCCCTGCATTCTCCGTCCTCACTTAGACATCCGTCAGAATTCATTATTAGAGTAAATAGGACAATTATATAATCTTTCTCACTCTTTTTTATTTGAGTTCAAATTTTCAACAACTCAATTATTAATAAAATTTTTGCGTAAAATCACATTTGCAGATAAAATTAATGAAATATTCGTGCAATCAATAAAAAAACATAGAGATTATATTTATTTTGGTATTAAAAATTTTAAAATATTCATAAAACTTATGACATTATTACTCTGTAATTTATTTAAAACGATATTATATTTAGTAATCAAACCTTTATAATAATAAAATAATTGCTTTAAGCGGTAATCATATAATCATCTTACTCAGTAATCAAATTATTGAATTAAGTGGTAATCAAATCATATTAATCAGTAATCAAATTAGTGAATGAAGCGGTAATTAAATTATATTACTCAGTAATTAAATTAATGAATGTAGCGGTAATCAAATCATATTACTCAGTAATCCAAAATAATGAGTGAAGCGGTAATCAAATGATATTATTCGATAATCAAATTATCGTATCAAACTGCATGCTTAAAAATTAATGCCTCTTGCCAATACCTACTAATACTAATCTCTAAACGTAATACTTCGCTTAAACATTTCTACCACAAGCGGTAATCAAATTCAAGCGTCTTCATCATTGCCACTGTCCATTGAAACTTCGCCGTTGCCAATAAAAACGTCCTCTTGTATCATATTTGGCATTTTGGCTTTACTGTTTACTTGTAAGACTGATGCCATTGCCAATCCCGTGCCAAAGCTATACTCTATGGGTTTCAAGCTTTCATCTACATTGTCTATGGACGGTTGTTTTGGATAGTTCTTCCTTCTGACAGCTCTGTACTTCCTAACGTCATTCAACAGTGCGACTTTGTTTAAATTGTCAAAGTCGCTGTCAGACGATGACGGAGAAAGTTCTAGATCTTTTTTGGAGAATATGAAATTTCTACTCTCTTGTTGTGTTTTGTGTCTGTGCTGGTTGTCGTTGTATTTGGTTTCTGTGTCGCTCATCTCATCCGAATAATCGCTTGACAACGAATCGTCTTTTATATTTTTAATCTGTTTCCGCCATTTTGTTATCAGTGTGACGTTTTTAATTTTCTTTAGTGTTAAAAATGCGCTTTTAACATCGAGTTTGGCATTAGCCTCATAATACTCCTCAGGTAAATCATCTTCTGTTTTATATTTGTTAATTTTTAAACTAAAATATCCGAATCTTCGCTTTCGTCGTTTGCAAATTTCGTAGTTTATGAACAATTTTTTATTTTTAATCCGGTTTCTATTCAATTTGGATATAAATCCTTTTTTCTCTATATATTCCTCATAATTAATCTGTCTAGGGAATTCAGGTACGTTTTTTAGGTCCGGCATCGTCTTCGCCAACGCTTGTCTTTCTCTTTCTCGCATAACATCTTCTCTTTTCACCAATTTCCTTTTCAATTCCTTCAAAACAACTCTAGAAGTCTCCTTTTCCTTCTTCCCTGGGCCTGTCACTATATCACCAACCGGTGACATAACACTATCGTCTTCAGTTTTAACGAAATAAAACACTTCATCTCTTATCTCTGGCTCTTTATCATCTATTCTCACTATCACTCTCTTCTCGTATTCTTTATCACTATCATGTTTTATATCATCATCATCCTTGAACTTATTCTGCATTTTTTTCAAACGTATCTGAGAATTTTGGACTGTTGAAAGACATTTCGTTATTTTGTCTATTATTTCATCTATATCTTTGTCCAACACATCCAAATCGATCTGACCTTTGTTCATTGCGCAAGAATCGAGAAACATATCCAAATGACTGCACTTTTCTAGAGCTACCCTCATTTCTAAACAAGATCTAGCAATATTTGTATGTATGTCAGAGTACAACCAAGTGTCATTCATAGCCGAGCCCAGTTTTTTAACACCATTAGCGTCTTTGGTACCAATATTTTTAAGTAATCTATACATTCTTTCTAGAGCTTCGTGATTCTCCTTAAATTCCACAATAAGGTGTGTTATTAGAATATTGTGGATCCAGTGAATTCTTTCATTATGATTTTTGTATATTTTTAAGATGTGAGCTGTTGGTATAGAATGGGCTAGTGCTATGTTTTTAAGTAGTGTCGATTGTACTACGAGGAACGCGTGATGGACTTTCTATAAAAAATATTCATTCTATTAATAAAATATGTTTGCAAGGATCTATATCAAATTATAATAATATATTTAACATTTTCTTTAGAAACAATAGACAACACTTTTCTAAAAAATTTACAATAGAAAATATTTATATCACAATTTCTCCTAAAAATCTATTTACTTCCCATCTGTTGTCGCATATTAAAATTATAAATAAAATTAAAAGTAGGTAATACATGAAATTTTTTGAACCACTTTAGTTTACTTTTATCAAAATAAATAAAATGAACCTTTTATTCAGCCTATAGCCAATATATATAGCCTATATATAATAAACCGTATATTACAACACCCATGCCACACATAAAACCGAATAAAATTAAAAAAAATAAAACAATCTCACCATCAAACTGTCACTGTCAAAGTCACAAGTGACGTCACCGCGCAGCCACGGCACGTTCCCTAGTAGGGAGGAGCCCGCGCGCGACATTAGGACTAGCAACGACGATTGTTGTTGTAACAACATCGCTTGTGTTGATTCTATTATTGTTGTTACTGACGCTCTGTAAGGAAAATTTGTTGGTAGGCAGGTTTTTCTATCAACAATTAGAGCACCCAAAATAAATAATTAAATTATTGTTCCAAAATAAATCGCCATTTGTCAAGTGTGACGCGAGCGTACACTGTACTGTCAGAGCGGGACGGAGATATATCCCTTTCTCATTAAGTTATTTTTTGAATGAAAGGTGACAGATTGACAACGTTTAAGAGTACTTCTTACTACTTTTAAATTCTTGTAGTACGAGGTCTATACGTCATTCGTGTTTAACCATGACCACCTCACGCGTTACAGAGCACGTATAAATATCGTGAAATGGGAAAAATGATCCTGTGACTAAACTATTGATAATTGTTAACTAATTTTTTTGTATATAGCCTTGAAATATTTTCCCCTATAAGTAGTTTTGATAACGGCCGCCGTGTCAGATATATTATCCCTGTATATTATCTGTGGAATTGTTTAAATTGCACACTTTTTTAGGTCTTCACGCTTTATCCCGCATTTTGCAGGGTAGGCAGAGGGAACTGCAGGGACCGTGGGAACCTAGTGCTAAGACACTCCGTTGCTTAGTCTCTGCTTTCTCCGTCCCCGTTTTCCGCCTTTTTCGAGGCATTGCGTGTTGAGTGGCGGAACTCAACGCCGCCGGAAATAGAAAAATCCATCTTCCCCTTATAGGAAACAAACACACAGACCGTCGCATTTACAGTTAGACGGTCCTTACATTCCTAAAATGTTTCTATACTCACAATTTTGCGTGCAATGTGGCGTATTCACGGCAACACGCTGTAGCACGTCGCACTAGAGACATGTAATCACGCATTAGGCATAGAAGCGTGTTTAGAGATCCCTTGCAGTACATTCTGTGTGTCGCTCTAATCGCTACAGGTAGTATTAAATACGAAGCCAGTTTAAGTAGAGATGATCGTTGTAGGCTGGAATACAAAAGGTAGGTAGATGTAAGTAGGTAGGCAAAGAAGGTAGATAACTGTAAGTACCGGTAGGTATTGAAGAGTTGTGGAATTAAAAAAAAAATAAATAAATAGCCTTCTCTTTTGCCAAACGATTGTTCTTTGCTATAATCTTTGTGTAGCGGAAATTTGTAAAATTCAAAAAATATTGAAATAAAAATCATTTAAAAAATTTATATGCAACGAGATTTAAACCGGCGAACTCTTGCGAACCATGTAAGCCCTCTAACCACTAAGCCACGTAGAAATTCTTATATGCTTTATACAACTTACTCAGTTAGTAGCATCTCTGTAGTGGTTCAGTGGAAACGCATCTAATTCCTAAAGTACGGGTTCGATGAATTAAATTAATGCCGAAACAAGTGTAGCAATCTTCAACTCAGCTTTTCTTGTGTAATTAAAATCATAAAAAAATGTAAACGTGTCATAAAATCATCATTATATTATTGTGGAAGCGTTTTAACTGCGCACACTTAGAAAGGCGAGTTTTTGACCTAGAATCTTACTTTTGGTACCGTTTTAAAAGATCTCGAAAAGGCTGATTGATGAAAAATATAAACGATACTTAAAGAAAACATATAAAAATTTAAAGAAAACATATAAAAATCAGTGTTGAGAGCGCCTGCACGGTTCGCAGGAGGGCGAGGGTTCGAGTCCCACTGCGTTCAAATTTTTATATGTTTTCTTTAAGTATTTTTTCTATCCTCAGTGTGGATTAACACTTTAAAAAAAATCATCAAAAATATAGCCGATGCTCGAACTTGAACAGTTCAATTGATAATTGATTAAACAAACTCCACACGTTAGCCGATTGGATTTGCTTGAAAAACATTTGGGCGCCCAGATTTTTAGTTAAAAATTTTGTCATGCCATCCCTAAAAAGGGTTAAGTTAATAAAATAGCAAGTTATTAATAAATGACATTATGCATGATTTTTTTTTAAAACTCACTTTCTAGGTGGTGACGCTACCATCAAAGCCAATGTGGCTGCGATCACCAGATTCCTTTCACCTTTGGTAAACCATCTGTTCCCGCAGCCTCCAGCTCTTTGCCACGATAGAGCAGCATCGGGGGCCTCTTGCTCAACTTCTATACTGTCTTCACGGAATAATAGACCACTTTCTAGTATAGATATGATGTGATCTCGACTGTAGATTAGCTAGAGTTACAATTGACCTTTATAAGCCTTACGCTTTATCCCGCTTGCAGCAAGATAGGCAGGGGGAACTGCAAGAACCTAGTGTTAAAACATTCCTTTCCCTGTTTTTCGCCTTTTTCTAGGCATTGAGTGTTGAGTGGCGCAATTTAACGCCTGGCTTTGCCTAGTTTCCAGAACGAAGAAAATAGAAATAGAAAAATCCACCTTCCCTGAATGGGAATCGAACCTACAAATTGTTACATTTACAGACAGACAATATATTGTCACCCGAATTTGATTATTATGAATAAATACTGTATACAAAAATTTAAAGGATACATTATTTTGGTACTTAAGTTTTAGTGAATGGATTGATTGATGATGGTGATGAATTTAATTTCTAGCCAGGGAAATAAATATTATCTAATCTCATAAAACTAATTCCATATTGCACAAACTATTCATTTGCGGAAGAGAAGAGTATAATATCTTAATATTATATTCTTTAACAAAAACAAAAGCTAAAAACAAAAGAGGACCGTCGTTGCGCAGATGCAACGTCTGCCTGTAACGCGACGTTTTCTGGGTTCGATCCCCAGTCGGAGAAGATGGATATTTCTATTTCCATTTTCTTCGCTCTGGCAAACTAGGCAAAGCGCGGCGTTGAGTTCCGCCACTCAACACGCAATGCCTCGAAAGAGGCGGAAAGCGGGGACGGAGAAAGCAGGGACTAAGCAACGGAGTGTCTTAACACTAGGTTCTAATGGTTCCTGCAGTTCCCTCTGCCTACCCTGCCATGTGCGGGATAAAGCGTGAAGCTAAAAAAAAAAAAGAAAAAAAAAAAAACAAAAGCTAGGCAAAGCAATTCACCACTTAAAACACAATGCCTTGAGAAAAAAGGTGGAAAGCGTGTCTTAACACTAGGTTTCTGCAGTTTCCTCTGCCTACCCTGCTATGTGTGGGATAATGCGTGAAGACATAAAAAAAGAAATTAATAACCATACCTATATATAGAAGGAACCTGTAAAGACACTCTACTCTCGTCTTTCTATTAAATGCTCATGGCATTACATATAGAATAGCAGAACTTAACACAATAAATAAGAATTGCAACACTATTAAGACAAAATTTAAAAAAAAAACAAGAATTTAAGAAATTGGTTAAAAGATAATAATAATAGTGTTGTGGTGCAGAATCTGCCAGTAAATGTGATAGGTCATGGGTTCAATTCCTACTTGTGGATGGATTGCTCATATCCACTTTTCTTTGTCTGTCATCTAGGTAAAGCTTACTTGAGTTCCACCACTAAAGCTCGAAAGGAAAGACTTGAAAATTATAAAGTCAGGAACTGTCTTAACACTAGGTTTCTCGGTTCCTGTGGTTTTCTATGCTTTCCCTGTTATGCGCAGGATAAAGCATGAAGTCCAAAATAAAATAAATAAACAATAATAATTAATGTAAATTTACCATATTAGGTCTAAACTTTACAGCTAGCCATCTTCTGGACAATACTGGTGGAGCAAAATCTTGCTTTAAAAATAGTGCCATCTAAAAATAATTTGTAATGCATTTATTAATAAAATATTTCTTTTAAACATTTTTACATATACAACATTTTGTGTCATAGATAATGATAAAAATAGAAGAAATTCTATTTTTAATGTAAAGGGCATATTATTTTCCCATACAGGTTTACTATAATAAATAACGCAAGTAATAATCCTTGCGTGTATTTTCATGACAAGATTCTTATAAAACTTAAAAGTTTTAAAATATATTAATAATAAAATTTTAGTAATATTATAAATACACACTAATTAAGAGGAGATTCGCCGGTTCTTTAAAATAGATATATATGACAATAAATTATAATTTAAACATTTACTATGCAACTTCAAATGCACTATATACTTACGTTTTATTATTTATCTTCTTTTTATTTAATAATAATATAAATAAGACACATTTTTCACTTAATTTATAATTTTAAGTAAAATTCCATTACTATTTTTATATCTTAGAAACCAAGTGACAGTTCACATGTCAATGTCACACAGTGATGTGACTATTATTAAATTTTCTTATGTCGATTATGAATTAAAATCGATTATTTTATTGCTTAATTCTAAATAAAGATATTTTCGTATATTTTGCGATACAGTTAAGAGATGCATGCATGCAAGTTAGCTTAAAGTTATGAAGTTAATTTTCAAATTAATATTAGGAGAAATTTAAATGATATCTATAGAAAAGAGTTGTTTAATGGTGGCATATTGCAAATCCAACTCAGTCCAACAAAAAATAGGAAATATAAATTAAATTATAATAATTCCGTTAATAAAATATTAAAATTGATAACTTAATAGTATTTTATTATTTGGTTTTAATAGCATTTTAAATTATGCGGTTTTTGTTTATGTTTTTTACTATACATTTGATTTCATTAATTAAAGATTTATTTTGCTTTTAACTAAAACCTTCACGGCTAATTTTTTAATCGTCTTGTCGCGTACATCGCAACATTGAGCACATTTTTAGGTATCTTATTTAATTGATTGGGAAAAATAATTAAATACTATTTCATTTAAGTAAGTATAATGTAATAAAATATATTGAAACAGTAACATTCATCAATTTATATAAATATTTTATTTACATTTATAAAAAATTAAGTACTTTTATGAATTATCTACATATTTTTATAAAAAATCTGTAAAAAAAATATTTTAATCAATTTCCACATCCTGTTACATGAAAAATGTAATCACAAGCAATCCTTTTTCTTTTTTTTTAAGACAAAAAAAGCGTATACTCGATTTAAGACTCGAATAACAACAGATATGCTAGAGGTTGCTCGCTTTTAAAATAGAGGGTTAAAGGCTTGTAGAAGATCCGTCAAATTTAACCAGAAATTAGAGGTTATTCCACAATTCGGTAGTGCGCGAGATACAATTAAAATCTGTATATCAATGGGGGAATTTAAACATAAAAATGTCCTTGAATCAGGATTTGAATCCGTAATCTAAGCGAGGGAAATATACACAAATAATAATTTTCTTACAATTTTTCTTTTATTTAACTCGTCAATAAATGCATTTATTAATAAAACATATAATTACATTAAAAAAAGTGTCACCTTTCTTCAAATAACGTCATATAAAATTATAAAAATATAACGAAATTTCCACCTTACACCAAAAAAGAAAAAAACAATACCACACCTAATTATTTTTACGTAATTAAACGTTGAGATGGCCAACTTGCAATTTAATTTTAACAAGACACATATACATATAAATATACAAAAGTAAAGAAATAAAAAGAAAACTGGGTTTAAAAAACACACAATACCATTTTTAATCCCAACCCTTCCACATATTATTAAAAAAAAGTTAAAGACGAAAACATGTAGGTATAATATGCTTAGTATATATTTATAATTTTGATCAAGGCACATTTGTAAATCCATAAAAAAAATGGTTGCCTGTAAAGTGGGTTTTACGGGCGAAAATTTTACGTGACAACGTCTTTTTCTCGGTAGAATATTTATTGATATGATTAATAATTATAATATAAATTGCATAAATTTTAACTAAAGAAAATATATTTTGTTTACTAAAACATTGTACATGTGTCAAGTGATGCGCGCGGCGGACCGATCATAGTTCGGTGACAGTTGACACATCGTTACGTTACCTTTTTCATATGTGACTCCGAGCCGCAACCTAATTTAAGACGTTGTCACGTCAAAAATCATAATCAAATGTTTAATTAAACAAAAATAAGTAATAAAAGCAAATAATAAAATTTAAACCTTCAACCCAATAACGAAAAAAAAAAAAAAAACAAAAACTTTTTTTAACTTTTTCTCTCTGTTATAATTTCGCTTTATTATCCAAACCGCTTAAACCGTTGAGCATAAACTGAGCTATATAAGAAGCGATTCTCTCCGGATACATTATGTGTACATCGTGACCTCCTTCAACTTCTCTCACCCTATAATTAGGCCAAGCGGGATTTTCGCTTAGTAAATAATCACATTTGCTGTATCTATTAGAATTTTTAGAATCACTAGCTATAATAGTCAAAGTGAGCGTTTTGAGCGACATGAATAATTTTTTCTTGTATTCCGATGAAAATGGCGGGTATGTAATGTTTTGGTATCTGTCATCGTATGTGAATCTGAAAAAAAAAACAACTACCAGATCTAAGCACTACACGTAATTATATCTTTTAAACAAGACTTTAAAGAAAATTTAAAAAAAAATCCGATTAAAATCAATGTATCGAATTCGAAGTCGATATTACTATAAAATCATATTAGTTAAAGTTAAGCACATCACTAACAATGACATTGACAAATTACGATTGCCATATAAAAAAAGATATTGGCTCCAGATTAAAAAAAAAACTAAAATAAAATAAAAAAAAAACAAACCTTACTAATCCATCGCTAAATGTTTCAATCATCCTTTCCAGTATCATATTCGCAGCTTCTTTGCTAAGACCACGTCGATTTACAATTTTCGCCAATGCCTATAAAATTATAAAATAAAAGTTATTCTCAAAAGTAAAACTACTAGTAAGCGTAGTTTAACGCCGCGGGATTTCCATAAAAAATATTTTAGCTTCACGCTTTATCACGCATATAACAGGGTAAGCTACTCTTGTACCCTTCGAAGTATTGCTTGTTGAATAGCGGAACTGAACGCCGTGCTTTGCCTTCTTTCCAGAGTGAAGAAAAATTAAAATAATTTATAGTCTCCCCACGGGAATCGAACCGACAAATTTTACGATAGCTCTCAATATTTTTATAATTTAATAATATATGTGTATCTAATATAATATTTATTTAAATTTGAATTTTAATCCATAGATTTTTTCAAAAACATGGCCTAAAACATGCTTGTGTCTTTTTAGCTTCACGCTTTATCCCGCACATGGCAGGGTAGGCAGAAGGGACTGCAGGAATATTAAGAACCTAGTGTTAAGACCCTCCATTTCCTGCTTTCCAGCTTTCTTGATTGCGTATTGAGAGGCGGAACTCAACGTCCCGCTTGCCTTGTTGCCAGAGCGAAGAAAATGGAAATTGAAAAATCCACCTTCCCCTCATGGGAATCGAACCCAGGAACCGCCATGTTTACAGGCATAGGCTGCTTGCATCACTGTCACCATACTTATTTACTTGTTATAACCTATTTCTATATAAACTATTATAAATATTAAATAAGTGTACAATTCTGTATACAGACCTCTTCCTTAGTAATTTTCGGTTTATTATTTGAATTAAACTTTTCATAATTATCAAAGTACTGTGTAAAAGATATATTATACCTAAAAAATGATTGAAAATAGAAATATTAATATATCTATATACGTTAAACAAATATTTAAAGAAAACAAAATAAAAATTTTAACGCAGCGACATTTGAACCCGCGTCACTTGCAAACCGTGCAAGTTCCCGCGGTTCCTGCGGTTCCCTCTGCCTACCCTACTATGTGCGGGATAAAGCGTGATAACATTCACTAAAGTTAATGCCTCAGACCTAAAAAGAACCGGCGCAAGAACCTCAACGGGACTTTTATTTTAAATGGTCATAGAATTTTAAATTAACATGTAATTTCCAATGTGTGTTGTTTTTTTTTTATTAGCTTCACGCTTTTATCCCGCACATGGCAGGGTAGGCAGAGGGAACTGCAGGAATCATACGAACCTAGTGTTAAGACACTCCGTTACTTAGTCCCTGCTTACTCCGTCCCCGGGGACGGAGGTGTGTTGTCATTTAAAAAAATCATTAATTAGGTTACCTATTATCATTAGCGAATGATAAAAAATGACGTTCGTTACATCACTTAATAGTGATGTAACGAACGTCATTTTTTTAACATTCGCGAATGCGAATGCGAATATTCAGTAGTTCTTTTAAATATGGCGTCAATTGTTTACGGCAAGATAGCACTTTAGATTATAACACCATAAACTTGAGTAATAGTTGATTTCTGTTTGTTTAGATTGCATTAAAAAAATTGTTTCATGAGATATAATGAAGACTGATAATATGATTACGAGGTTAAGTTACTGTTTTTTGAATTAAAAAACACAAAAAGTAAAGTGATTATGATTTTTATAACGTATTATTGTCGTCAAAGTTTTATTTTTCTGACATCGCAAAACATTCGTCCGTCCTGGCGCAGAGGCGAAACGTCTGCCTGTAACGCGACGGTTTCTGGGTTCAATCCCCAGTCGGGGAAGATGGATTTTTCTATTTCCATTTTCTTCGCTCTGGCAACAAGGCAAAGCGTGGCGTAAAGTTTCGCTATTTAAAACGCAATGCCTCGAAAAAGGCGGAAAGTGGGGACGAAGAAAGCAGGGACTAAGTAACGGAGTGTCCTAACACTAGGTTCCCAAAAAAATAAATAAATAAATAAATAAATAAAAAAGAATACGAATGAGTAAAAATGTACGAATATTCGCGAATGCTAATGCGAATATTCGTTACACCACTACTATCTATCATAGGTAATATAATATAGGTAAAAATAGGTAAAAATGACTTACCATTTACCAAATTGATTTGTAGACACTGCCATATTAAAAGGCACTGGGTCCAACTCAATCGATTTACTTATCACGCCTGGATATGACAAATCGTATAATTTACCTAAAATTAAAAAAAAAGATCATAAAAACAACGTCGTAATAGTCGTTGCGTAGCGTTTATCTGTATACGTGACGGTTTGTGTGTTCGATTCCTATGAGGGGAATTTAGTGTTTTCCCGTTCCCGTTAGTATTTTAGTCTCTCCCCAATACTCCCCAAAAACACACACACATATAAAATCACATAATCATATTCCTATAAATAATGAAGAGAATTAAAAAAATCTTACCTAACATGCATCCCATTGAATGTCCCATAAAAATAATAGAATTCCATCTAAAGTGCTTCACCACCACTTGTATACTGTATATCAGATCGTATACACTTATCATGAGACCTGGTGGCATTGGGTCCGATCTGCCATTGCCTGGTAAGTCTATGCCTGGAAAAAAAATATACGGGTGTGGATGTTACCGCGACCATAATTTAAAGCATAGTATATTATAAAAGTATTTTTCTTTTTGGGCGCTCTTTATCCCGCACATGGCAGGGTAGGCAGAGGGAACTACAGGGACCGTGGGAACCTAGTGTTACGATACTCCGTTGCTTAGTCCCTGCTTTTCTCCGTCCCCGCTTTCCGCTGTTTTTCGAGGCTTTGGGCGTTAAGAGGCGGAACTCAACGAAACACTTTGCCTAGTTTCCAGAGCGAAGAAAATGGAAATAGAAAAATCCATCATTGTTCCCCGAGTGGGGATTGAATACACAAACTGTCGCGTTTACAGGCAGACGCTACGCCCATGCGCCACGACGGTCTTCAGTAAAAAATTTTTAAAACAAAATAAATAATTAAATTATTATGACAAAATTAAACGCCATTTGTCAAGACGCGAACGTACACTATCAGAGCTGGACAGAGATATATTTCTTTTTCATTCGGTTATTTTTTTAATAATAAGTGACAGATTGACAACGTTTAAGAGTATTCTTGTAGTACGAGGTCTATACGTCATTCGTGTTTAACCATGACCACCTCACGCGTTACAGAGCACGTATAAATATCGTCAAATGGGAAAAATGATCCTGTGACTAAACTATTGATAATTGTGAACTAGTGGTTAGTATCTAGCCTTGAAATATTTTACCCTATAGGTAGTTTCTACTAAGGCCACGCTGATACACGTGTATATACTTAAAGAAAACATATACAAATTTGAACGCAGCGGGACTCGAACCCGCGCCCTCCTGCGAACCGTGCAGGCGCTCTCACCACTGAGCCATGCGTTCTACATCACGCCGCGTTGAAATTCTCGATCTCGAAATTGCGGATTTGAGAAAAATATAGCCGGTGCTCGAACTTAAACAGTTCAATTGATAATTGTTCACTCAAATTCAGGATACCCAATGAGGTTTGCTTGACAAATACTCGCTCCCGTATTATATCAGTCTCAAATATATTGTCTTTTAGTAAAAAAGATTTCTAAGTTTACCATTTTTAAAAAGATTTTTTTTAGCTTCACGTTTTCATCCCGCACATGGCAGGGCAGGCAGAGGGAACTGCAGGAATATTAAGAACCTAGTGTTAAGACACTCCGTTGCTTTAGTCCCTGATTTCTTCGTCCTCTCTTTCCACCTTTTTTCGAGGCATTGCGTGTTGAGTGGTGGAACTCAACGCCACACTTTGCTTAGTTTCCAGAGGGAAGAAAATGGAAACAGAAAAATTTACAGGCAGACGCTTACGCCTCTGCGGTCCTCATGTCCTCATAAAAAGAGTTGAACGAATAACTAACTCACAAGTTTTCTTTTGTATTTCACGTGCCTAATATATATATATATATATATATATATATATATATATATATATATATATATATATATATATATATATATATATATATATATATATATATATATATATATATATATATATATATATATATATATATATATATATATATATATTTATATATATATATATATATATATATATATATATATATATATATATATATATATATATATATATATATATATATATATATATATATATATATATATATATATATACATACATACATACATACATACATACATATATATATATATATATATATATATATATATATATATATATATATATATATATATATATATATATATATATATATACATACATACATACATACATACATATATATATATATATATATATATATATATATATATATATATATATATATATATATATATATATATATATATATATATATATATGTATATTCATTACGCCATGTTGATATGCTAGTTTAGTAACTTGCTAGTAATTTGCATTACAAATTAACATTATGCATTAATTTACTTAAACTTACCTTATCAGGAGGAGAAACACGACATTTCCTTACTTAAAGAGACCATATAAAAATTTGACCGCAGCGGGATTCGAACCTGATGCTCTTGCAAGCTGTGCAAGCGCTTTGACCACTAAGCCATGCGTTTTTATATATAAAGAAACATTAAATATTTTTTTAATCCTTACTGTGGATCAACACAATTCACTTTAAATACTTTTTTTTATACTGGCAACCAGCTTACGACTTCACACGTTTAGTATAATCGTATTTATCCTCATATGCAACATAAGCAATATTTAAATCCAATTTAAGATTTAAATCAGGGGCGGAGAAAGCACGAACCAAGCTACGGAGTGTCTTAACACTAGGCTCCTATGGTTCCTGCAGTTCCCTCTGCCTACCCTGCCATGTGCGGGATAAAGCGTGAAAACATAAAAAAAAAACAAGATTTAGCAAAGGTACGTAACATATAGCTTACCTATGTAGTAATACTTTCTCGGGAGCAAATTGATCAGAGGGCGGAAGGAAACCGCCGTATCCACGGTTCCATGGCACACGAGGACTGGTGGATCGTAACAGTCTCCCCATGCTATTACTAGGAAAAAAGAAATAATATATATATATTAAAAATATATATGTTAAAAAAATCATAAAGGCAAATGACGTCATTGTATTTGTAAATCATAAACAAAATTTTATACATCCATTTAAAACGTAAGGCTAGTTACATCATCCCAAGTCGCTGACAAATATATTTTTTAAAAAGTCCTCCACCGAGCTCCGAACTCGACTAGCTCGATGTAAGTAAAATATTTATAGAGGCAAATGATGTCATCCAGGTAAATTCAAAATGTAAAGCTCAGTGACTGTGTAACTGATAGATGTGATGTAAACTGTGGAGTTCCACAAGGAAGCATACTAGGTCCAGATATGTTTCTAATTTTTTTTTTTTTTTTTTTTTTTTTAGCTTCACGCTTTATCCCGCACATGGCAGGGTAGGCAGAGGGAACTGCAGGAACTATACAAGAACCTAGTGTTAAGACACTCCGTTACTTAGTCCCTGCTTACTCCGTCCCCACTTTCCGCCGTTTTCGAGGCATTGCGTGTTGAGTGGCGGAACTCAACGCCGCGCTTTGCCTTAGTTGCCAGAGCGAAGAAAATGGAAATAGAAAAATCCATCTTCCCCGACTGGGGATCGAACCCAGAAACCGTCGCGTTAGCCGCGTTACAGGCAGACGTTGCGCCTCTGCGCCACGACGGTCCTCATGTTTCTAATATATATCAACGATTCATGCAGCCTTTTTACTTAATAATATTATTTAAAAATTATACTTCATAAAGTTCCACTGGTTATTCGTTTTGGTTTCTTTTCAGTGAGAAGTATGGTTGGCAAAAAAAAAAAAAAAATTGAAATAATTTTTAAAATTTGAGTAAAATTTACCACTATAAGTTGGTTTTCTTTTTTTTTTAGCTTCACGCTTTTATCCCGCACATGGCAGGGTAGGCAGAGGGAACTGCAGGGACCGTGGGAACGTAGTGTTAAGACACTCCGTTACTTAGTCCCTGTTTACTCCGTCCCCGCTTTCCGCCGTTTTCGAGGCATTGCGTGTTGAGTGGCGGAACTCAACGCCGCGCTTTGCCTTAGATGCCAGAGCGAAGAAAATGGAAATAGAAAAATCCATCCTCCCCTACTGGGAATCGAACCCAGTAAACGTCGCGTTACAGGCAGACGTTGCGACTCTGCGCCACGACGGTCCTCAAGTTGGTTTTTAATAATTATATATTATTTGCTTCAATATGTAATATTATTTTGATATAATTTGTTTTTACAAGCTATGTCTTTTCTTAATTTTTCATATGATATAGGCAATATATATTCAAATTGCATGTTAATTACTAAATAATTAAACTGAAAAAAATAAAAAAAAATAATTTTAAACAGATTTAAAATATTTTGGAGCTTCATGCTTTAATCCGCTTGTAGCAGGATAGACAGAGGGGACTGCAGGAACCGTGGGAATTGATTGATTTGATATTCAAACGATTTAAAATTGAATATACATATATTATTTTATTGAGTTCATCATTCATACATCCATCGGCTCATTTTGATTTTACAAAGCTAAAATTATTTACTACAGTCTTGGTTCATACTCATTTTAACAAGCTTACATACTATTATAATGGGATTTTTTATCACAAATATTAATTAAATAACTATAATCAGTATAAATCATTACATAAACAATTATATCTATTTTATCTTTTTTGATGAATGGGCTATCTAAAATGCTAAAAACATTTTAATTTAATCAAACGAATCCAGTAATTTCTGCTAACTTTTATATAACTAGTATTGATTATATTGTATATACTACACTAGAATATTCATATAAATGAACCAACTTATCCTTTTATATTTGTTAAAGTAAACTTTTGAAACTACAGGTCAATGTGTAAGGTTTAACTTATACTATGAACAAAAATAACAATATAATAATAAAAGCTGCTAATACTTACTGCATATTCTACCCCATGGTGCTTCAATATACCACTCCTTTTCCAGTAAGTCCATTTTACACATTCACTTTACAAACAAAACTGGTCTATTTTAAATAAACTAAAACTTTTTTTAATACTTTTTAAGTTCCAATAATGACTTGACTTGAAATATTTTAATAAATACTTTAATTTAAGGTTTCTTTATAATTCTATATTAAGTTGTCATTATTTAATACATTGTAACAAAATTTACAATATGTTTGTTGATAACCAAAACGAACTGACAGTATCTCATTGTTACTTTATCAGTAGGGACTGTGAAATATAAAAAAAATATTAAATCGATTAATGCTACACGAATAAAAATTATAATTATTATGATTTTATATTGTTAGTAAATTGGAAAATGTGAAAGAAACGAAGTATCAAATTTTATTTTGAAATTTTTATCAATTGTACCAGTCTTTAATACTTCAATTGGGTTAAATACAATGCTGTTAATGACGATGTTTCCCTTTGGATTACTTACATTTCTAACTTTTAATTCATAAATCACAGGTTTAACTAAGATTAGTTAGAGTACACAGCACAAAACACTCTTGCCGAATGTATAGCTTGGGAGGAACAACGCCGTGTCCTTACAAATGTAGTGGGAAGCGACTTGTCGCTGCCGGCCGTAGTACGAAGGATGGTCGGTAGCCCAGAGTCGTGGGACGCAATAGTGTCCTTTTGCGAGAAAGTGATGTCACAAAAGGAAACTGCGAAACGGGAGTTGGAGATCCTGACTTCCTTCTCTGGCCGCAGAAAGTGCACTGGGCGTAGAAGCGAACAATGTCCTTTTCAGGCTCCCATGAATGGATCTTGGGGCGAGAGACTTGGGGACGTCTCCACCGCCTATTCGATAGACCCGAGATGGAGGCGGGCTCGTGTGTCGGCGCGCGCCTTTAACGCGCAGTTACAAGGAATTTGTACACCTAGAGTACACCTCACTACCGAGGAGGAGATAAGGCTCGTACGAATCGAACCAGCAGCAGTGCGGGGTTGTGGAAGAATTTGGCTTCCCGCGGCCCCACGTGAACGTGCAAGGAGACACCCGGGTGAAATTGAATCCCACTAGGACTTCCATTTTCTTCACTCTGGAAAAGGCAAAGTGCGGCGTTGAGTTCCGCCACTCAACACGTAATGCCTCGCATAAGGTGGAACGCGGGGACGGAGAAAGCAGAGACTAAGCAACGGAGTGTTTAACACTAGGTTCATATGGTTCCTGCAGTTCCCTCTGCCTACCCTGCAATATGCGGGATAAAAGCGTGAAGCTATAAAAAAAGAAGATTGCAATTTCCTAACGTACTCGATATTTTTTATTACTTAAAGCACATCATTACGTTTCCTACGTCAATTATTAGTATAGTGTTGCTATGTAGAATAACATATTTTCCCTTTTTATTTTAATAATATTTTTTACAAAATAATTCTCATTATTTTCTTTTCGCTGATATTTATTTTGGTCAGTTTAGTATAAGTTAGGCTTCAAGACTTCTGTATACATGGCCATTTAAAAATAAAAAAAAAGATAAATTTAGTCAGTTTAAGTACCTATATAAAAATATAGGCACAACATTTAAGATGTATTCTGATTCTTCGCCTGATGTCCCTGTAGAAAGAACAGTGGTAAATCAAGTTGTAGTTAACGAAATGGATAAAATGAAGATTTACCATCTACCAATTTACCAATTTTCATCAAATGAAACCTATAGTAGGTAATAGCAACAATCTTCTCCACTCCTTTTATATATAATTCATATGATAGTAGATAGATAAAAACTATATTTGGAACACACCATAACATGAGTTGAAAAGATGAGAAAATATTTAAATTCAAAAAAGAAAAAAAACTTATAGCTAGCTTACAAAAACTGTTGTACATCTATTTTTACTTAATCTAAATTAAATTATATAAAGATATAGAAAACAAATCAAGTAAAAGAAAAATGACCTAAACTAAAATAAAAATAACAATAAATTTTGAAGTGATGTGGCATCCAAAATGGAAAACCTCATCAGATAAAGCTGCCATACTATTATACCAGCATTGATTTCAGAGGCCTTCATCATTTCCTTAAATCCCAAAATCTTGCAAAACCTATTTAATGTGTGTGTCGAAGTAATTTTTTTATCCAGCTACCGAAACCTCTACCAGATTTAAGATACTTACAAATTTAACATTGTTGAAGATAGCATTTAAAATGTAGGTGGTAATAAAATTGACCTCCAATTCTCTTCCCAGCAAATTCTTTTTTACCCATTTTCCAATCTCGTACTCTTCATATTAAAATTAGTAAATTAATCACGACTTTTATTACATGAGTTTATCAAATTATGAGTATTTCCCTCCACATATGAAGAGGTATTGAAAGACGATTGAATAGAAGAATATTAATGGTGTAATTACATAGGTTCCAACTTTATTGGAGTTACAGCCCGAATATAAGTGCTGCTGGAATGAGTCTTTTGTCAGTTTGATCTCCTTGTGGCCTACAAATTTCCAACGTTATAATCCTTGAACTACGCTTTGCCATATTAAAAGTGAGTGTAGATCTAAGCTTAGGGGTTACAGGTTGGCTCAGTCTCATGTTAAGATTGTAGTGGGTTTGCGAGACAAGAGTTCATTAAAATTACAATGTTCCAGCAGTTCATTTCATATACAAAGGCATCCTCATGTTACTCATATTTTCAACGTATTTAAACAGACTTTGTTAGGGAAATGGTTTTCCTCCTATTTTTTAAACCCAAGCTTATCAAGACAAACCTCCACCGAATCATATCATAAGACGATCGAATTTTAATTTTCGCGACCTCACTTTTCTCTGGCTAAGGAGTTGATAAACTATTTTTTATGATTTTTAAAGTGTTAATCCACACTGAGGAGAGAAAAAATACTTAGAGAAAACATATGAAAATTTAAACCCAGCGGGACTCGAACCCGCGCCCTCTTGCGAACCATTCAAGCGCTCTGCACTCAGCAAAAGGACGCGGGTTCGAGTTTCGCTGCGCTTAATTTTTTATGTTCTTTTTTAAGTAAAAAATATATATGTCTTTTCTTTAAGTAAGTTGATAAACTGTTGCTACTAGTGTCCTTTTGGGCAGAATTCAACAGACACCTGTAAAGATGTGTTAGTTCTTAGAGAAACGCTTGTAAGCATGATATCTACCAATGATGAACTTCCTTTGCCGCCCAACACCTCCTATAATGACTTAGACGCAGTTCATAGTTCATCTTTAGTTTCTATATTTTTTTTTATAGTATAGGTGGCAAACGAGCAGACAGATCACCTGATGGTAAGTGAATACTGCCGCCCATGGACATTTGCAACACCAGAGGAGCTACAAAATGCGTTGCCGGCCTTTTAGATGGGAATACGCTCTTTTCTTGAAGGTCTGCAGGTCGTATCTGTCTGGAAATACCGCATGCGGCAACTCATTTCATAATTTTGTGGTGCAGGGCAGAAAATTTCTGCTAAATCGTACAGTAGTATTCTGCCAACTGTCAAGGTGGTGGGGGTGGTAGAGTTGTCGCATAGATCGATATCGGAAAGAGGCGGCAGGGATCAGCCCGAACAGTTATTCAGAGCACTCCCCATGATATAAGCGGTAAAAAATGCATAGCGAGGCTACATCTCTACGCAGTGCCAAAAAGTCGAGCCGGTCAGAAATCTTTTCGCAATCAACAATTCGAGTCGCTCTCCTTTGAATACGGTCTAGAGGGAGAAGCTGGTACTGGGGAGCCCCTGCTCAAAGATGTGAACAGTATTCCATGTGAGGCCGAACCTGAGCTTTATAAAGTTGCAGGCGGTGAGCCGGCGTGAAATACCGCTTCGATCTATTGAGCACACCAAGCTTCTTCGAGGCTAATTTAGCCTTACCCTCCAGATGACCACGAAACTGGACTTCGCTCGATATGTCGACGCTAAGAATTCCGATATTGGCTGTGGCAGTTAGAGGAGTGCTCTCAAAACGGAGCGATACGACAAATGGCAGAAGACACAAGTTTGCGCGTTCACCGCTAAAAAGCGGTGAACGCGCAAACTTGTGTCTTCTTAGGGTTAAATTGGATAAGGTTTAGTTTCCCCCCGTCTGATATTTTCTGAAATGTAGTTTCAATTTCAGACACAAGTTTGGTTCGGCTTTCAATGACGTTTTCCCGTGAAATGTTGGCGCGGCCGGTGTATAAAGCATCACCCGTGCTGTCATTCGCATAACAATGAATGCCATTCATTTGCAGCATATCATTAATGTGCAAGAGGAACAGCGTAGGTGATAGCACACAGCCTTGCGGGACACCAGCATTAACGGACATGATCAGGATCAGAGCATTCGCCGTCGACTACGACCTTTATGCTTCTGTCAGTTAGGAAACTGGCGATCCCTTCGCATAATTTCTCAGGAAGCCCATAGGAAGGAAGCTTTGCAAGTAGCGCTTTATGCCAAACCCGATCGAAGGCCTTCGCTATATCCAGACTAAAAGCCACAGCCTCGCCCTTACTCTCGCTGACCTGTGCCCAACGATGTGTCAGGTATACTAGGAGATCACCAGCCGAGCGACCCTGACGGAAGCCGTACTGATGGTCGCTAAGCAGCTGGTGATCCTCAAGGTACCGTAGGAGCTGGTTGTTAATAATGGATTCCATTACTTTCGAGAGCAATGAGGTTATGGCTATTGGTCTGTAATTGGTCGGATCTGAACGGTCACCTTTTTAGGGATCGGGTGCACTGAAGCTGTCTTCCATGAAGTCGGGACTACGCCAGGGGAATAGGAAAGCCGAAAAAGGTGCGTTATTGCCGGTGCCAACTCCGGGGCGCACGTCTTTAGAACAATGGGAGAGATTCCATCGGGCCCGCTCGATTTGTCATCCTCGATTTCACATTTGACATCTAGGGATAGCATTGCTGACCGCACTGCTTTTTGGTGGAATCGGATGTCCGGCATGATAAAATTGCACCGTGGTATTATCGGCGGGTCTTGGCCCTTGTCATCCATGAATGAGTTAGACGCAAATAATTTGCACAGGAGGTCGGCTTTCTCCTTTGCGTCGTGGACCAATGAATCTTCTCCCTTGAGCAAAGGTGGTAGAGATGGCGTACAGAAATTTCCTTGGACGGCTTTAGCGAGGGACCAAAATGTGCGAGTTCCAGACGGAAAACGCTCTAGTCGCTCGCCAATCCTGGAGGTGTACAAGAACTTCGCCCTAGCGATGTCTCTTTTGAAGGATCGTGATGAGTGGTTAAACTTCTTTTTTAAGGCACAAGTTCCATACCCTGCAGCACCACATCAGCAATAGCATCAGCAACGGCATTGGGGTCAACCAGTGCAAAGCAAACCTGACTCCATGGGTAGGACGCAACGAAGGATCGCAATCCATCTCAGTCTGCTGACTTGTAGTGCCACACTCGACGTCTTCGTGGACAGCGTGGTTGCGCTTAGTGTGAGAGTAGCACCACACTCCGGATAAGGCAATGGTCAGAGGAGCCTAGAGGAGCACCGACAGACACGGTGTAGTCTTCGGGGTGGGAAGTCAGCAGAAGATCCAACAGTGAAGGTTCCTGGTTTTCCACATCTGGGATTCGCGTGGGCGTTGTAACCAGCTGCGTAAAACCATAGGTCAGGGCGAAGTCATGAAAAGATCTTCCAGCGTGATCGGTCTTGCGTGAACTAAGCCATTCGGCGTGGTGGGCGTTAAAATCGCCGAGTATCACGATCTCCGCGGAAGGGATCTGCTGTTGCACCAAATCTGTAGCCATTTGGACGTGCTCAAGGGGTCACTCGGTTTCGGCATCACCGCTATGGAACCTGTAGAGGCAAGCATAGATGCGCGGGTGGTCGTCGCTATCTACACGTAGCCACAAGATGGAGAGGTCCCTACTTTCAAGATTCCTGAGGCGGCGTGAGCTAATATCGTCTCTAACGTACACGCACACACCTGCTTTTGGTACGAAGGAGTGTTCCAAACTGTAACTGTAGGTGTCCGCCAGAGACGATATATGCGTCTCGGTCAAAAAGAGCAAAGCCAGCTTTACTGTCTCGAGGTGGTAGTGGACAGCGTTGATGTTAGAATGTAAGCCCCTGATGTTGCAAAACTCCACAACTAGTGTGGCAGGGGACGCCGTGTAAAGTCCGCTCTTGCCCCGAGAATTATTTAGCGCGGTTTTGCCCCCCTCCCCCCCAGAATTCGTGGGGCGGCCTGGACATCCACGCTCCGCTGAGTTGAGTCCTGAGCCTGGATGTCCAGAGAAGGATTCTCCAATGCTAGCGCAGTTGGTACCCTCCTGGGGTATATTTTCTTTAACCTGCGCCATCATAAGGGAGGGGGGTGGGGGGAATTGGGCCTCCGGTACCCTCACTCACGCGACGAAACACGACGCAAGCGTCATTTTACGCCGGTTTTCTGTGAGGCCGTGGTATCACTCCGGTACCGTGGTATTTCTCTATATCTATTTTTGTATTATTATTATTTTTTTTTATAAAAAAATTCTATGTATATATATATATATATATATATATATATATATATATATATATATATATATATATATATATATATATATATATATATATATATATATATATATATATATATATATATATATATATATATATATATATATATATATATATATATATATATATATATATATATATATATATATATATATATATATATATATATATATATATATATATATATATATATATATATATATATATATATATATATATATATATATATATATATATATATATATATATATATATATATATATATATATATATATATATATATATATATATATATATATATACACGTATATTTAAGCATGCATTTATAAGTGTAGTGATATGTAATATACTATTTTATGAATTTTTATATATATTTTGTCTCACGTAACGAAAAACAGATGGTGTGTTGACTAGAGAGGGGAGTTGTAGTTGAGGAGGGGCGAGGAGGGGAGGTGCGTTGTGGAGAGGAGAGGAGAGTAATATAAAAAAGGCGGCAGTGTGGTGATTCGGGTTGCGTTTGTTACATAAATCATCATATTAAAGTTGTGAAACAGTGATTAAATAAATTTAACATCATATGCAGTGATTAATTTTTATCTACCGGCGTTATACTCATCTTATTTGTTGCATTATAGTCAATACCGTTTTTTGGCACTTATTCACTTCCACTGGTTGGCTGGAAGAGGTTTCTTTTAGAGATAAGCCCGCCGTTGTAGACATTCTTTTCATATGTTAAATTTATTTTTATTACTTTTATGCAATAAAGAATATATAATCTCGTCGAAATTGCAAAATCCTCATTTTTATTTTCTCAAAATCCAAGAAAATCATTTTTAAATCCTCATCTCTGACATTTTAATTTTTAATATCCCTTTATTACTCTGTACAAACCTATCACTATGCCCTCTTGGAAATTTGTCAACCAGTTCTTAATACACTGTAATTAACAGAACAATCTTCAAGTGATAAGACGCCATATTTGATATTTGTTTTAAAATATTCCGCAATGGTTGGTGTCGGCCTTTACTTGTGATTAGATACGTGAACATTTCCTTCTCTTCTCTTAGTTATATAGAACATTTAGTGAACTCAAAATATTTTGATTGAAAATTTGCTAAAAATAGCCTGAATTACGGCCCATTTCCAAATAACAAATAGTAAAAATATATAAAACATAATAGAGTAACATAGTAAATGGCGTGAGGAAAATGGGGCATGAGTGATCATCGTGTGTACAATGATGTAAGAGAAAAATTAAAAAAAAAAACGTTAACAATGAATTCTTTAAAGAAAAAGGGATAATGTAATTTTTTCTTCTATTAGCTTCACGCTTTATCCCGCACATAGCGTGGTAACCGTGGGAACCAAGTGTTAAAACATTTTGTCACTGCTCTCCGTTCTTTTTGAGGCATTGCGTGCTGAGTGGCGGAACTCAACGCCGCGCTTTATATATATATATATATATATATATATATATATATATATATATATATATATATATATATATATATATATATATATATATATATATATATATATATATATATATATATATATATATATATATATATATATATATATATATATATATATATATATATATATATATATATATATATATATATATATATATATATATATATATATATATATATATATATATATATATATATATATATATATCATGTCAATCGATCAGTTTACGATTTATCAGTGGTAGAGCAAACCTACAACAACACCAGTAGCTCTAAAGGGTCACACTCGAACCACGCTCTCGCAGAATACCGTCGTGAAACAGCTTTACATTAATACTGCTGTGTTTCGTCAGGTGTGTGAGTTCCGAAAGCCCATAAAGTGGAGTTGGTCTGGGTATTTGGTTGGCAACGCATCCATACCCTCTCAGATCCGTCTCGACTTTATTAACAGTAATGACATTAAACATTGTCGAACTATTCCTGTGTCTTAAGTGCCTGTCGAATACTGTTCCATTTTTTTTAGCTTCACGCTTTATCCCGCATATTGCAGAGGGAACTGCGGGACCATATGAACCTTGCTGCTTAGTCCCTGCTTTCGCCGTCCCCGCTTTCCGCATTTTTTTTTCGAGGCATTCCGTGTTGAGTGGCGGAACTCAACGCCGAGTTTTGCGTAGTTTCGAGAGCGAAGAAAATGGAATTAGAAAAATACATCTTCCCCGAGTGAGAATCGAACCCTCAAACCGTCGCGTTTACAGGCAGAAGCTTACGCCTCTGTGCCACGACGGTCCTCAACGGTTACATTCTTAGAACTAAATACTATTAGTAGTCTAACGAATAAAATTTCTGTGAAGAACTCTGAAAATTTAAATCTTCTATGTATGTGTGTATTAACGATAAAATTATTTAATCATATCATTAATCACTATTATTCCTCAAAAAAGTCTGAACTAGCCGTTTTTTTTTAATTCTTATGCAATCGTCTTATTTGTTTTTTTTTTTTAAATCATTTCTTAAAAGCAAAGCCAAGTTCTATCGCCACAATGTTGCCTTTTTCACCTCCATGCCGAAACTCACATATGGACAGATGGAAACTAGTGTTAAGACACTCCGTTTTAATTTTCTGCATGATTTTGAAGAAATTGCGTGTTGACTTGAACATTTTTTGAAAGGTCTAAATGCTTTCTTGTGTTAATCTATTGTGATTTTGGGGCATGTTTAACTCACAAATATCGATTTTAAAATGTATCACTGCAACATTGCGGTCTTCTTATAATATAATATTTACAATATTTAAGCATACGTGCAACTGATGATTGTATTGTTCATCACGTTGCTGCCCACTATTAATTTGACTATTGACCTCTCAAACATATTTATATTCATACATACATATATACACACACACATACAAACATACATATCTCCACGCTTTATCCCTAGCGGGGTAGTCAGAGAGGACGTACTGCCAAACGCTGCGGTCCCTGCATAACTCTCCCGCCTCGTCCACTGTCATTAGCCTCTTCATACATGCTCTCCATAAGTCATGAGAAACACATTTTCTTAAATTAATTAGGACTACAAAATGAAATCGAGTGTAAGTTGATTGTGTAATAATTTTTTTTTAGCTTCACGCTTTACCCCGCACATGGCAGGGTTGGCAGAGGTAACTGCAGGGACCACACTATCCGCTATATGGGCGGACTCACTGTGCCGAAGGGAGAACGCCGCTGCCATCCGCAGGCCACAAAAGGCCATTGCACAGCGGGTGGCTAGGGCGTACCACACAGTGAGCGGCGGCGTGCGTTCTGGCGGGCACCCACCCTTGGGAGCTGGAGGCTTGGGTGCTCGCCAGAGTGTACGAGTGGACGGCGGGGCAGAGGGTACTGAACCGTCGTCCAGATCCGGGGGAGCAGGAGGAAATCCGCCGGGAGAAGAGGGACGCTGTCACCCGGACCTTACCTCCGCAGCGTTCAGTCGCCGGCTGCTGGACGCCATCGGGCCCGTCCTGGGCGACTGGCTCGATTGGCGGCACGGCTCCCTCTCCCTGCGTCTTGTGCTGTCCGGGCATGATTGCTTCGGATCGTACCTGCACCGGATCGGGAGGGAGGAGTCTCCAGCGTGTCACCACTGCGGGACCGCGGTGGACACGGCGGAGCACACCTTGGAGGTGTGCCCATCGTGGGCCGAACCATGCTGTGTTCGCCGCCATGTTGAGTAGGGAGGAGGCATGGGCGGCGGTAGCCTCCTTCTGTGAGGACGTAATGTCACAGAAGGAGGTGGCGGAGCGCACGCGGGAGGATGACCGCAGATGAAGAAGGGTCAGAAGGCGGCGGACACAACGTCCGTCGCCCTCCACCCCTGGGGGTGATCCACAGGCGACAGGCGCGGGGGCGCCAACGCCTGCATTTCCAGGATCACCCCACTCGTCGGGCCACAATGGCCGTGCACTCAGGCCATTGTAACGACCCCACCCCACTAGGGGGGGTCTGAGGGGACTGCCGTAGGGCGGGCAGTCACCGGCGGAGACCTGGACGCTATGGACTCACAGGCCCTCTCCACGCAGGTGAGGCCGGAGCGCCGCTGGGTATTTTTAGTGGGTATACCGGGAACGCCTTTACCGGGGAGTCCCACATACCCCTCTCCCGTCCCCCGACGGGAAGGGGATGCGTAATGAAATTTTTTGCCCGCGACAAAAAAAAAAAAAAAGGGGACCGTGGGAACTTAGTGTTAAGACACTCTGTTGCTTAGTCCCTGCTTCTCCGTCCCCCCGTCCCGCTTTCCGCCTTTTTCAACCTATTCAACACGCAATGCCACACATTGCGTGTTGAGTGGCGGAACTCAACGCCGCGCTTTGCCTAGTTTGCCAGAGCAAAAAAAATGGAAATAGAAAAATCCATCTTTTCCAACTAGGGATTGAACCCAGAAATCATCGCGTTACAGGCAGACGTTGCGCCTCTGCGCCACGACGGTCCTAAAAATGTATAAAACTACATATAAACATTTTGCCATAGTTTTTGTTTTTAGTCCATAGCCGTTATTTGCCATTTTTGGCAACGATATATATATATATATATATATATATATATATATATATATATATATATATATATATATATATATATATATATATATATATATATATATATATATATATATATATATATATATATATATATATATATATATATATATATATATATATATATATATATATATATATATATATATATATATATATGTATATATATATATATATATATATATATATATATATATATATATATATATATATATATATATATATATATATATATATATATATATATATATATATATATATATATATATATATATATATATATATATATATATATATATATATATATATAAAGTTTTTTCAATAAGCACACAAACATATTGTAAATATTGTACGAAATAGGTTCTGTAATATTAATTGAAATACACATTAATTATAATTACAAAAAACATTATCACTGGTGAGGTAATATTTAATTCTCATATACAACTCTAAAGTGGATTTAATTGACAACTTCTTTATAAAAAGTTGTTATTTAAATTCACTTAGAAACTAACTTTTGTACAAAACAGTCGCTCCTCTACTCGTTCTTCTAAATTAATAAATTCAAAATACAATTTCTCATAAAATGTTTTTTACCAGGTAATTTTGTTTGAGTTTTACGATTCTTCATATAACAACCCCGTTAAGACACCCCGTTAACCTGCTTTTCGCCGTTTCGAGGCATGGCGTGTTGAATCGCGGAACTCAACGCCGCATTTGTCTACTTGCCAGTGCGAAGAATAAAATTGTAAAAATCCTATCTACCCTAGTGAGAATCGAACCCATTAACCGTCCCGTTGATTTTCATAACAAATGAAATGTTAATAAATATTTTACAGGATTATGATGTCCTTACGGAACACGGAGAAGGAGATCGTTATAAAAGTGCCATGGGGTAATATTAAAGGTGAGTATATATCAAATTCATAACAGTTATAGTTGTATTGTAAGAAAATAATTGTTTTTTTTTTTTATAAATTTTGGTTTCTTTAATGTGAAAAGAATTTACTTCAATATATAATTATTGATAATGAATAAATGGGGACCGTCGTGGCGCAGAGGCGCGACGGTTTCTGGGTTCGATTCCCAGTCGGGGAACATGGATTTTTCTAATTCCATTTTCTTCACTCTGGTAAACTATGCAAAGCGCGGCGTTGAGTTCCGTCACTCAACACGCAATGCCTCGAAAAAGGCGGAAAGCGGGGACCGAGAAAGCAGTGACTAAGCGACGGAGTGTCTTAACACTAGGTTTATATGGCCTCTGCAGTTCCCTCTGCCTACCCTGCCATGTGCGGGATAAAGCGTGAAGCTAAAAAAAAAAGAAAAAGAAAAAGTTAAACCGGGGGAATACAAAATATATTTAATGAAATTATTAACACTTTAAAAATCATAAAAACACTTGTGACTTTTTTACTCAGAAATATCTGGTTTCTAACATGTAATAAAAACCAATCTGTTTTTTATTGATAAGGGGCCATCCATTATCATATAATTATATGATTATTATGATTTGGGATATTAGGACTATAGTCCCCTTTCTCCCCTTATATCACGTGTATTTTATGATATATATGACGATTGTCGTGGCGCAGAGGCGCTACGTCTGCCTGTAACGCGACGGTTTCTGAGTTCGATTCCAACTCGGGAAAGATGGATTTTTCTATTTTCCAGTTTCTTCGCTCTGGAAACTAGGTAAAGCGCGGCGTCGATTCCGCCACTCAACGCGCAGTGCTTTTAAAAAAAAAGGTGGAAAGCGGGGATGGAGAAAGTAGGGACTAATGAACGGAGTGTGTTAACACAAGGTTCATATGGTTCCTGCAGTTATGTCTGTCTATCCTGCCATGTGCGGGATAAAAGCGTGAAGACATAAAACAATAATATTACTAACAAAAATCTTACTAATCTTACGATTTTGTACGCGCTTGCCGAAAAAAATAAATGCATGTGATATACTACTAAACTCCTCATATTTTCTTGTATTTCGTGATTTTTAATTAACCCTTCCAGCACCACATGATTTATGGACATCTAAATAGCTTTGGTAAGAGTGGTAAGAGAGGTAAGGGGAGACTTCGGTTGACTTTCGAAAACACAGTATCGAAGATACTGGAGGAAGGTCACGTAAAGCATGAGAACTCTCCAGAGAGTGTGTGTGAAGAGGTTAATGACAGTGGACGAGGCGAAAGAGGTATGCAGAGACGAGCGGTTGGCGATCCGTTCTCTCTGACTACCCCGCTAGGGATAGAGCGTGAAGGTAGCTAGTCTGTTGTTTATAAATTCTATTTTTATCTTAGATAAAACATTAATTTTGTTTCCAGGATTAACATGGGGTGATTCCAACAACCCCCCAGTTGTAGTTGGGACAGGACGTCAGATGCCATGTTCGACAATACGAAATCTGATCCTCAAACTGCCAGAGAACTTTTTTTACATTTCTTTTGATCTCCCAGGAAACGGAAAGTCCGATCACCTGCCCAAAGGCGTCAGGTACACAGTATTTGATCTGGTGCCATCACTTTTGAAAGTCTCTGATCATTTCAAGTGTGATAAGTTTATCTATGTTGGACATTCACTTGGAACTGTTGTTGGTAAGATTTAAGAGTGTTCTTTTTCTTTTGAAAATCGATAACACCTAGTAAATTATTTATTTTCTTTTTACTGTCGCGCTTTGTCCAGCACATGGCAGGGTAGGCAGAGGGAACTGCAGGAACCATAGGAACCTAGTGTTAAGACACTCCGTTGCTTCGTCCCCGCTTTCCGCCTTTTTTCGAAGCATAGCGTGTTAACTGGTGGAACTCAATGCCGCGCTTTGCCTTATTTCCAGAGCGAAGAAAATGGAAATAGAAAAATCCATCTTCCCGTCATGGTAATCGAACCCGCAAACCGTCGCGTTTACAGGTAGACGCTACGCCTGTGCGCCACGATTAATTATTTTTTTAATAAAATCACTATTTCAGGCAAACTATTTAACATAATATACCCTGGACGTATGACAAGAATGGTAGATATAGATCCTATCCCAGCATATCTCTCGACGCCACCAGAAAATTTTCACGAATGGTACCAAGAAACGTATGGCAGTTTTTATGAGGACCGTCAATATAAAATATATACAAGCAGCATCGATACAGCGCCAAAGTATACTTATGACGAGGTAGGAAATTAGGTTAGATTATTTAAATTAAAGAAGTCGTCGTGCAGTGGCATAGTTTGTCTGTTCGTGAACGCGACGGACTATAAGTTCAATTCATGTTCGGGGACAATGAAATATTTTCATTTTCTTTGCTCTGGCAACAAGGCAAAAACGTGGCGATT
Source organism: Dione vanillae (assembly GCA_037178615.1). Lineage (NCBI taxonomy): Eukaryota > Metazoa > Arthropoda > Insecta > Lepidoptera > Nymphalidae > Dione > Dione vanillae. Next base: position 158,639 of record JAZFAU010000317.1, on the reverse strand, counting down.
TATTTCGACACCTAAAACGAAATGCATTGAAAGGCGAAACGCAGGGAACAGAAAGTCTTAATATTAGGTTCCTTGAGTCTAGAACTTGTAACTTAAATACTAGATAGACTATATGATTCAGTTCTAATAATGTTCTTGAACCTTTTAACTACGTTAATTTAAAAGCTTAATTTTATTTAGGGTCAGAAAGAGGTTAAGGCTAATCAAAGTTTATTAATAAATAAAAAAAGAAAAATAATTTGTAATGAAATAAAAATAAATTCCTTTAATAAAAATAACTAACTACGTCGTAACCTTATTGAGAACAGTTTGATTGCAATGGTTACAGAATTAAACGCAATTTATAAATGTTATTTTACTTATATATAGTTGAAGTCATCGCCTCGCCTACGAATTACGATACTAATATGATGTTATGTTACTAATAATACTAACGTTATGTTATGTTACTAATAAGTAAGTTAGAGTTTACTTCAAAGAAAAGCATTGAAATATAGGTAGAACGTAAGTCCCGAGCGTATACGGACAGAGATTCTACGTAATTGCATTAAATGACATAAATCACTTAATAATACCTCACAGTAGTCCCCTCCCAACACACACGTCGTCTGTATGTCGCGCGACAGACGCGAGTGACGTGACGTCATCGCTTTTATAGTCTTTATCATATAAGACTACCCTCTTTTTTTAAGATAATAAGATAGAGGACCGTCGTGGCGCAGAGGCGCAACGTCTGCCTGAGACGCGACGGTTTCTGGGTTCGATCCCCAGTCGGGGAAGATGGATTTTTCTATTTCCATTTTCTTCGCTCTGGCAACTAAGGCAAAGCGCGGCGTTGAGTTCCGCCACTCAACACGCAATGCCTCGAAAACGGCGGAAAGCGGGGATGAAGTAAGCAGGGACTAAGTAACGGAGTGTCTTAACACTAGGTTCGTATGGTTCCTGCAGTTCCCTCTGCCTACCCTGCCATGTGCGGGATAAAAGCGTGAAGCTATAATGCTGAACGAACCATGTTATTTGCAACAACACCGACACCAACACCAACACCAACACCAACACCAACACCAACACCAATAAATTATTTGTGTCTTAATGATCATTTTCAGGTAAAGCAAATGTTAATAAAGGCGGAATATTTCTCGGAATCCGATGATAATATAGACTATGTCAAGGAAGGGTACGTTAGGCGAGAGGAAGATGGACTTTACAGGTAAGGTTATATAATTGTATATATAATTATACTGTATTTCCAAGTCTCCGCTGTTATATATATATACATATATATAAATATATATATATATATATATATATATATATATATATATATATATATATATATATATATATATATATATATATATATATATATATATATATATATATATATATATATATATATATATATTATATATATATATATATATATATATATATATATATATATATATATATATCCGTTTTATTATAACTTGTATTATTGAGGACCGTCGTGGCGCAGAGATGTGGCGTCTATCTGTAATCGCTACGGTTTGTGGGTTCGATTCTTATAGAACAAAGTGTCTTAACATTAGGTACCCAAAAGCTAAAAAAAAACTGAAAGTAAAATTTTATTATTTTATTACAGGTTTACACACGACCAAAGGATGAAAATTACTTTCAGATTACCATTCCCACCGGACTATTTAAAGATACTCTACACTCGCAGTGCAATACCGACGTTTGCAATATTTGCCACGATTCCCATAAATAATAGAGCTTATAAACGTACAGCATTCGCCTTGGACGAAAGTGCTTGGCACAATGGAAATTATAGGTTCAAAGTAGTAGAAGGGGGCCATAATATTCATATTTTTGATCCTGACTGTATGGCAGGCGACATATCCAAGTTTTTATTGGAAGAACTTAAAGCGAAGCTTTAAATTACATTGAATATGACTCGAAGGAATGATTGTAATTTAAAGTAAGATTAAAAATAAAAAATTATAATAAATTTGAAAAATAATATGCCTGAAAATCTTTAGAAAAAAGTTACTGTACGCATATTATATTTATAGTTCTTATTTCAGTCATAAAAAATTGAATGTGAACTTAAATATTAACAAAAGCTACATTAAAAGCTTAATTTTAATAATGTTTAATAAAAAAAACACGTAAGAGTATTGTAATAATAATTAAAAATATATATATTTTTTCACAAAATAAGGGAAACTTTGTTATATGGCAACCCTAAACGTTTTATAACAATAAAGAATTCGTATTTTTTGTTTTTTATATTTTTTTATTGATCATAATTAATTGATATGTATTTAAAGATTAAAATTCCAATTTTAACAAGTTTTTACTAATTTCATTTATTAAATTTAGCATTGAAATTTATTTAAGAAGTTGAATATCGTAACACTTGATTCATCATATCGAGAGGGCTTTTTTAAAAAAAAAAGCTTATGTCATAAATCAGTATCGCGCCAAAATAGGACAGATAATTATTTTTCTTGTCATATGTTTTATATTAAATAATATTGTAAATTATTTAATAAATATATATATACGTGAATAGTAATTGTGTCAAATTATAACTACTCATACTGAAGTAAAAACGTAACGTAAACGTTAAAAACTGAATTCTATAGTAGGTCAAGTTTTCGTTGATTCAGGAGTAGATATATGGAGAGGTTAGTGACAGTGGAGGAGGCTAAACAGGTATATAGAGGTCGTTCTTCTTAATTGTTATTAAAATTATATATTTCTTTTTGCTTCACTATATATTTCATATTGAGCAGTGATAACGTAGTGTTAAAACACTCCGATTCCCGCTTCCCGCCTTTCGAAATATTGCGTGTTTTTATCTTGTTACCAGAGCCAAGATAATTAAAATAATAGTTCAAGAAAGCATATTTGAACGCAGCAAGATATAAACCCAAGCCCTCTAGTAAGCTATGCAAGCGTTCTACCACTATGCAATGCGTTCTTCATCACGCCGCGTCCAAATTCTTATATGCTTTATACAACTTATATCGTTGTTATCATCTCTGTAGGGAGATTTTTACAAATTTCCACTACCCAAAGACCATTACAAAGAACAATCGTTTGGCGACGAGAGAATGCTATTTTTTATTAAATATTTTTGAAATGTTAATCCACACTGAGGATTTTTAGGCTTTCTTTAACTATTTTTTTATACTCAGTGTGGATTAACACCTTAAAAATCATAAAAATATTAAATAACATAATTCATTCTGCCCTTACAGGAATCGAGCCCACAATCGTTACTTTCGCAGTGGAACATTGCCTCTGCGACATGACGGCTTCACGAAGCAGGAAAATTATTAATAATTTATTGAGAGGCAATTGTTTTTTCATCTGACAGTAAAAAAGCTTTAAAAAGTTTTTTTTGTTAAAGCCGCCGCTATGCCGCGATATGCCGCGGCGTTAGGTAACGCAAAGCAATGTGTCACTTTGACGTATATAAAATGATTTTATATATATATATATATATATATATATATATATATATATATATATATATATATATATATATATATATATATATATATATATATATATATATATATATATATATATATATATATATATATATATATATATATATATATATATATATATATATATATATATATATATATATATATATATATATATATATATATATATATATATATATATATATATATATATATATATATATATATATATATATATATATATATATATATATATATATATTACCCTAATTTATATTACAAATAACAAAAAAAACGACATTTTGAAATAAAAAAATATAATGTATATTTAAAATTTAGTGTTTCTTCTTTTTGTCCTTGTTCGTCTTCTTAGGAGGTGACGACTTAAATATTAAATTAAAAAAAATCCTAACAAGTTTATATAATAAATAAAGTATTAATAAGACGAAGGCGAGCTGATCCAGCATCCATAATTCGTACCATTCGTACAAATGTGATTTAGATCTCAGATGATATGCACCTGGAATTATAAAGAGAGATATAGGTATATATATATATATATATATATATATATATATATATATATATATATATATATATATATATATATATATATATATATATATATATATATATATATATATATATATATATATATATATATATATATATATATATATATATATATATATATATATATATATATATATATATATATATATATATATATATATATATATATATATATATATATATATATATATATATATATATATATATATATATATATATATATATATATATATATATATATATATATATATATATATATATATATATATATATATATACACGCAATGCCTCGAAAAAGGCATAAAGCGGGGATAGGGAAAACGGGGACTAAGCAACGGAGTGTCTTAACACTAGGTTCATGTGGTTCCAGCAGTTCTCTCTGCCTACCCTGCCATGTGCGGGATAAAGCGTGAAGCTAAAAAAATATTAGCATTAACTAGTAAAAAGTAAAGTGAATTGCATTCGGTCATCACAAACTGCATCCCATATGTCATTCTGATGTATAAGTGACGTTAATGGAAAGTTTCACATCTAAATCGGCTAAAGTCATTTTTAGATTTATCAAAAATAAGCGACGATCGTCCATTAAAGAATAGTGACCTCTCCTTCCTATTATTTGTGAGAGAGAAAGAAGACACTCACCTTTAGACTCTATAGCAAGTTCTACATAATGCTGTATCAACTTCTTAGAGGATACCGGACGCTTGTTGAATAAATTAGAAATATATTTCGCTTTGTTGTAATATCTGAAAAATTAAAAAACTTCTTTATTATCATCACAATTAGGTACATTATACATTACTTGTCAAAGCGTTCTAATTGCGCACACTTAGAGAGGCGAGTTTTTGACGTAGAATTTTACTTTTGGTACCGTTTTAAAGATCTCCAAAAGGCGGATTGGTGAAAAATATAGCCGATGTTCGAACTTGAACAGTTCAATTGACAATTGAGTAAACAAACTCCACACGTCAGCCATATTGGATTTGCTTGAAAAACCATGTGCGCATGAATCCCACTAGTATACATTATTACTAATAAATAATCGTCGTGGCTTAGGCGTAGCGTCTGCCTATAAACGCGACGGTTTGTGGCTTCGATTCCCATGAGGGGTAGATAGATTTTTGGATTTCCACTCTTTTCGCTCACTAGCAACAAGGCAAGACGTGACGTTGAGTTCCGCCACTCTGCACGCAATGCCTCGAAAAAGTTCCTGCAGTTACCTCTGCCTACCCTGCCATGTGTGGGATAAAGCGTGAAGACATCGGACATCGGTTTAGGGGTTTAAATCCCGATGCCTTCGAATTTTTATATGTTTTTTTTTTTTAATATTTAAACGAAAAATTTAACTTACGTGTCATCATTTAGCATCATATTCAATTTCTCCTTCAGTTCACTGTCCATGTGTGGACCAAATTTCACGACTAATGCGTGTCCAGCTCTTTCCGATCGTCTCGCGTTGCTCGGTTGATCCCCGAATATTGGGATGGCTATCAGGGGAATCCCAAATTGTAAAGACTCCAAAGTACTGAGAAGACCACCGTGTGTTATGAAGATTTTTACATTCGGATGTGCTGCAATGTGTGACAAATTAGATTAGTCCTAAGTAACATTAACTATGAAAATAGTGTAAAGATAAGGGTCCATTATGATTAATATTAATTCTATATATTATGTACTAATATTAATATAATTAATATTTATGATAAGAACATATAGTATTATTTTTTCATTTCCATTTTCTTTCCTTTGGCAACTTGGCAAAGAGAGGCAATGAGTTTCGCCACTCAACATGCAATGCATGTAAAAAGCGAAAAACGGGAAACGGGGTGCCTTAACACTAGGTCCCCACGGTTCTTGCGTTTCCCTCTGCTAACCCTGCTATGAGCGGGATAAAGCGTGAAGCTAAAAAAGAAAAGAAAATTTCTTACTAGTAAATGAATATAACAAATGGTAGACTGAGGGAAAATAGTTAAGTAGTGTTAAAATAATCCAAGAAATAAATACAATTCGATTTTTAAATCAAGAATTAAACTCGTTGGCGTTGGCGTTGAGTTCCGCCACTCAACAAGCAATGCCTCGAAAAAGGCGGAAAGTGGGGCCGGAGAAAGCAGAGATTAAGCAACGGAGTGTCTTAACACTAGGTTCCCACGGTCCCTGCAGTTCCCTCTGCCTACCCCGACATGCGGGATAAAACGTGAAGTAAAAAAAATCTCATAACTGCCGCAATTAAATTTATAAAATAAGTATAAGTGAAAAAGAAATTGACATCACCTAATATACTAGTTTGTGGCATCCACGGCCTGATGTGAACATTTTTGGGTAAATTATCAATTTTTCCATCATATTTCCATAGAATAGTGTATTTTTCTAGTTCTTTGAACACTTTCAATATATTTTGGTTGGTATAATCTGGCAATTCACTGGTCTTGAACACTGATCCCATGCTAAAATAGATCACACCATGGGATGATGAATCTAGGATGTCTTGGAGATCCTGGAAAAAAAGATCAAAATAGGTATAATGTCAGGTTTACGCTACACCTACTTACATATAGCAGGGTACGTGGAGTCTAGTGATAAAATACGCACATGGCAGGGTAGGCAGAGGGAACTGTAAAAACCATAGGAAACTAATATTAAGACACTCCGTTGGTTAGTCCCTGGTTTCTCCTTCCAGGGACTCTATTCTTAGCTCTAATTTTATTAAAGACGATGTTAGATTCGGGAAATTGGTAGATCTGCTGCATTTTTAACATACCTTCTCCGTTAAGAGAGAGTATGGGGAGTTAAGACGTACTTTTCAACATATAGTGTCTGATCCTTGGGCCAGAGTTGCAGAACGGAGTATTTTAACTATAAGTTAGAAATAAATCCGTACCGCCCTGTATCCGGGATAAAGCGAGGAAAATATTTAAAAAAAAGAACAAACATTTAATAGGTAAATGACACTTACCTTTGGTAATGGTGGTATTTTCGGATCAATATGGTATCCAGCAATGTCCACTACATTTGGAGGTAAGCTTAGTGCTGGGGCAAAGGAGGGGTGGGAATTTAATAACAAAACGGATATATTGTACATGGATGATGAAATAGGGGGCAAAGTTACCCCCCGGGATTTGGCTAGGGGTTGGAATTCAGATTCATAATCGGATTTTAGTAATGGATAATCTTTCCTGGAAAGAAAAAGAATGTATTTATTTTATAATTTACTATCAACTTTCAAATATACAGGATGTGGCTGTTACTACGAACGTCATTTAAAGCATAGTATTAAATAGCCTTTATAAACTTGGTAAAATTATAAAACAATTAAAATTTTCAAAAATAAAGAAAAAATCAAACAAAATAAATAATTAAATTATTGTTCCAAAATAAAACGCTATTTGTCAAGCGTACACTGTAGTGTTAGAGCGGGACAGAGATATATGTCTTTCTCTTTTTCTTTTTAATTATACTTTTACCATGACTAAGCTTAGAACTTGCGACTATCGCGTCTAAATTTACCTCACTTCGGTACGATGGACTTAGCCCCTAATTCTATTTTCATTACTTACTGTGTCCCCAGGCAAGTTAATCAACTTGGCTATATTGGTACAATTAACTTGATATAATACAGCCTATAGCCTTCTTGGTTAAAAAGACTATGGGGTAGATAAGATAAAGTTCAGTTAAATTATGGAAATTTACATTAGAACATCTAAAATATCTACATACCAGAATAAAGCCATAGTATACAAATAATCCTTCGTATTAGACAGCCGTTCGAAGAAATTCATTGGGATAGTCGCCTGACTCTTCAGAGATGGGATGGTGGGTACAGTTCTTACTTGGTCTATTATAAATTCTATATTAGTGTGCATCACCATACCATCTAGTACTATCCATGGGATTTGTTGTATTCCAGCATATCTGTAGAAATAGAATAAATTACTTAGCTTTCCATGAACCAATCAGGACCCCATCACAGTGAGGGCTTAAGACAGTTTTTGGAAGACTTCTTTCATTCACCATATGATCATATTTGATTTACTATTAATAGGAAATCAAGGCAAAGCGCAGTGTTGAGTTCCGTCACTCAACGCGCAGTGCCTCGAAAAGGGCGGGAAACAGGGACTAAGCAACGGAGTATCTTGAACAAAAGGTTCCTATGGTTTCTGCAGTTCCCTCTGCCTACCCTACCATGTTAAGACACTCCGTTGCTTAGTCCCTGCTTTCCACCTTTTTCGAGACGAAATTCAATACCGCGTTTTGCCTAGTTGCCAGAGCGATGAAAATGGAAATAGAAAAATCATTCTTCCACGAGTGGAAATCGAACCCCCAAACCGTCGCGTTTACAGGTAGCCTTTATCGTACTAAAGTTACCTTAAACCCTTACCCTGCTTCTATTTCTGAGAAGAACCATTCGGAAATGAAGGCATCGAACTGCTCCTTCACCAATGCGTTCCTCACTGCTGGAGTTTGTATGGCACCCAAGGAAATATTTCTGGCGAATTCCTTTACAAGCGGCATGCCTTGTTTAGATCGATCAGTTTGTGCCATTACTGTAAATGTAGATAAATGTATGTAAATGCTAATAAATGTAGATAAATGTGTGTAAATGTAGATAAATGTATGTAAATGTAGATAAATGTATGTAAATGCTAATAAATGTATGTAAATGCTAATAAATGTACGTAAATGTAGATAAATATATGTAAATGCTAAATTATTAGGTGAAGTATTAACTATATATAGGATGGTAGTTAGTTTTTACTTTTGTTCTGTATTCTAACTCAAATGCCCATGAATTAATTAAGTTGACACTTCTGTTCTTTTATAATATTAATAAAAAATTAAATGAATTATCAAAATTGATAAGTAACTTATAACTTAAACAATCTAGGGCGACGTAAATATATTTACGTATTATGGCAGAGAGCTAAGACACTAAGACATTGAAGAGACACTAACAAATTAGAGAATCCCAATAAATCAATCTAATCTAATTAATATTTTAATAATTTCAACTGGTAATCGAAGCCGTAACTATTGTGTGTAGATTTTACACATTTCACTCTCTATGTTTAATAATATTGGTTAAGTGGAAATGGGCATCCTAGGTATTAAAATTAAAGCAAATTGATTTACGTGCAGCGTGATGCAGCTTCACGCATCATCCCGCCCATAGCAGGGTAGGCAGAGGGAATGTAGTGTTCTCTTGATAATTCTCTATTTTTTTAACTCTATTTTTTTATACCCTATTGGATGGCAAACGAGCAGAAGGGCCACCAGATGTTAAGTGGACACCCTCGACCATAGACAACCACAGGAAGAAGGAGAGATGAAGTGGATGCGTTGCCAACTAAATACCCAGACCATACCCCTTTATGGGTTTTGGAACTCTCACTCACCAGAGAAAACACATCTGCATTAATATGCAGCTGTTATATGCATTATCCGGTTCGAGCTTGTCTCTTTAGAGCTACTGGTGTTGGCGTAATATATAGTAAACTTACTTTTACTAAACTGTTTGATATGGCTGACATCGATTACTTTAACTGCTTTAGGTTGTTTTACTTCGGGATATGTTGTGATTAGCGTTATCTGGAAAAAAATAATAATTATTAGAATTCCATATAATAAATCAATAGAGGACCGTCATACGTATAGCGTTAAGGATGGATTATTTCCCTTTTTTTTCTGTGCTCTGGCAACAAATAGTGGGGCGTTGAGTTTCGCCACTATATACCCAATGCCTGGAAATGCAGAAAACAGAGATCGGAGTGTCTCAACACTACGTTCTCACGGTTCCTGCGAGTCTCTCTACCTACCCCACTATAATCGAGATAGCTAAAAAATTGAATTGGATTTGAATGTACAGTACACCTTTTCCTCTCATTTCCACTCGGGACAATGTCAGTCTCAAGTAAAGTAGCTTTTATATTGCCTTTTTGACACGCCTTTATTGGCCTTGTATTCAGTATATTTACACACTAAATGAAATTTCAATACATAATCAGGAAAAATAGAATGTAAATAAAATATACTATAATAACATATATATATATATATATATATATATATATATATATATATATATATATATATATATATATATATATATATATATATATATATATATATATATATATATATATATATATATATATATATATATATATATATATATATATATATATATATATATATATATATATATATATATATATATATATATATATATATATATATCTCGCCTTTACAATATTAAAGTAAACACCACCGCGACACGGTGGCATTATCTGACTTTTAAATGCGACGGTAGCGGGTTCGTTTACTGAGATATGTGTCATTGAGTTCCATCAATAACCATGCAATACCTCGAAAGGCGGAAAGAGGAGAACGGAGTGTTTCAAAACTCAACCGAGGTCTCCCCTCACCTCTCTCACCTCACACTTTTGCTTCATATATCATTTCAAGCATTCTCTTTGTTTCCTCTCTTGCTCCACCTATCGTACTTACATACCTGATGACCAGCTTCCAATAAAGGGTTGACGAGCCCCATCATGAGCTGGAAGTGACTCCTCGAAGGAACTGACTGCAGGCATAGGATCTTGTAGCCGTACGCCGACACCACAAAAGCTAACAGAACAATGGCAATCTTCATGTTTATTCTGTATTAAAAAAAAGTAAAAATAGTTTATTAATATTTCACAATATAATATACTCACGAATATAACATAAAACCTATTTCAGAATTTATTTCAGGTTTAAAAATGCTCAAAAACAGTCATGTCATGATAATTAATTTTTCATAACAATTTAAATTAGTAGCGTTGGTCCAAACCAAACCACAACATTAGTATTTAGTACCTAGCATTATGAAGAGTGTGTAGATAAATGTTACGAATTACTAAGATACTTTAACTCGGGCATCCCACTAAAAAATATAATGGCGTAATACATTTAAAAACCGCGAGCGGAGCCGAGGGCAACATCTAGTAAACTAGAAATATACCGTTTGAACATGAACAATAATTAAATAAGTAACAACGGAACGGACTCTCCAAAAATGACACATCATCATCAATATAAATATATATTATTTTTTTTTAGCTTCATGCTTTATCCCGCATATGGCAGGGTAGGCAGAGGGAACTGCAGGAACCATATGAACCTAGTGTTAAGACACTCCGTTACTTAGTCCCTGCTTACTCCGTCCCCGCTTTCCGCCATTTTAGAGGCATTGCGTGTTGAGTGGCGGAACTCAACGCCGCGCTTTGCCTAGTTTGCCAGAGCGAAGAAAATGGAAATAGAAAAATCCATCTTCCCCGAGTGGGGATCGAACTCACAAACTGTCGCGTTTACAGACAGACGCTTACGCCTCTGCGCCACGACGGTACGCCGAATATAGTGTATAATGTAATAACAACTCAAGTCAACATCCTCTTAAAAATGCGTTGCCTTGACAGCAATAATGTCCATAATTTACCTTCTATTACAAATTTATAAGAGCCTTTGTTTAAAAGTTTTATTCAAGACATCATCTTTCTATTAAATGCATCATACATAACAACAACAAAACATTTTGAATTTTTTTTTTTTTTTTTAGCTTCACGCTTTATCCCGCACATGGCGGGGTAGGCAGAGGGAACTGCAGGAACTATATAAATCTAGTGTTACGACACTCCGTTACTTAGTCCCTGCTTTCTCCGTCCCCGCTTTCCGCCGTTTTCGAGGCATTGCGTGTTGAGTGGCGGAACTTAACGCCGCGTTTTGCCTAGTTTTGCCAGAGCGAAGAAAATGGAAATAGAAAAATCCATCTTCCTCGACAGGGGATCGAACCCAGAAACCTGTCGCGTTGCAGGCACACGTTGCGCCTCTGCGCCACGACGGTCCTCATCTGAATTCTGTTTCTGTTATATGACGTATTCATATGGTTTTTTGGTAATAGATTATAAGACAAAAACTATCAAGACAAGCCTCTAGTTCCTGTTCTGGAGATTAATGCGTTCAAACAATTTAAAACATTATAAAAAATACATGTATAGTATACTAAGTAATTAAAAAAAAATTAAGTACCATCTTCTTACCACATGAAGACATCATAATTTAAATGTTAAAGATTTTCAAAATAAAACTTTTACGAATTTATATTTTTCTTAGCCCACTATACAAGTGGACTGTAGACTATGTAATGTGGCACAAAACAAGTGTCTAAATGGGCTATAGGCATGTTTATAGTCTTTGTTCTTGCAATCGGTTGCAAGCGGCTGATGAGTTTCTTAATCCTGTCTTTTACCTTTTTGTTATAATTTCATTGTTATAACATTTTTTATTTGCGCTTAAAAACAAGTTAAATTTACTTTTCAACTAGTTTTAGTCAAATATTTTTGTGTTTTTTAAAGCGTTAGTCGTCACTAAGAATTGAAAAAATTTTTATAAGAAAAAAATAGGACCGTCTGCCTGTAAACGCGACGGTTTGTGGGTTCGATTCCCACTCGGGGGAGTTGGATTTTTATATTTTCATTTTCTTCGCTCTGGCAACTAGGCAAAGCGCGGCGTTGAGTTCCGCGACTCAACACGCAATGCATCGAAAAGGCGAAAAGCGGGGACGGAGAAAGCAGAGACTAAGCAACGGAGTGTCAACATTAGGTTCATATGGTTCATGCAATTCCCTGTGCCTATCCTGCAATATGAGGATAAAGCGTGAAGCTATAAAAATTATATAGTATTGTAGACTGACCGCCCGACCCGGCTTCGCACAACTATTTAATGTATTTATTTTATGTATAAACCTTTACCTAAACCTCTATGTAAAATGATCAAAATCATAATAATAACGTGACAACGTTATTTTAATTACCTAAACATAAGACATGACGACGGATCATCCAATGATTCGGGAATCGAACTATCTCCTATCAAACGAACTTCTCAACTGTGTCAAAGCATCGTATTTCCATCGAGGAATTTATTTTCATAAATAACAAATAATTCAACCCAACAATAAATCCTAACAAAACGAAAAATTTAATTTTTAATAAAAAAAACAATTTAATAGAAAAAAAGCACATTATTTCGACTGTACTCGAAGAGTAGTGTGAATGCGTCTACGCAGCGTATAATAATAACTAATAGCGATTGAGCGGCGTATGACGAGACTCGCGCGCACCAATGGCGTTGCTCCGATCTTGACGCACTCCGCCCGCGCCTCACCCCGCACCTCCAAAGAGACCTAAAATATGACTCCTGCGCAGTATTTTTCTTTGAATTGTACAGTATATTTATAGACACTAGTGAACTCGTTGACGCGTTGCCATAGCAACGTGTACGTCACGCCATACAGAAGTATGTACTGTCAAACTTATAGCAGTTTGTGTGTGTTTAATGTACTTTATAATTAATATTGTTAAATAATACCATCGTTCTGCACTTCTCCCACACATATACTATGAGTGTGTCAAATTTTATACTTCACAGTGCATGTTTTTGTTTCATTAAATGTGATCCAAAGCTTTTTTATATATAAATTCGACTCATGTGCGCATGCGCATGTATAAAAACTATACTTTTGTTGTAATATAATTTAGAGTTTTTGTATTTTTATATTATAAGATAGCAAACAAGCAGAAGGGCCACCTGATGCTAATTGGACACCGTCGTCCATAGAGATCTACAACCGGAGTCCTGAGAGGATGTGTATGCGTTGCCTACTAAATACCCAGACCATACCCCTTTATGGGCTTCCGGAACTCCCACTCACCTGACGAAACAATTTTATATTTTATAACAGCATTAATACGCTGATGTTTCATGACGGTGTTCTGTGAGAGCGTGTAGTAAGCTACACTGTACCACTCGAGAATGAAACAAAATTACGTAACAAGAACGTCGGAATTCTTAAAACAATTAATTTTGACATTGTGGCGTACCTACCTACCTACTTACCAACCTACCTCCCACCGACTTACCTACCTACCCAGGTAGGTAAGTCGCATGAAGCTACAAAAATTATATGACATATAATAAAATAACATAATATTTTAATTTCAACTCGAGTAAATTAAGATGCTGTCTGAATGTTAATTAACATGTTGACTATTCATAAATGGGTCATTAACCTTTACTTTTTATAGAAAGACAAATTATTGCCTTATATATATATATATATATATATATATATATATATATATATATATATATATATATATATATATATATATATATATATATATATATATATATATATATATATATATATATATATATATATATATATATATATATATATATATATATATATATATATATATATATATATATATATATATATATATATATATATATATATATATATATATATATATATATATATATATATATATATATATATATATATATATATATATTAATAGGGTTCTTTTGGCTACCTTTCTATATTCAAAGTATGAATGAACTTCACTTATTCACAATAATTATCATAATTAATTTGACATAAAAATTCGATTTACGATTACATTGTTATCTTACAATATGTTAATAAGATGTCGTGAGAAATGGCTGTTTTAAGTTAATTCAGTCTATTACTACTTATTAATGGATTTTATTACTTTATATATATATATATATATATATATATATATATATATATATATATATATATATATATATATATATATATATATATATATATATATATATATATATATATATATATATATATATATATATATATATATATATATATATATATATATATATATATATATATATATATATATATCTTCAGTAAACACTAATAAATGATTAAATTTAAAAATATTGAATTGACCTTGTCCAAGGTTAGAATTTTGGATCGAGAATAGCTCCATTATCATATTAAGAACATTTGAATCAATACAAAATGGTTTAAAAAAAATGATTTTTGTTTTTATTTATTACGACTGGTGCTTTCTTTTTTAATTTTATGTTAAAAAAATAGAGAAGTTATTGTCAAGACTCTCCACCTCTCTATTTTAGATATTATCATAATTAGGTGGAAGGAAGTGATAATATGAATCGAGTCAGACAAATTAAATAACTTAATTAAATTAAATAAAAACTTAGAAAACGGGGACGGAGAAAGTAGGGACTAAGCAACGGAGTGTCTTAACACTAGGTTCCCATGGGTCCTGCATATCCCTCTGCCTACTCTGCAAACGGATAAAGCGTGAAGCTAAAAAAAATAAAGAAAATATATTTATTTCCGCAACGGCACAGTGGTCGACGATAAACTCGATGATATTGTGTTTGATTCCCACATTATATAGACGAAGTTGTAAACAATTACTCTACACTCTATAGCGATGATCTCTTAGACTTTCATGAACTCCTAGTACTTGCTAGTTTACTTCACCCGAGAACGTCTCAGTACACACTACGGTCACGGCTTTGATTCCCTTTAAACGAAAAGTACTAAAACCATTTTCTACGTTAACTAGTAAGAAAACAAAGTGCGGCGCTAATTTCCGCTTACAAGCAATATCTCGAAAGGCTTTCTAAAAGCCTCTACCTATCCCGCTTTATGCGGGAAATAGCGTGAAGCTACTTTTTGTAATATTTACAAAATTTGAACCCCTTCCCATCTACTAACGGCTTAATGCAAGAGTTTGGTAACAAATATAGTAAGTGGGAGGCTTATCCCCTCGAGTAGGAATTGAACCCGCGTTGGACTTTATTTAAAATTATAAAAAAACCTCATTTCAGGTCAATTACTATTGTTAGTGGCCGCAAAATTTGGGTCAATTAAATAATAATGCATTGACGCATGTTTAAATATTCTAACAAAACGCATATATATATATATATATATATATATATATATATATATATATATATATATATATATATATATATATATATATATATATATATATATATATACACATATATGTAAACTCTATCATCATTTTTTCATAATACAAAACAGATTTCTATTCAAAATACTATAACAATGTAACATAATACCCAAAGGCCAATACCTTAACTCTATAACTACCTCTATAGAGAATAAATCATATATTTCTCTATATGTTAGTAACTTCTCTATATATGTTCACTTCTTATAAGTATTTAATGAAAAAAATAACAAAAAGCTGTACGAAACACAATCAATACTCACAATTTTTAAGTGAATTTAAAAAAAAAAAGTCACCACAATTCTAATTTAAAAAAAAAAACACTCTTGCATTATCTGTCACGTTCACATGTAAACTGCGCTCCAACGTTCCCAGAAGTTGAAACAGTATGAAAATTACGACTCAAATCAAATTAAATATACAGAAAAATGATTTTTATTACTTAAATAATAACGCTTACAATCGCCTAAACTAATATATAAATAGAAATAACAGGATTACAGCACTATTTAATAAGGCATTGTCCTTTTGCCTTAGAAACCGCCATTTTGAGCTTAATGTCAATATCGATAAATGTCAAAATTGTTTTGACAGATAATAAACAAGTTGTTGATTCTATAATGAACCTTTTTGCCTTAAAAAACATCTTAGACTACAACTTAGTTATATATATTGAAAGGAATACTTGAAATTGAGCTTTATTTTTAGTATATTAAGGTTTTATATAGATTGACAGTTTTATTCGATAAAGGGGATCCGTATAAGAGACGTCTGAGCGTGCGTTATTAAAAAAAAAAAACAACTTTTTTGTGATTGACCGTTTTTTTTAATAATTGGTTCCACGTGAATAGTATTAGTTCAAAATAGTTTCCAGGTAAAAAATTAAATGTATATAACGAAGGAGTCAAAGCACTTTGAGGTGGTCCCAGCTTCAATTCTTAATTATTTCAGTTCATCTCTCTCGTTCCAGTTCATCTCTATCGTTCAGCAACACGCCTTTCATGTCATATTTTTTAAAATAACGAGAATGCTGGCAACGGAGTGTCTTTACACTATTTTATTTTCCTTTCCTGAAGTATATGTAAATATTGAACACTATCTAATTCCACAGCTATATTGCTATGACTAATAATAAAAGATATAGTAAAGTAAGACTTGCCTTCATATAGTTTACATTTAATTATGGATATTTAAATGTAATATACATAAGCTCTTATATTATATTTATTACAGATTAAGGCTTTCAATGATATTTTCTGTAAAATAATTTAACGATATGCGGATTTATCCTAAATTTTTCCTGTAAATTTCTCTTTTTGAGGACCGTCGTGGCGCAGGGGCGGAACGTCTGCCCGTAAAACGACGGTTTCTGAGTTCGTTTCCCAGTCGGGGAAGATGGATTTGTCTATTTCCTTTTTCTTCGCTCTGGCAAACTAGGCAAAGCGCGGCATTGAGTCGCGCCACTCAACACGCAATGCCTCGAAAAAAGGCGGAAAGCGGGGACGGAAAAGCAGAGACTAAGCAACGGAGAGTCTTAACACTAGGTCTACACGGTCTCTGCAGTTCCCTCTGCCTACACTGCCATGTGCGGGATAAAGCGTGAAGCTAAAAAAATCTCTTTAAGTCACCGAATTCTGCCACTCAACACGTAATGTCTCGAAAAAAGTCGGAAAGCGGCGAACGGAGTGTCTTAACACTAGGTTCCCACGGCTCGTGCGGTTCCCTCTGTCTATCCTGCTATAAGCGGGATAAAGCATGAAGCTATAAAATCACCATTTTTTAGGTTTTGATTACATGGCTTCATAGATTATATTTACGGCAAAAACGAGAGACGCCATCTTTAAATGTGTATTTACATGGACCTTACACCTCCCCAAAAACTTGACGAACCGACACGTCACGTTCACGTTCACGTTCACATTTTATCCCGCACATGGCAAGGTAGGCAGACGGAACCGCAGGAAACATAGGAACTTAGTGTTAAGACACTCCGTTCCCTGCTCTCCGTCTTTTCTAGGGAATCCAACCAACAAATCGTCGCGTTTACAGGCACACGCTACTTCTGTGTCACGACGGTCCTTCGACATTTTTTATTCTTTTAACAATGTAATAAATTAAAACTATTAATATTTTATTTTTTATGCCCATCTACGGTTACAGCTCTTCCAAATGGGACTATAACTGCCTTTTTATATGCAACTATCGTCCTGCTATATCGACATATAAGGTCATTACCATGTCAAGAACAAAAATATAATTGGTTACAAAACATACATCTAAATATTATATGAGCGATAGCTCTTAAAAAAATATATTAAAAAACAACTGTCAATGTCAAAACAACTGATTTCGCTCAATTGACACTTGTATGTTTCAGTGCGTCACTTAAAAAAGACAGCGGAGAGTCTTTACTCTCTCGCTTTTTATTATTTATAGATTTACAGTGTGTGTGTATGCGTGTGTGTGTATACAAAAAAACCTTTTTAGCTTCACGCTTTATCCCGCACAAGGCAGTGTAGTGCAGTGTAGGCAGAGGGAACTGCAGGGACCGTGGGAACCTAGTGTTAAGACACTTCGTTGCTTAGTCCCTGCTCTTTCTCCGTCCCCGCTTTCCGACGTTTTAGAGGCATTGTGTGTTGAGTGGCGGAACTCAACGCCGCGCTTTGCCTAGTTTTGCCAGAGCGAAGAAAATGGAAATAGAAAAATCCATCTTCTCCGACTGGGGATCGAACCCAGAAACCGTCTCGTTACAGGCAGACGTTGCGCCTCTGCGCCACGACGGTCCCCTAAAAAACCTTCATATAACATAACATAGTTAGCGTTATATACATTTATGATTGATCTCGTAACACCTATAAATAAACAATGGGCTATTATTAAATTTAAATTGTTTTTGTGTAAAACTGTATTTCGTCTTTAGAGTTCATCTTCGTGGAATTAAATATTTTAGAGTTCCTTAACGCAATGGTTCTGATTCCCTTGCGTTACAAGATAAATATATATGTACGTCCTTACAAGGTAAGTATGTCTGGCTACACTATGTTCTCAAGATTAGCAGAGTCTAGAATAGGATCCCAAAAAGCTCTTGCCAGCTTTCTTGTCCTACATCACAGTTTAAAAAAGTTGTAAAGCGACGTTTGCGTTTTTAAACT
The DNA here is from genome assembly GCA_037178615.1 of Dione vanillae. Taxonomy (NCBI): domain Eukaryota; kingdom Metazoa; phylum Arthropoda; class Insecta; order Lepidoptera; family Nymphalidae; genus Dione; species Dione vanillae. The sequence continues at coordinate 139,553 of JAZFAU010000317.1, read as the reverse complement.
TATCACCATATATTACTGATTTCAGAAATGACAAAATATTACAATCATAAGATAATTGGTGAATATTTAAAACTTATGATATCTCGATTATAAGTCAATGTACAAGCAGTTCCAATAAAAAAAGAAATACTTTCTTATCAACGCTGCAGTTGTTTTATTTTTATGTGTTATCAGTTCATTTGTTCTTATCACTGGTTACTAACCTATGTTTGTGTAAGTTTACATTATCATTAAATGTTTAAACATTTAACATAACTTATAAGCTTTCAGCAGATATTTTTGTTGGGTTTCGGAAAGTAATAATTTTGAATTCATTTTTTTAAGCTTCACTATATATATTGCATATAACAGGGTAGACAGAGGACTGCAGGAACCGGAGTGTCTTAACACTAGGTTCCGATAATCTGTGTACTTTGCCATATAATAAAAAATAAACTTTTTTTTTTTAACAGGGTAGGCAGAGGGAACTGCAGGAAAAATACGAACCTAGTGTTAAGACACTCCGTTACTTAGTCCCTGCTTACTTCGTCCCGCTTTCCGCCGTTTTCGAGGCATTGCGTGTTGAGTGGCGGAACTCAACGCCGAAAAACTTGAATCATGAAATTCATTTCAGGTCATTTTTTATAGTTTCACAATTTACCCTGCATGTAATAGGGTAGGCAGAGGACCGCAGGAACCGTGGATACCTAGTGTTAAGACACTCCGTTCTGCGTTTTTCGCGCCATTGCGTGTTATAATTGGTGGTAGAACTCAATGTTACACTTGATACCAGGTCGGAGAAATTGTAAACTAAGCCCACAAGCAATCGCTATGGGCAGCTGCTCTGGCAGCTAGTCAAAGCCCAGCGTTGAGTTCCGTGAGGAACGGAGTGTCTTAACACCCCACGGGGGTGGGATGGGAGTGGGGGAACGGGATCTACCCCACGGTTCTTGCGATTCTCTCTGCCCACTCTGTATGTGCAGGATAATGAGTTTTTTCAATTTTATTTGTTTTTTTATTTGTATTTTTATTTGTTTTTTTTTAGTTGTTTCAATTTTATTATTTGTAATTACCTAGTTACTTTTTACTTGTAATTGGTTTGAACTAAATTGTTACTAACATAGGTATAAGGAAGCTGTTACTAACATAATGGGCCAAAGATGCTTAAATAAATAAATAAATTATTATTATTATTATTATTATTAACCTTACTAACATTACAACTGTTGTGACATTTAAATATATACATATCTTCACGCTCTATCCCTAGCAGGGTAGTCAGAGAGAACGGAGCGCCAAACGCTGCGGTCCCTACATACCTCTTTCGCCTCGTCCACTGTCATTAACCTCTTCATGCATGCTCTCCGGGGAGTCCTCATGCTTTTTACGTGACCTTCCTCCAGTATCTTCCGAATACATATCTTCAATATATCTCTATATTATTAATACGGATAAGAAAATAAAACACATACATTTATTTACTTCTTTTTCTCTTTTATATTTCTTACAAACACATATTTGAATGTAAATTTTATTAATTTAAGCAAATATTTCAAAATTAAATAAAATATATAAATTATTAATAGTATTACTAATATTTGATCTAGCATTAACAGTTGGTACCATTCGTAGAGCTGGGCTTTTGATCGAATATGGTAGGCTCCTGAAAAAAAAAAAACATATATATATATATATATATATATATATATATATATATATATATATATATATATATATATATATATATATATATATATATATATATATATATATATATATATATATATATATATATATATATATATATATATATATATATATATATATATATATATATATATATATATATATATATATATATATATATATATATATATATATTGTGGGGTTAATCCACACTACAAGGATAGTCCAATGTGTCCTATATGGTATAGCCTGAGCCTTAATATCCTTCCTTGATAAATGGACTATAGTCTATACAAGACAAGTAAGTAGTTTAATTCGTAATTCTCTAGATTCATCTGTACAACCATACAAACATTTTTACTTTAAAATATTAGTATTAAATTATATAACTATATTAGAGGCAATTATTGCCCCATGATTATAAAATTGAACCTCGTACTACCTTTACTTTCGATCGCAAGTTCTATATAGTGTGTAATCAGCTTAGAAGGGGAGACTGGGCGATTTCGGAACAGTTTAGATAAGTATTTTGATCTGATGCTGTAACTGAAATAAAATAATAAAATATTTTTTTATTTAGTTTTTTTTTATACGCGGTGTCAAGACACTCCGTTAGCCTCATTCTACGTATTCGCTAAATGGACTTCAGCTTCATGATTTGTTTTATTATCAGAGCCAAAGAAAATGATTTATACCTCCTAATGGGAATCGAACTCTGAACCGTGACATGCAATACGATGGTTTAAAATTAATAGAGGCGCACTATAGAGGCTATATTATAGCCATCGGTAGCCTTATAATTTTTTTATGTCTTCACACCCGCACATTATACGGTAGGCTGAGGGAACTACAGGAACCATAGGAATCTAGTGTTAAGACACTCCGTTGCTTAGTCCCTGCTTTCTGCCTTTTTCGAGGCATTGCGTGTTGAGCGGCTGAACTCGAAAGTGGGAATAGAACTCACAAACCATCGTGTTTACAGGTAGGCGCTACACATCTGCGCCAAAACGGTAGTCAAAACGACCTCCAAATATGACAAGAGACGCAGTATGGCAAAATCCAACCTCGCTTTTTCTCTAACTAGAGAAAAATACTTCATAGCTTACAACTGCAGATCAAACTGCAGTACAGATTAAATTAGATACGTTAATGGTAGGAAAAATTGGCTAAATTACCCAGAAAACAAGCCTTTATCGAGATAATCTAAGTATTCTTTAATTTAATGCCACTACTGTCTTTATACTACTTTTAAAAGTTGCAGCACATGTGACTCCATTTTACCTCATAATTTGACCTCACAAGTTGTAAACTAAAGATTAAAAAAACCTGTCGTTCTCCAAGAGAATTCTTAGTCCATCTTTCATATTTGGGACCATGTCCGGGCCGAATTCTATTTTGACAGCTCTGCCACCTCTCACTGCACTGTCAGCATTTCGGGGCTGATCTCCAAATACCGGTACAGCAAGCATGGGTACTCCATGATGTAGAGCTTCCAGGGTGCTCAGCAGACCAGCATGGGATATAAACACTTTGGTGTTAGGATGGGCTGTGGATGGAATTATACTTTGTTTTCTTTTTTGGTTCACGTTCTATCCCGCTTATAGCATGGTGGGCACAGGTAACCGCAGGGGCCTTGGGAACCTAGTGTTAAGACACTCTGTTCCCTGGTTTCCTCATTGCGTTTCGTGGCGTTACGTGTTGAGTAAGAGGAGAAAATGGTAATGGAAAAATTCATCTTTGCCAAATGGGAATCGAACCCATTAACCATAGCGTTTACTGGCAGATGCTACGCCTGCTACGATTATGGTTTTAAATATATATAACTAACTAACTAAAGAAAACATATGAAGCGAGGTAAAGTCTCGGTCAGCTATGAAGTTCTGGTACCTGTTACTTAATTTATATTGGGAGCGAGTTTAATTGTAAACGCGACGGTTGCAGGTTCAATACCCATCAGGTGATAATGAAAATTTATAAAGAAAATTGCATACAATAATTGTACTCTATACTAATGATAGAGTGTAGTCTCTTGGTTACTCAGAAATTTCTGGTACCTGCTCTTAGCTTTTACTTAGAAACGTATACGGTTGCGGATTCGATTTCCATAAAGGGAGGAATGAATTAATTACTTGTTTTGTATTATCAATTATCAATTGAACTGTTCAATTTCGAACATCAGCTTTATTTTTCACCAATTTACCTTCGAAATCTTTAAAACGCTACCAAAAGTAAAATTCTATGTCAAAAGCTCACCTCTCTAAGTATACGCAATTAAAATGATTCCACGAATAATATATAATAATGGTACGCGGCGTTCAACGCTGCCATTCAACATGAAATATATTAAAAGTTTGGATATATACGGAATAAAGATATATTGGAACTACAGTGTTTTAACACTAAGTTCTCTCTATAAACATGGTAAAGATTAAAAAAAAAAACACTGCAAACTTGTTTCCAAATAAAGAGAACTAACCTAATATACTCATTTGAGGCATCCACTTCCTAACATGAATATTCTTCGGAAGATTCTCTATATCTTCTTCATATTTCCAAAGCACAGTGTACGGAAGTTCTCCTAACATTTCGATTAGTTTCTTCCTCGTTTTTTCTGGTAGAGAAGAAGATTTCAACAGGGAGCCCATACTGAAGAATATTGCACCTTGCGGTGAATTGTCCAGAATTTCTTGTATATCCTAAATATATATTTATTTTAGTGACATATATTTTAGTACTCGTATATATATATATATATATATATATATATATATATATATATATATATATATATATATATATATATATATATATATATATATATATATATATATATATATATATATATATATATATATATATATATATATATATATATATATATATATATATATATATCTATATATATATATATATATATATATATATATATATATATATATATATATATATATATATATATATATATATATATATATATATATATATATATATATATATATATATATATATATATATATATATATATATATATATATATATATATATATATATATATATATATATATATATATATATATATATATATATATATATACATATATATATATCTATTGGTCTCTCATGAAGACCAAAATACCTATAGCCATAGAAGAAATTAATTATAATAATTTTTAGCATTCATGCTTTATCCCGCTCACAGCGGGGTACGCAGAGGGAACAGCAGGAACCGCGGGAACCTAGTGCTAAGACACTCTGTACCCCGCTTTCCACAGTTTTAATTTATTTCATTCATAAATATATACATTATTTATAATTTAATAAAATGGTACATATTAATTTAAACAAATATAATCAAAATGACTGATCCAGCTTTATATATGTGTGCTTTTTATGTATCATTTCACGTATGTCTATGAAATTGGTGAAGAAGCCTCGATTCGAGTATTTGAACCAACATCCATCGTTTGCAAAGATAATACAGGTATTTTGTTCACATGAACATATTTTAAAGGAAATAATTTAAAACGGCTCAATTGGCTTTATATTGAATTTAAACTTTTGGTAACCCTATTAAAGACTTTGCAGTGGCCTATGGTCAAAGTGAGGTGGTATTCGTCTTCTAGTACTGAGGTGGTATTCGTCTGTTGGTTGATATATTCATAATATAAAAGCATTGCTTGCAAGCAAGCAAGCTCTAGTTTCCTGAAGAAAGATCTGTCCGTCTCCTTTGGGTATAGTGGGTTCGAGACCTCAAAGTAAATAATTGATGTAAATTTTTGTTAATTAAATTCATTTTACCTTGGGTAATATAGGAGTTTCTTCTTCAATATGAAAACCGGCTATTTCCACCACGTTTGGGGGTAGGCTCTGAGCTGGTGTGAACGAGGGGTGCGAATTGACTAGCAATATAGATATATTGTGTAAAGCAGAGAGATAAGGAGGAAGAGTCACTCCTCTTGCCCTCGCAAGGTGTGTGAAGTGGGTTTCATAAAGTGCTGCGTTAAATGAACGGTCTTTCCTGTAAAATGAAAAAAATAGAGTGTAATTTTTTTCATATATATATATATATATATATATATATATATATATATATATATATATATATATATATATATATATATATATATATATATATATATATATATATATATATATATATATATATATATATATATATATATATATATATATATATATCTATATATATATATATATATATATATATATATATATATATATATATATATATATATATATATATATATATATATATATATATATATATATACACTCTATTATTTTGCTTTAAGTGGAAACTTGATTGATTTGTGTTTTATGTTATTTTTGTTTTATATTACAGCGTTTTTAGAATTTTTTGTCTCCCAAATAAATAAATAAAAATAAAATTAATATATATGATAGAGAATGTTCCATGAAAATCGGTTTAATCTTTTCAGGGAAGAAGAAGGGGAAGAAGAACGGAGGCAGAATTTTTTTACCCTTCAAAATATATTTTAATTTAATTTATATATTTTTTATAATTAAGAGTACATTTGCTAATTTATCACATAACTTAAAATGAAGCTATCTGCAAGTCTGTCTGTAAAGGCTATTGTTTGCGGGTTCGATGCTCACTCAGGGGAATGAATTGTTTCATATACAATTTATTCGTTCTGGCAATTAATCAAGCGCGATGTTGAATTCAAAGTCACTAAAGAAGACGTAAAGCAGAGAACGGAGTGTCTTAACACTACGTTCCCACGGTTCCTGTGATTTCCTCTGTCTACCCTGCCATGTGCGGTAAAAAACGTGACGCTATTAAAATACACCAAAATAAATATACATCTTACCAAGCGTCATAAGTAGACAGAAAATACAAGGCAGTAGTAAGGAAACGCTCCTTTAAGCTCATCGGTATTGGGAAATCGAAGAACATTGTGTGTGTGGACACTGATCTCACAGTGTCCACCAGATTTTCCAGATGTGGATGCATGGGTACAGAACTCAACAGAATCCAGGGCGCTTGTTGAATTGCTGCATAGCTGAAATTCATGTAGTTCTTTTGAAACTGCTTTTCTTACTCTTCCGAATGGAAAATACGAATATTGTGGTGTAAAATTGAAGCGTTATTTATTATATTTTTTGAAGCTCTCGTTTCTGATAGTAAATGTTAAAGCAATGCTAGAAAGTTCAATACATTATTCTCTTTTGTTTAAGAGGTAAGAATGTGTCTTTTTGGTAACGGAGTGTCTGAACACTAAGGTTGGAACCTGCGGTTCCTGCGACTTCTCTGCCTACCCTGCTATGTGTGGAATGTGAAGCTAAAAAATGTATATTCAATACTGTAAAATTGTAACACTGAAAAACATTGTAACATTGTAGCTTCTTGCCGGTTCCTCTCAGCAGAACTATCTTTCAAGCTGGGGATCGATTTAAAAGTTATAATTTAATAAATAAATTATTAGTTAGAATAAATAATATTTTCCATTATGAGAGCCAAACTCAGGGAGGGGATATTATTCTACATTATTATTTTATCAAAAAAATCTTAGGTTATTATGAACATTGACACAAAAAATCAAACAATACAGACAGCATTAATAAACTCTGTAAACCAAATTTTTCCCTATCTAAAATTTATAAAGTAAATCTAGGGCTAAAGTGGCAGGTGGAATTTTCAGTAGTACAAGGTGGACTGAAGACCTAGTGAATCCCAGAATCTAAAAGATGTCAGAAAAAGATCTTTATGACCTCAATGGAGTCTTCATTCAGCACTAGACGTCTCTCAAGTGATGATTTAATGTCATAAAGCAGAAAAATTATAGACTAACTCTAACAAGATCAATTTGTTATCCTGTCTGTCTGTACGTCTATTGAGATCCTTTTTTACGACTCATGTTATTTATTTCTACTTCCCTTCTTCACCTTCCTTCTTTACCTTCTCCAAAATAAAAAAAAATGGAAAACCATACCCAGCTTCCACATCAGAGAAGAACCATTCAGAGACGACCGCGTCATATTGGTGTGTTATCAAAGCCTGTCTTATGTCTTCATTCTGTAAGGCAGCCAAAGATATGTTTCTTGTGATCTCTTTAATTGTAGAGATGCTTGTGATTCGGCGTAACTTGTCATCTAGAGCTGAAATTTAGTTTTAGATTGACACTTTACCTAGGCAGCGGCATTGAGTTCCGCCACTTAATACGCAATACCTCGAAAAAGGTGGAAAGCGAGGACAGAGAAAGTAGAGAATAAACAATGGAGTATCTTAAAAAAAGGTTCCTGCAGTACCCTCTGCCTACCTTGCCATGTGCGGAATAAAGCGTGAAGACACAAAAAAAGACAAAAAAACTGGTAATTACGTCCTGCAATTTCAAGAATAGCGCTAACGTCCACCACAGTTAAGTTTCGGTGTTTCGGTGTGAGACGAGGAAATGGCGTAACCCATGTCACCTGTAAATAAGGGAAATATAGTAAATACAATATTCTTCTCTATGTGTTCTCCATTCAGCGTGACATTGGCAAAGTGAATTGTGCTCAACTGGCACGCTCGGAACGTCATAATTAAAGAGAAAAAGAGGAAGAAGTAAATACAAAAAGGGAAGAGTGTCAATATTAGCAAAAATAAAATTTTCGTAATGCACTAAAACTGTGACGAAATATCCTAACGTTTGATTTTTTTCATTTTTTTTGTAAAACCTAATTTTGTTTAGCTTTTCATGCTTTATTCTGCTTATAGTAGAGTAGGCAGAGGGAACGCAGGAACCTTGGAAAACTAATGTTAGGTCACTCCGTTCCCTGATATACGCCTTTTTCTTGGTGGAAATCAACGCCGCTTTTGCCTAGTTGCAAGAGTGAAGGAAGTGGAAATGAAAATATCCACCTTCCTTAGTGAGAGTTTACCTTGTGAGAAGCTTTCAACAGAGGCTTTACAATCCCAGCTGCCAAGTTGTGGTGACTTATTGAAGGTATGTGATGAAGACAAAATATATTGTAAGAGTATGTGAAGTGGACTGTTGACAGCAGCAGCAACAGCTTCATTTTGATCTGTAATCAATATTCACGAGGTAAATTTGGCCGCCAGTATTCCTGATAAATGGGCTATATAATTTAAAAAATAGCTTCAATTATTGTACTATATAATCAGTACTATTACACGAGTCCAAGGGCCGGTATCACCACTTGCTGATAAAGTCCCAGATAGGAAATATGTGCCTTGACTGGCAGATATGAAGCAAACTTTGGTTTCACAAGTTTCAGATGTGACTATCTAGTAAATAAAGATCTATTAGATTATATTAACTACCAGCTTACTATCTGTTATACTACCGCTACCAGCTTACTATCACGGATAAGGTTTTTATCCGTGACCGGTGAAATTGGCCTTAAGCGTGAAAAATTATCGTCTAACTATGTCTATCGGTTTTCTTCGTTCTGGGAACGAGGTAAAAGCGCGGCGTTAAGTTCCGCCACTAACTCATAATATCTCACTCAAGGTTGCTTTTAAGGTTCCTAAGACATGGTTCATTTTAATTATGGTTCCCTCTGCTTATACTGCTGCGAGCGGGATATTGCGTGAAGCATTAAGTTGCTTATTAAAATAAAAATATTATATTTATTTCAATAAAATTCGTACACATTTTGATATATAAAACAAAAAAAAATACCTTTAATAATTACACGAAAATAAACCTATTGAATAGATCAAGATTATTTTCTTTTATAGCTTTTTGGTAGCGTTGCCAAAAATGATTCGCTTCTATCGTCACACAATACTAATTGTAAGTTTAGCCGATTAGTCGACCGACTAGTCGACCAAAAAATTCAGCTCATTCCTAATTTTATTTAATTCATTTCTAATTTATAATTTTAATTTAATTTCTTTAAATACCTGCTACACTAAATATACGCCCATCACTGATACACTATTACGACTGTTATGGAAATCTTATCAGCCCTTATCAATAACTGGATTAAATGTAAACATTTATCTATATTTTAAATTATGATTGGGAAATTGAGTTCAAATTGTAGTAAAATTATGAAATAGTTTGAAGTTACACCAAATGTAGACAAATTGAAGATCGTCGTGGCCCAAAGGCGCAGCATCTGCCTGTAAACGCGCCGGTTTGTGGATAAGATTCCCACTCGGGAATGATCGATTTTGCCATTTCCATTTTCTTCACCGTAACAATTTAGGCAAAGCGCAGCGTTGAGTTCCGCCACTCAACACGCAATGCCTCGAAAAAGGCGGAAAGCATGGAAAGGAGTGCCTTAACATTAGGCTCTCTGCCTACCCTGTAATGAATGAACAAAAAAGTTATAAGATAATGTGTCGTAGCTAGTTTAAGACTAGAAATGAGAAAGAAAGAAAATAAAGTAGAATTTATTTGCAATCATTTTTTATTATATATTTTACAAAACTCACTAAACTAGTTTCTTTTTCGAGGTCTAGTTTTTTTAATTATAATATATAAGATTAAAGCTGTAGATAAATGTGTAGTAGCTTAAAGATATGTGTGTCCACCACAAGCCAGGCGACCCTAGGGAGTCATATTCTTAGCAGGATCGAAAATCTGATCAAGATTATAGAAAGTCGATGGAAACCAACTGTCCAGGAGATGTTTTGGTGAAGGTCTGTGCAATTGTAGGCATCACAGGCGATGCTAGATGGCCAAAATCACATAGTAATAAATGTGTTCTTAAAATAAAATGGCTATATAGCAATCTTCACACATTTTGATCAGCGTAAGATTGATTTTAAACGATTTTTTACATCTATTATTCTATAAAATATTCTTGTAGAATAAGGTCTATTTCTTTGATCCTTGTTTCGTAGGGCCTACTATTACTCTTCACCTGTTGAAGTAATTATTATTGAAATATTAAAATAAGGAGTTGGATTCCATAGTAAAATTTACAATTTTGTTTCTTTTTTTTTAGCTTCACGCTTTATCCTGCATATGGCAGGGTAGGCAGAGGGAACTGCAGAAACCATACGACCCTAGTGTTAAGACACTCCGTTGCTTAGTCCCTGCTTTCTCCATCCCCGCTTTCCGCCTTTTTCGAGGCATTGCGTGTTGAGAGGTGGAACTCATCGCGGCTTTGCCTAGTTTGCCAGAGCGAAGAAAATGGAAATAGAAAAATCCATCTTCTCCGACTGGGGATCGAACTCAGAAACCGTCGCATTACAGGCAGACGTTGCGCCTCTGCGCCACGACGGACAATTAGATAACATAAAATATGATAAATATCGTATATTCGGTACATATGTACAGATGGAAATGACTAGGCACTCTAAGTTACATTAAATATACGTTAAAATATTGCCAATTTCCCATTTAAGCAGAGAAAATCAAGAAAAGCAATACATGTAACTTTTTATTTTGGATCAAAATTATTTGATGATGACTTTCAAATATAATAACTACTCCAAACGTCCACATCTACCCAGGGTCTGTTACTGGACTTGGAAAACATTTTATAAAATAGTTTTGACTTATAATTGAAATTTACCTCGGTTGGCTCTGGATGTCGATTACCAAACATTTTTTCCACTATAAAGTATCCTATCTCCACGAAGCTTATGAAGCTGGCTCCCAGGAACAGCCCTGCAGCACCTCCGAAGGAGACTGTGGTCAAATGTAAAAATATATGAAAATTTTGCATAAAATTGTCTATATCATTCATAATGATTGCAGTCACTATCATTTTTCATATTTCACGAGTGTTGAAATATAGTTTTCTATTATGCTTTAATATGCAGAGAAATTATAGCAACGATTATAGAAAGCCGCGGGAACTGTGGTTATATTGAGACTCTCTGTTCTCTCTTTTGTGAATTAAGTGGCGGAACTCAACGCCACGCTTTGCCTAGTTGTCAGAGCGAAGAAAATGGAAATGCAAAAATCGGTACTCTACAAGAATTTTAAGAAATTAATTAATAATAATTAAAGAACATCTTCACTCACAGGATATTAGATGCTCTGTAAAGAACATAATGTAAATTGTCGAGACCTTATCAAATATAGCGTTAATTGTTGCAACATATGTCAAGAAAAATATGGGAAATTTATTTAAGTTATTGTGTAATGATATCTCTTTTTCAACATACATTCTCCTTTGTGTTTCCCAATCAATCTTCAAGTATAATTTTTTTTTTGAGGACCGTCGTGGTGCAGTGGCGCAACGTGTGCCTGTAACGTAATTTCTGGGTTCGATCCCCAGTTGGAGAAGATGAATTTTTCTATTTCCATTTTATTCGCTCTGGAAACTAGGCAAAGCACGAACGGAGAAGGCAAGGTACTAAGCAACAGAATTTCTTAACACAAGGTTCCTATGGTTACTGCAGTTCCCTCTGCCTACCCTGCCATGTGTGGGATAAAGACAAAGACTTATACTATAATACTATAAATCTTACTGTATGTAACTGGTTACTATATATATATATATATATATATATATATATATATATATATATATATATAATATATATATATATATATATATATATATATATATATATATATATATATATATATATATATATATATATATATATATATATATATATATATATATATATATATATATATATATATATATATATATATATATATATATATATATATATATATATATATATATATATATATATATATATATATATATGTATAGTATTTATATATAATGAAACCACGCTCTGCTACCAGAAAATGTATATAGTAGTATTTAATGAATATAATAAACCGCGTTCTGCTACCAAAAAATATATATTGAATAGTGGGTAGGGGTCAGCAATTGTGGAAGCGTGCTGAAGTGGAGGTTATTTATTAATTATTTACTTTATAGTCGGTTTTAGGATAATAGAAATTGTACAGTACCTTATCTTCATGATTCACAACACAAACACTGATTGTTCCCGGCACGTGGAATGTCTAACTTGAGTCTTCTTCACTAGGGGTTACTTGCACTATTATCTTTTGTTGGTTTGTCTTTGTCAGGTTCAATATCAAGAGGGAATACACAAAAGGGAAATCAAATAAGGCTGAGGGAGGGAAAATCACACCGCTAATTAATATTAGATTCAGGAAGGACGTGCGCTCGCGTCGGCCGTGACACGTGCCCCCTTTACTACCACTCGACAACTACAACTAACTACTACTACTGACCGCTCGCGCGGGAGTTGGCACAAGACTTTTACGACAACCCGCGCGGGGGTCATCGCAGGGGGCGGCACAAATAGGAATAAACATAGCCCCCGCCCTAAACATCTAATGTTTACGAGAAAATGGGAGTAGCTAACTAATAGGTAGACGAACTAATTTGGTTAAGGCTCTCTTTAGGATACCTGTCGATGTCTTAACATCGACCACACGCACAACGCTATCTTTACCAGGATAAATTTGGGAAATGCGACCACGTCGCCACTGTAAAGGGGGTAAATTATCATCTTTGATGAGGACTAGCTCACCTACTGTTGGAGGATTCACTGGATCAGTCCACTTCTGCCTAGTCTGCAGAGTGTATAGGTACTCTAACTGCCACCGCGACCAAAAATGTTGAGTTATCTGTTGCACTACTTGAAAACGGGTTAAACGATTAATTTTTACATTGTTATAGGGATACTCCGGCAAAGCACTAAGAGGTTGGCCAATCAAAAAATGACCAGGCGTCAAAATTTCTAGATCGTTAGGGTCATTAGATAAGGGACATAACGGCCGGGAATTTAATACCGCCTCAATTTTAGCAAAAATTGTAGTTAATTCCTCGAATGTTAAAGGAGTTTCGCCAATCACTCTTTTAAGGTGGGTTTTCGCAGATTTAACGGCTGCTTCGAACAATCCTCCCCAATGAGGGCAGGCAGGTGGGTCAAATAACCAATTTATACCCCTTTTAGTGAGGGTATCACTAATATCAAGTTTATGTTTAACTAAAAAATCATAAACATCGCTTAAATAGTTCGAAGCTCCTATATAATTTCTACCGCAATCTGATCTTATTAAACTAGGGAGACCGCGACGGGAAACAAAACGAGAGAATGCAGCGATAAAGGCTTCGGTTGATAATTCTGAAACTACTTCAAGGTGGACTGCCTTTGTAGAAAGACACACGAAAACACAAAGGTAACTCTTTACTAATCTTTTATTTCTAAACACCTGGGTTTTGGTCAGGAATGGACCGGCAAAATCTGTTCCAACACCATCAAAGGCACGGGTAGGTGCAACACGATCTCTAGGGAGTTCACCCATAGGAGGTTGAGATGTGGCAGTTTTAAGGCGATAACAAGGGAGGCACTTAAAAATTACATTCTGGATAGCTCTGCGAGCAGACAATATCCAGAACTCACGGGATAATAAAGCTTGAAGAGCATTGGCTCCAGCATGACAATTTTCTACGTGGTAATGGGATATCAATAAGGTAACAAAATGACACCTTTTAGGAAGGAGTATAGGATGACGAGCATCGTAAGGAAGATTAGAGTTTCGTAAACGACCACCGACTCTGATGATTTCTTCCTCGTCAAGAAAGAGTGAGAGTCGTCTTAGGGAAGACCGCAAGGAAACGCCACGTTTTAACAAACTCAGCTCATCAGAAAAACAATAAGACTGTACTATTTTTACTAAATACAGGAGTGCATGCTTTCTTTCTTGGGTAGATAAGGATACAGATAGCTCAACGGGTAAGTTTCGGGTTTTATTTACAAATCTCAACATATAACAGGTCACGCCAATTAATTTTGTAAAGGAACTAAAACGTTCAAGTAAGAATAATGGATCAGGTGCAGGTAAGGAAGTAGTGGTTAACAAACAACGAAGTCCGGGAAGATTAGGATCAGAATCAGTATTAGACTCTGCAACGGGCCACTGGGTGTGAGGAAGTAATAACCAGGGACAGGACCACCATAAATAATTTTTAAGTAAGGTTGATGCTGTTAATCCACGGGATGCACAATCGCTCGGATTCACATTACCAGGAATATGCCGCCACTCTGATTGAACTTCTGAGCAGGATATCTGGGAAACTCGATTGGCTTCAAAGGTTTGTAAGTTATGAGGAGGGGTCTTAAGCCAGGCCAACACAATTTTACTATCGGTCCAGGTAGTGATGGAGTCTAACTGGATTGACTTTCGTAATTCAGGGACAACATGATTAATTAATTTAGTAAGCAGGGTAGCACCAAGTAATTCTAATTTAGGTATAGTCAATCGGGTACGTATAGGGGCAACTTTAGTTTTAGAAATTAGGAGATGAACTGAACACTGGCCTGAAGGATTTTCTGCTCTTAAATACACTACTGCGGCAAAGGCGGATTCTGAGGCATCACAGAAACCATGTATGGAATAGGAAAAGGAACTGTCAGTAAAGACACGCCGCGGGATTGAAATATCTTTAACACACTCAAGGTTTCTAATAAAAAGGTTCCATTCTAGGGTTAGCTCAGGGGTAAGTACATCATCCCAGGAAAGGCCAGACAACCACAATTTCTGTATAAATAATTTTGCTTTTAATACAACAGGGGATATCCAACCGCAAGGATCATAAATTCTGGCTATTAAGGACAAAACCTTGCGCTTTGTGACTGTCTCAGTAGGTTGAAATGAAAAACGGTAAGTAAATGCATCACTGGTGGGGTTATAAAGGACACCGAGGACTGCAAATGTTTGAGGGTTATCAGGGTCTTGAAAAGAGTGAGACAGCTGCAGATGATCTGAAAGTAAGTCTGCGAGAAGTTCAGGTTTGTTACTAATCCATTTCCTAAGCTCGTAACCACCACAAGTCATAATATTCTCAAGTTCAGATTTAAGGATACGAGCATTTTCAAGGGAATCCGAACCAGTAAGACAGTCATCAACGTATACATCATTCTCTAGGACTGCAGCAGCTTTGGGGTAAGTATCACGTTCCTGCTCAGCTAACTCTAATAATGTACGCATTGCAACGTAAGGACTAGAACGCAAACCATAAGTTGTAGTATTTAGGGAATAGGTGAGTAAGGGATCAGAAGGGGATTCACGCCATAAAATAAGTTGGTATTTACGATCATCCTGATGTACCCACGACATACGGAACATCATGCGTATGTCTGCCACAAACACAACGACATGCTTACGAAAGTTAAGGAGGATTAGACTAATGTCCTTTTGTAGTTTAGGACCACTATGTAGGCACTCATTAAGTGAGATACCGTTAGACGAGGGACAACTACCATCAAAAACAACACGTATTTTAGATGTGTCTCCGGTCTTAAAGACACCATGGTGGGGAATAAAGTAATGTTCACTGGGTAAGGGGAAGGGATAAGCACTCATATGATTTAACTCAATATACTCACGCATAAAAGAAATATATTTATCACGTAATTTAGGGTCCGCGTTTAAACGCTTCTCGAGGCCAAGGAAACGACGGATAGCTGTAGGTTTAGATTCTCCAAGAGTAGGTCGATCGTTCAGGAAGGGGAGTCTCACAATGAACCGACCGTCAGTGTGACGGGAGGTTGTACTTTTAAAAAATATCTCACACACGTTATCTAAGGGGTTAGCAATCATAGGTTGAGGGGTCTCTTCGACCTTCCAGAATCTCTCGATGAGACGGGATAAGGATATTCCAGTCATGGGGGGCTCTAATTCACCATAATCGGCAGCGACTGGACCGCAAACAATATAACCAAAAATTGTAGATAAAGCAGTAAGGCCGTTAAAGTTAAATATTTTATCTTGTAATAAAAGCGCGCCGAACACGTCAGCACCCAATAGTATATCTATCGGGCCAGGCTTATTATAGGTAGGGTCAGCAAGGGAAAAATCACTACTAGGAAAAAACACAGACTCAGGGAACTCAAACTCAGGATGCGTACCGGCAATCACATCTATAACCATAGCAGAGGTTGACACCTCAGGGAAGGAATTATACAAAGGTTTAAAACACAGGGAAATAGAACCACGGGAAACCACTAAAGGAATATTACCTATGCCACGTACAGGGGCACAGGAGGGGGAGATGGTCAAATTGAGGTAATTAACAACAAGATCGGTTGTAATGAGGCAACCCTGGGCACCGGTATCACATAAGGCACGCGCTTCAATAAAATAGCCACTACCAGTTTTAACGTGTAATTTAACAGTAGGCAATAATATAAGGGAATTGGGTGAGATATTAAGGCAAGGGGAAGGGGGAGTAATACAAGTATCTAGCTATGTGGGTCTATCTTCTCTATTATAGGAATTATCACGATATCTTATATTATTTTCAACCTGTCTAGGTTGGGGCGGAGCATTTTCTCTGGGGGGAGAAGCTCTCTGGGAATGTCGTTGGGGGGAGCGCTGGAGTTGCGAAGGGGAATATTTCTTATGCTGGCCCCCGCCCATATGGGGACCGCGGGTAGAAGAAGGACAGGTACGCGGATAATTGCGTTTATTAAATTTGGAATTATAATTATTAATGCGATTGGATGAGGTAGGATACATTGGGTTACGGGAATCATTAAAACATAGCATAGTGTGATGGGATGAGCGACCGCAGGTTGAACATTTGTAGTCCCGCTTGCACATAAGAATTGGATGTTTGTCCAAACACCTATAACATAACCGGGAATGTTTTACAAATCCCGATCTTTCTCTAGGATTCATAGCTCTAAATTCGGGACATTCACGGAGGTAATGGGAAGAGGAAGCACACAGGTAACATTTTTTACTATTATTTATTACAGGTAACATTTTTTGTCTATTATTTAATATAGGGGAGGGAGGAGCCGCAAAGTAAGTATGTTTAGGTACAGTACTTTTAAATTTCGTCAGGTTAGAATCTACAAGGGAGGTGTTGCCAACGTTGTCATGGTGACGACATTCGTCTTCCAAAAAGGTAATAAGATTTTTAAAGGTAGGTAATTCATTAGCGTCACCGCCATAACAACGCTCAAAACGGGATTTCAAATCAGAGGGAAGCTTAGTCAAACATATATGTACTAACATATAAGACCATGAGGAGACGGGTAACTCTAAACGCTCTAAACAGCGATAGGCAGTTAACAAGGGGTTCAAAAAGGCCGCGCGCAAACCTGTAAATTTATTCGAAATCTCCGGCAGGGTAAGTATCTGGGTTATGTAGGTATCAGCAAGAACCCGTGTATTGTGATACCGCTGTTTCAACAACTCACGAGCAACTTCATAGTTGCCTTCTTCAATTCGTAAATGTAGCAACAACCGCTTAGGTTCATCTGCTAAGGATCCAACCAAGTACTGTAATTTCATTGTGGGGGTTAAATGGTGTTGGGAATCTACTACACTGTCAAACTGATCAATAAAACTTATCCAGGAGTCAGGACGTCCATCAAACTTAGGGATAGGTAAATCAGGTAATTTATTATAAGGAGTTCGCTCAGTAATATTTTTACTACTCATTCTTACGGGTGTACTGGCCATAACAGGATCAACTACGGGAGCAGGTGGGCACAACTCTAACTGACGCACCCGGAGGTCGTCTATTTTCTTATTTACTAAACGCACTTCCTTTTTTACATAACTAATTTCTTGGTAATCGATAGCCGGGTCTAACCCACCCAGGAGCACTGAGGACGCGTTTACAAATAAATTACAATGAGAATCTAAATCCTTGAACCTAACTAATAATCTAGGTATTTCAGAAGTGCCAAGAAGTTCCGAGGTATCGGTAATCCAATCGGAAACAAAGCGTATCACACCTATATTTTTTCTATATTCCGCGCTTTCCGTATATAAGGAACATTTTACTGTTTCATCATGAGTAGCCATTTTAAATTATCAAGTAAACTAATAACTGAACTAAAATATTAAAAATTAATAAACGCGTAATAAACAATGAACCCACTACCAACGGGCGAGATCAGAAATCAAGTAAACAAATAACTCAACTAAAATATTAAAAAAATAATAAACTCGTAATAAACAATGAATCCACAACATCTGGCGAGATAAGAAACCAGTTACGCGTCGAGTCGACAATCTACTATATCGCAATATAATAAAATACTATGATATATAATATGACTACAATTAAGGCTTAAACTTCATTTAAATAAAAATAAAAGGAAAAAGGGTAACAATAAAAGTGTAGGGATAATATTTTAAAGTAAGTTAGTTTTTTAAGGAAATTATATTAAAATATTTTAACTAACTTCAATTATAATTTAAAACGGGATAGGTAATAACGTATAGGCGTAATATTATAAAATATATGTAACCATATTATGTGTATTTATTATATTTTGTATTTAATATATAAAATTATATTCAATATTTATTTATATATTTTACACATTATACATTCACCCTACACAATTATATATTCAATATTATATGTATAAAAATTTCATATAACATTATTTTTTAAACAACTCGATGCGAACACGTTTTAAAAGGTTAGGAAATCAAATTATATTGTAATTATGCGTTAGGTACCAAATTAAGAGCCAAAATACCAAAACGGGAGAATAACACTGTAATCAAAGGGACTCAGGGGCATGAACTACGCTATAATCAGGGGGACTCAGAGGGATTAAACCACGCTCTGATTAAGGGGGCCCAGAGGGATGAAAACCACGCTATAATTAAGGGGGCCCAGAGGGATGAAAACTACGCTCTGCTACCAGAAAAATGTATAGTATTTATATATAATGAAACCACGCTCTGCTACCAGAAAATGTATATAGTAGTATTTAATGAATATAATAAACCGCGTTCTGCTACCAAAAAATATATATTGAATAGTGGGTAGGGGTCAGCAATTGTGGAAGCGTGCTGAAGTGGAGGTTATTTATTAATTATTTACTTTATAGTCGGTTTTAGGATAATAGAAATTGTACAGTACCTTATCTTCATGATTCACAACACAAACACTGATTGTTCCCGGCACGTGGAATGTCTAACTTGAGTCTTCTTCACTAGGGGTTACTTGCACTATTATCTTTTGTTGGTTTGTCTTTGTCAGGTTCAATATCAAGAGGGAATACACAAAAGGGAAATCAAATAAGGCTGAGGGAGGGAAAATCACACCGCTAATTAATATTAGATTCAGGAAGGACGTGCGCTCGCGTCGGCCGTGACACGTGCCCCCTTTACTACCACTCGACAACTACAACTAACTACTACTACTGACCGCTCGCGCGGGAGTTGGCACAAGACTTTTACGACAACCCGCGCGGGGGTCATCGCAGGGGGCGGCACAAATAGGAATAAACAATATATATATATATATTATATGACTTACCAACAAGGTCTTGGAGATGAAAGACGATATGTCTAGTGTATCGCGTGCGTGGAGCTTGCACTGTGAACCGTACAGCACCGTTTGTTTGAAATGGGCCTTTATCCCTATATAATGTTTTAATAAAAATACTATTTATTAAGTTACTTTTCATCATAAGAATATATGAATTAATTTTGAGTTTTTATAATTTAAGAGTTGTTGCTTTTTAGGCAATAATATTTTACATATTTTGTTAACTTAGAAGGTATAAAGACTTTCATTACAAACTAAACCAGTACATTCAAAATAAGGCATTAAACCAAAAATAACTTTAACTTTTTTTTTTATTTTTAAAGTGTTTATCCACACTAAGAACAGGAAAAGGACTTAAATCTAAAATACTAAAAGAAAACAAAGATAAGGATTTGAACGCAGTGGGATTTGAACTCGCGTCTTTTGCAAATCGTACAAACGTTCTGACGACTAAGTCATGCGTTCTTTAGAAAAGAACGAATGCACTGCTTCAAAACAGAAAACTGCTTCAAATCGGAACACCAACCAAACTTGGTCATCATTAGAAATCTCTCTGTAGACAGAGTCCAAGCATTGCTGTTTACATGGACACTTGATGCCGTTGAAATTGGCCAGGGTCAGATTATACGCAGCCAGACACCACATGCCAGCTGGTGTGCATGGTGGACCACCTGGAAATGGAGATGTTGAAGAAAGAAGAAATAATATTTTTTTTATTCCGCACATGGCAGGGTAGGCAGAGGGTACTGGATATGGACAGGAACCATAGGAACCTAATGTCAAGATACTCCTCTGCTTAGTCCTTGCTTTCTCCGTCCCCGCTTTCCGCCTTCCTTTGGAGGCATTGCGTGTTGA
Organism: Dione vanillae; assembly: GCA_037178615.1. Classification (NCBI taxonomy): domain Eukaryota; kingdom Metazoa; phylum Arthropoda; class Insecta; order Lepidoptera; family Nymphalidae; genus Dione; species Dione vanillae. The sequence continues at coordinate 118,781 of JAZFAU010000317.1, read as the reverse complement.
GTGGCGGAACTCAACACCGCACTTTGCTTAGTTACCAGAGCGAAGAAAATGGAAATAGAAAAGTCGATCTTCCGCTGAGTTTGTTGCGCCGGTTGTTCTCAGGTCTGAGGCATTAACTTTAGCGAACTGGTGGTAGTGTTTTTGACGTTCAAAAAATGAATCATGTACTCTTTTTTTTAAATAAAATTATATGTATTTGAAAAGAAGAATATATGAAGTTACAAAAGAGTACTAGAAGAATTAAGACGTAATTTCTCTTAAAAATGCGGCGTTGAGTTCTGAGTTAAATGGAAGTCCTGAACTTGAGAAGAAAGGAGAGAAAAAAAATGTGATAAAGTGTGAAGCATCAGGACATATTTTTGATTTTTCGTCGAGATCATACAAAAGCATATGTTTCTAGTTGATTTACCGTCGTAAAAATAATAAAATGGCCTGCATCCACACAGCTTCTGGGCCAGTCGACTTCTGCAATCTTGACGACAAGAATTGGTGCTGTATACCTGGTAAATATAGAAATAGCTTACTGTACTTACTTCATCTTTCTTTTATTTAAAAAAATATTTTAAAATTTATGGAACAAAGTCATATCAATTGATATCTTTTTAAAGGGTTGTACTATGCATGAAACAAGCAAATGCGGTAATGTAAAACGCTTTCCATCTCATATACACCGACGTTAAATCTTATTAACTTATGTGCGTGTAGCTTACTGTCGCTTTCGTTTCATCGATTTTAAAAATCAACAACGTAATAACTTGAAAAATAGGTAGGTATATGCTTGATCTTGATTTCTATACTTACTTTTCTCGACGGGACTGTGGGTTCATCAGTGTAAAAACAATGTCTGGTTCTCGGGGAGAGCGACCTAACACCATCGCCAGTGCGTGTTTCCATAGAACTGAACTCTGTGTAACGGTTAAGGGATGGAAACACTGTGCTTGGTGCAGTCATTACGTTCACTACATCGTATGGGGAGTGGATGTAGTACTGTAAAAATAAATATCCAGCTAAGTAAGGAATTGATAGTATAGCGCTCTTCACTCTCTGTCACAACTAAAAACCATGTATGATTTGCAGCTTCTGAAGATCCCATTTTGATGCGATTTGATGCGACGAATGTAATAACCAGGGTATTATATATATATTCTTTTATGCACATAAAAAAATTTACAAATGAAACATAAAAAATCGTTGACAACGGTGGGCTTATTTCTAAAAGAAACCTCTTCAATACCAATGGAAATTAATAAATTTCAAAAAACGGGAAGGAATAGTGCATGTAATTGAAATGTTTAAAATAAAAAGAAATATAAACATTTTAATGATATAAAATAAATATATAGTATATAATTAAATATATCTTTATATATACAAACAAATATATACATACATAAACCTACACACATACATACATACATATATATATATATATATATATATATATATATATATATATATATATATATATATATATATATATATATATATATATATATATATATATATATATATATATATATATATATATATATATATATATATATATATATATATATATATATATATATATATATATATATATATATATATATATATATATATATATATATATATATATAATGTGTACAGGCTATGGACGTTACCACGACTTTCATTTAAAGCATAGTATTAACTAGCCTTCATAAACTTGGTAAAATTAAAAAACAAGTAAAATTTTCAAAAATATAAAAATATTTTTTTCAAACAAAATAAATAATTAAATTATAGTTCCAAAATAAAACGCCAATTGTCAAGTGTGACGCGAGCGTACACTGTACTGTCAGAGCGGGACAGAGATATATCCCTTTCTCATTAGGTTATTTTTTTGAATGAAAGGTGACAGATCGACAACGTCTGATAGTATTTTGCATTTTTTTTTATATCATCCGGGTAGGCATATGACTCCACTCCACCTGATGGTAAGTGGAAGCGGATTCCAAACGCTAAGGCAACTAGTACTGACAGCAATAATGAGCTGCACTAGTCACCCTCGCCATGCCGGCCCCAAAGATGCCTCTTCACGCCTCGTTTGAAGGTACCCAGGTTATAAGAGGAGGGGAACACGTGTGCTGAACACCTGAACGTGTGTATAAAGAGTTCCATTTTTTGGCAGTGCGACAAAGAAAAGAGTTGCTAAATTTCTTTGTGCGTGTTGGGATAGATGTCACAGTTAGGCGGTGACAACGCGAGCAAGCACGTGTGGATCTATGAAGGAAAGGGGAAGCAGGGATTAGAGAGAATAAGTCCTCAGAGCACTCGCCGTGATACAGTCGATAGAAAACGCTCAGCACCGCTATTTCTCGACGCAAGCGTAAAGGTTCGAGAAGGTTCGGTTAAATCATAAGACTCGTGTAGTTCTTTTAGCAATCGAGTTCTACGATAATTTTTTAAAAGAAATGTGTTTAAATCACCAATGCAAATCATATGTTCATATTGAGGACGTAGATTTTCGAGAACACAGAGCACTAAAATAATTGACTTGGTCTTTAGGAGAGTACAGAACTCCGACAAGAACTTTTGAATGACGTATTATCAGCTCTAAGAAAAGGTATTCTAGAAAACATTCAGGACGAGCAAGTAACGACACTGGCCAGAATAGTGTTGTGGAGATATATACCCACACCCCCACCACCTCGTCCAATGCGGTCATTGCGAACATTTTTTTGATATTTTTTTGTTAATTACCTAAATTAAATTATTTATTTAAGTATTAATATTAAATTATTATATTTTACATATTCGCTTATATTGTAACGAAAAACACATGGTGTGTTGACTAGAGAGGGGAGTTGTTGTCGAGGAGGGGCGAGGAGGGGAGGAGGCGGCGGTGTAGATTGGGGTTACTTTTGTTACATAAATCATCATATTAAAGTTGTGAAACAGTGATTAAATAAGTTAAATATCATATGCAGTGTTTATTTTTTATCTACAATCTACTCAGCTAAAACGTACGAATGTTTTATTAAAATATCTGTCAATGTCAAGTAAAGCACTTCAACCATTTTCTGCCTATTGAAGCGCCCCTGGTAGCTGTAGATAGCGGTTGGTAGCTAAACAATCGATAATTTTTTTATGCAAAAAAACAAGTAAACTAAGCGTCGAGTCTGATGATAAGTGATCACCAACATTAACATTACCGTGTAACACCAGAGTTTTCTTTAAGGTAGAGGTAGACACGCTATTTGGCAGTACCTAATTCATATCGATCTGGAAATACTGCCGTAGATAGGTAGGTAGCTATTCCACAAAAGTTTGGTACGCGATAAAAGAAATCCTACAGAATCACACATTTGTAGAGTTCCGTGAGCCCAAGTGGTGGGACTTAAATTAAATCTAACATATCTTACATGTAAAATGGCAGAGCTCTCGAACATTATGTAACAACTATGTGAAGAGTATGTACATGTGGTTGGAGCATTCACTGTGTTATTTGCATCAAGATTTCTGAAAAAAAAACTTCATTTTAATATATCTCCTGAACTCCTAAAGATGACTTAAAGAAGGCAGGTGTGAAATGGGGAAAACGGAAGACGGTACGTTTTTGACGTACCCTAGGGAAGGCCTACATCCGGCAGTGGACTATAGGCTATGATGTATAGGTGTATGTATATGTTCTTTGTTTATATTAAAACATGGCTTACGAGCAGCAGGGCCACTTGGTGTTAAGTGGACACCCTCGACTTACATATCTACAATCTGCCAAACTTAATTTTGAAGAAGATTTTTGTACACACGACACTCAAAAACCCCTAAATTATATTGCTCAGGAAAAACCTCAGGTAGATTTTAAAGGTATAGAACCGTATTAGACAAAGTTCTTACATTAAAGCGACATCAGCCACAGCTATGGAATTGATAGTGTAGCACCCTCCACTCTCCGTCATAACTGGTATCCATTTATGATTTACAGCTTCCGAAGATCTCATCTTGATGCGGTTATCTGGTAATACCTAGGGGATGTGTTTAATTTTTTGCTTTACGCTGTGTACAGCAGAGAAGGTAAATGGAACCTAGTGTCAAAACACTCCACTCTCCGTGTCCGTCTTTGTGCTTTTCAAAATATTACGTGATAAGTGGCGGTGTTCCACGCCGCGCTCTGTCTTGACCAAAGCCAGACCGGAGAAAATCAAGGTAGCATATTCAAAATAATTAAAATTATAAGAATTATTTCTAAATAATTAAAATTATAAGATTTTTAGACATATACATTTTTGGAGTGTCTCTTCATTACAGATTCTCTTCATATTCCGCTAATCGGAATAAGGATTGAATTCTATTTCTATTATAGTTATACTAAAAATTTTACAGAAAGCAGAGACAAAGCTATGAAATGTCTTAACATATGGTTCCTATGGTTCCTGCATTTTCCTCCGCCTACCCTGCCATGTTCGGGATAAAGTGTGAAGTTATAAAATAGAACAAAACAAAAGAAAAAGTATTTAAATTCAAAGTACAACAGCGATCTCTTCCAGGCAACATTAAGGCATAGGACATAATGGGGAGGAAAAGAATTATGATTAATATATATATATATATATATATATATATATATATATATATATATATATATATATATATATATATATATATATATATATATATATATATATATATATATATATATATATATATATATATATATATATATATATATATATATATATATATATATATATATATATATATATATATATATATATATATATAATAATAATAATAATAATAATAAATATACTTTATTGCACAACTTAAATTAAAGAGCACAAATGAAAAAAAAAAAAAAAGTAAATAATAAAATAAAAGAAGTACAAATAGGCGACCTTATCGCTTAAAGCGATCTCTTCCAGGCAACCTTTGGAAGTTGGAGTTGTATAAGGATGGGCGGTGCATTAATAAAGAAATACATAAATATATATACATATACATACATATATATACACATACATACACATATATACACATACATACATATACATATATACACATACATACACATATAAATATACATACACGCTTTCATATACATACATACACATAGATACATATATATTTATATATAAAACTACACATATGACATACATTATACTAAATTGAAAATAATACATAGCAATACCCCGTACAAATCAAGATCTCAACAAAAAGAAAAAATAATTAAGAATTAAAAAAATACAATATTACAGGCTTAAAAAATGATTTTTAAGCCTCTTATTAAAAATGTGGAAGCTTTTAGCACGCCTGATCTTAATAGGAATAGTATTCCATAGTTGGCAGCTTTTACAGTAAAGGAATTGGAGTAAAAAGAGGAAGAGTGAAGAGGAATTTCAAGTAGTAAGTTATTATCGGAACGTAAGGAACGGGAGTGGGAGTCATGAAGGAACTTAAACTGTTCCTTCAAATATGGGGGAGTAGAAGGATTAAACAGCACTGAATAGAGAAGATGAAGTATGTGAGTATTCCTGCGAAGGCGAATAGGGAGCCACTTGAGCTTATTTCGAAACTCGGAGATATGTTCATATTTACGTACACCGAATACGAACCTAATGCAAAGATTTTGAAGCCGCTCAAGTTTATTCAATAGCTCCTCCTTAATGTCAAGATAACAAATATCAGCATAATCAAGAATTGGTAATAGGAGTGAGTTAGCCAACACAATTTTGGTGGGTAGTGGTAGGAAATTACGTAGCCTACGCAGGCTCGACGATGCAGCATAAATTTTTCTACTTACCTCTCCCACTTGTGATTCCCAAGACAAATGCTGATCCATAATGACACCTAAATTTCTTACCGATTCGGTAAATGGAATACAGGATCCATTGATCACTAAAGGTGTCATTTGCGATTTATCAATTTTCGCCAATAATTTGGGACTGCCGATTATAATTGCTTTTGTTTTTAAAGGATTTATCGTTAACCCAAAATATTTGCACCAAGTTGAAATTGTCTCAAGGTCCTTGTTTATTTTTTTGATAGTTACTGGTAGTTCATCGATAGAACCTTGTGAGTAAATTTGTAAATCGTCAGCATACAGGTGGTAGAGAGAAGTGATTTTTTGACAAATTGAATTAATAAATATTGAAAATAGAAGAGGAGACAACACGCCACCTTGAGGGACGCCAGCACAGGTAAGTGACCATTCAGAAAAAGAATCTTCTATTTTAATGCGCTGACGGCGTCCGAACAAGTAAGAACGAAACCAATCAACCATATATATATATATATATATATATATATATATATATATATATATATATATATATATATATATATATATATATATATATATATATATATATATATATATATATATATATATATATATATATATATATATATATATATATATATATATATATATATATATATATATATATATATATATATATATATATATATATATATATATATATATATATATATATATATATATATATATATATATATATATATATATATATATATATATATATATATATATATATATATATATATATTATATATATATATATATATATATATATATATATATATATATATATATATATATATATATATATATATATATATATATATATATATATATATATATATATATATATATATATATATATATATATATATATATATATATATATATATATATATATATATATATGCATTTTGTTAGAATATTTAAACATGCGTCAATGCATTATTATTAATTGACCCAAAATTTGCGGCCGGTATTAGTAACAATAGTAATTAACCTCAAATAAGGTTTTACTTTAAATTAAGACTAACGCGGGTTCGATTCTTACTTCCCTCTGCCTACCCTGCCATGTGCGGGATATATGTATATATATATATATATATATATATATATATATATATATATATATATATATATATATATATATATATATATATATATATATATATATATATATATATATATATATATATATATATATATATATATATACATATTCTATATATATATACATAAGGTGTATATGTGTATGTATATGTATGTATGCTGCTGTATAATACAATACCTCTAAAACTAATTCATACAAATCGACTTCTAGTGTTGGATCATCTTTGAACTCTTCATAACCGTTCAAGTGGAATAAATCTGAATTAGCAACAGTTTGAACAAATCTCTCATAATATTTATATTTTTGATCGTCCTCTTCTATATTCCAACGTGATTTAATTGCTTCTGGAAGCTTTTCAACGCTGGCACGATTCTTAAAAAATATATTTATTGGTTGTAATTAACAAGATGAGGACCGTTGTGGCGCAGGCATATGGTCTACCTGCAAACGCGACGTGTTGTGGGTTCGATTCCCGTGAGGGGATGATAGGTTTTTCTATTTCCAATTTCTTCGCTCCGGAATTTAGGCAAAGGCGTTGAGGTCCGCCACTCAACACGCAGTGCCTCGAAAAAAGGCGGAAAGCGGGAACGGAGAAAGCAGGGACTAAGCAACGGAGTGTCTTAACACCAAGTTCCTATTGTTCCCGCAGTTCCCTCTGCCTACTCTGCCATGTGCGGGAAAAAGCGTGAAGTTAAAAAAAATTACAAGACATTGACGTTACAGAACTTAACAAATTTATACGACAAGCACAAATAATATTTGTATTTAACTAAAAAAAATTAATCAAATTTCTATATAGTTATATAGATGTCTATATATGAATTGGCCTTTTCATTTAAGACAGTGAGTGTTAATTTATAATTAGTATTAACATTTTTATTTATAATTATTATATTACATTAAGGTTTAAAAATTCTGAATATTATATAGAAGGACTGCTTGAGTAGCCATTTCTTTAACTTTGTTTTAAATGTATACATGCTGGGAGCGTTGCGTATTTCTAAGGGTATTCTGTTGTACACCTCTGGTCCCATTAAATGCAATGTTTTCCCAGACTCACCTCAGCCAGCTTAAAATAAATAATAAAATTTAAAGTTACTTAAATTCAACATATAAAAATTTGAATGTAGCGGGAATAGAAACCGCGCCCTCTTGCGAACCGTGCAAGCGCTCTCACCACTGAGCCAAGCGTTCTTCATCACGCCGCGTCGAAACTTATATGCTTTATACAACTTATATCGTTGTTAGCATCTCTGTAGGGAGATTTTTACAAATTTCCGCTACACAAAGACCCATTACAAAGAACAATCGTTTGGCAAGAGAGAATGCTATTTTTATGAAATATTTCCTAAATATTTTAAGCAATACTACATAATGAAGATAGATTAAAAATGGCATATCCGTTCCTTTGGGAGTGTAGTGGATGAAGAGAGAATGTATCGAAATACTTATAAGGTAAAACCAAAGTCCAATTTAAAGCTTATTTTTTCGTCTGACGTTTTCACCTTCTCACAAGCAGTTACAGCTGGTATATTAAATCTCCAGGTCCTGAAGTCCTTCTCCAGCGTGACTACAGTAGGGTTCTCAATATACCGCTGCCACTGTCCAAGAGATACGTCGATCACACCCCAAATTGCTATACCGGTGACAATTATCCAGAGTAATCTAGAATTTTTGACTTATATAAATATAATAGCGGAGAACGGAGTGTCTTAACACTAGGTTCTTACAGTTACTGCGGTTCCCTCTGCTTAACCTGCTATAGGTATACGGGATAAAGCGTGAAGCTAAAAAACTACTATAGCTTTGGATCGAGACCAATGTACCAACCATAGGAAATTAATTTCATCTCTGGCCTCTGGTCAATATGCGGCGTTAAATTCCGATATTCAACAATATCTCAAATGGATAGATTCTTTTTGTAGCGTCACGTTTTATCAGGGACTGCATTGAACTGCAGGAACCATATGAACGTAGTGTTAAGACACTGCGTTGCTTAGTCGCTGCTTTCTTCGTCCCCGCTTTCCGTCTTTTTCAAGGCATTGCGTGTTGAATGCGGCGGCGGAACTCAACGCCGCGCTTTGCCTATACAAACAGACGATAATAAATAAAATATTGACATTAAAAACTTTGTGTACCATTGGACATCTCTTTGTACCTCTTAATACCTTTGTAGTTCTAGAACGAACATCCTTACCTCTCCATCCAGTGTCTTCTAGAAGCTGCTATATGATTGAATCCGTGAATACTTGTCTGCATACAATATTCTTTACAACAATTCGATATATTTTTTATTATTTTAAGAAAAAATCCATCTTTCTTCGCTTTTCTGTACTCAATTCCATATATCCCATGCATCTTTCTAACTGGTAAAATTATTATTTTAAGTTATTATAGTATAATGAAATAAATTAAGCGTAGCGTCTCGTTTTCTTTTTTATGGGAAGGACAAGGCAAACGAGCGGTCGGGTCACCTGATGGTAAGTGATCACCGACGCCCACGGCCCTGTGTAACAGCAGAGGTGTTGCAGGCCTTTAAGGTAGACGTAGACGCGCTTTTTGAAGGTACCCATGTCGTATCGATCTGGAAACACTGCCGCAGGTAGGCTATTCCACATTAGCGTGGTGCGTGGAAAAAAGTTTCTACGGAACCGCACAGTAGAAGAGTTCCACGTGTCCAGATGGTGGGGATGATATCTTAATTTGTGTCGTACTGTGCGGTTGGAGAATTCAGCGGCAGGCACCAGATCAAAAAGTAAACTGGCAGAAAGTAAGCGCAACGGTTTGAGGATTCGATTTCAATGAGGGTAAGATTATTATTTTCTATTTTCTATGCTCTAGCCACTGGACAGCGCGGCGTTGAGTTCCGCCAATCAACACGCAGTGCCTCGACAGGCGGTAAGCGGGGAACGGAAGGCGTTAAGACTAGGTTATCATGGTGTCTGGGCTCTCTTTTCCTACCTTGCCACGAGTGAGTAAAGAACTGAAGCTAATTTTTAAAAAGGAATATAAATTTATGGAAATGAGATTTAAATTTAATGTAGACATATTATTATTATATTTTTAAAAACAAAAATTAAATTAAATCTTTTATTTTGAGTAGTTAGTAAGAAGAATTTGAAGAAAAAGAAGAAATAGTAAGAGAAGAAAGTAGTTTAGTAGTAAGAGTTGTTTCTTCTCAAGGTGTAAAGTTGAATATTTCTTTTTTCTATTCTTTTTTTCCTTTTTTTTGTAGCTTCACGCTTTATCCCGCATAATGCAGGGTAGGCAGAGGGTACTGCAGGAACCATATGAACCTAGTGTTAGGTCACTCCGTTGCTTAGTTCTTGCTTTCTCCGTCCCGTTTTTTCTATTCTCTTTCTCATTAGTTAAAAAATAGAAAAGAATTGTACGGAAAATGGAGAGATTCGGGTGTAATAAACAAGATTTCTTATACTAACCTCATTAAAACCTTAGAGACTCTAGTCCAGGTCACATTTAATATTACTTTTAGAACTTTCTATATTAATCTAGATATTACATGTAAGCTATATATACCTAGCTTATTTCTATTAATGTAGAAAATTATTTAGTACAACAAGAAAAGTCCATTAAAATGACTAATTACGTAAATTTGCACGACATCACGAATAGTTAATAATTTTAAAAGCTATTCTGAATGTTTTTTTTTAATAATATTTGAAACTAGCAAACTATTCCAGCTTAGCATAACTAAAAATCATTTTTATAATGATTTTGGGATATATGGTACATTTTACCCATATCTCCCTCTTTGTTTTACATTAAAAGTAGCCTATGTTAGTTCTTCCCGCATGGGCCACAATGCCAAAGTATAGTGTCTGTAGTGTATCTTTCTTTATCCAGTGTGGTTCAGGTCATGCTGGATAGCAAAAGAAACTGATCTGTAATGGTATCTTTCTGTGAAGCAGTAATCTCCCTAAAAAAGACCGCGGAGCGAGTGCTCGAGTCCAACACCAATGTAGAACGGTTTCGCCACCGTAGACGGGATAGCAGGAGAAGACGTTACAAACTTCCCTAACCTCTACCCTTACCCTAGAGGAACCACTGCAGGAGGATTGTTTTGGCCATTCTGCAAGGCATCCAGGCTGTGGGCCCTAAAGTACCCTGAAAGTGACGGTGGTCTGCGACAGGCGGGTGTTTTATTGAGGTGTCGTAGTTGCATGCGCAAGCGACGACACCTACGACGTCTCAGTTTTAGTTGGTAGTACCGAAATTACCAGTGAGTCCCACAGTACCGCTTTTAAAGCACTTTGTGCCTATGTTACTTCTTGGAGTTTAATGTCACCGGATTTCATGTTTCGATTAAATCCATCCAGTAGTTTGTGACCTTATTTAATACGAACTAACAGACGCATCATTCCTCTTTATAATATTGAATTGTTAAAATGACTAGTACATGGCCATATCCATATTTTACGTCGATTAATATATATATGTATGTATGTATGTATTAGTGATGTAACGAATATTCGCTTTCGTATTCGCGAATATTCACACATTTTAGACATTTGCAAAAATTTATGCGAATGTTTTGCGAATAATGAATGTCAGATAAAATATATTTGACGACGATAATAAGTTATAAAAATCTAAATCAGTTTACTTTTTGTGTTTTTTAATATAAAAAACAGTAACTTAACCTCGTAAACACATTATCAGTCTTCATTATATCTCACGAAACAACTTGTTAATGCAATCTAAACAAACAGAAATTAATTCTCTCTCCCTTCTAAAAAGGTTTTATCAGCTAACACTCAGGTTTTTAATGTTATAATCCAAAGTGCTGTCTTGCATGCCGTAAACAATTGGCGCCAAATTTGCAAGAATTTACGCATTCGCATTCGCGAATGTTAAAAAAATGACATTCGTTACATCACTAGTATATATGTATGTAACGGAAACTTAATATGCTGTTATAGTCATTCGTCTAAGCTAGGCCTCCTCTGGACAACAAGAGAGACCCAGCTGCACTGACTGCTCTGGCAGGTCTTAACTCAACGATCCGGTAATTCCTCACAACCCCAGTCCTAGAGTAGACCACGGGCCACAGAAGATGCATTCATATTTAACAACAACGGCCAAAGGGCAAAGCTCTAATGCCGTTTCCTCTCGGGAGTTGAAGATTACATCGGAGAGGCAATTGGGGTGTATCGGAAGGGTATATGAGATATAGTTATTAAGTGACCTGACCTCTGCATTTCTGGGCTTTATCTTCTGGTTCCCAACAATATTTACAATGAGTATCATAAATGTTTTAACACCTCTTAAGAAACATTTAAGAAGTGCAAATTCGAATCCCATTTACTCCAAATTTTTCATATTGACATTTTCAAATACTACTCATCCATGCTTCAAAACTCACTCGCCTATAAACGATATTTATATTGTCGTCTCTTTTTAATTTATCAGATAAAAATAGTCAAAGTATGTGTCATATCTATATTCTTAGAAAATATTTTGTATTTCATGTTACAAATTTGTAATGATTGATTGAAAAATCAAGTCACTTCCGTCCCAATCGGATATATATATATATATATATATATATATATATATATATATATATATATATATATATATATATATATATATATATATATATATATATATATATATATATATATATATATATATATATATATATATATATATATATATATATATATATATATATATATATATATATATATATATATATATATATATATATATATATATATATATATATATACATATATATATATATATATATATATATATATATATATATATATATATCATTTTTTAAGCTTCACGCTTTATCTCGCTTATAGCAGGGTAAGGATAAAGAACTGCAGGAACCTACTGTTAAGACACTCCGTTCCCCAATGAAATCGAATCCACAGAACCCACAGACCGCCGTGTTTACAAGTAGACACCTGCGCCACGACGGTCAACGCTTATTTTATAGGAAATTACCTATAAATATAATTATTTTATAACTTTTTTATATTTTATATATACTACAAGCGTATACTACAAGTACTTACCTATTTCCGGACATATTGCATCCAAAAGGCGGCAACAACTAAAAACATATAAAAACGATCGCACTTGGTTTTGAACCCGTGACTCTTGTAAAGAGGAAAATATAAATATTTTATTAAGTATATATATACTAGTGATGTATCGAATGTCATTTTTATAACATTCACGAATGCGGATGCGAATATTCAGTAATTCTTGTAAATTTGGTTTCTACGATCTCGATCGAGGTTTCCACGATCACTGCAGATTCCTCAACCTACTCTGACATGTGCAGGATAAAGCGTGAAGCTATAAAAAAAATGTTTCATGACACTAAGATGAGATGAAAACTGGTAATATGTTTACGAGGTTAAATTACTGTTTTTTGAATTAAAAAAAAAAAAACAAAAAGTATAGTGATTTAAATTTTTATAACATATTATCGTCGTCAAATTTTCGTTTCTGACATTCGTAAAACATTCGCATTAATGCGAATACCAATGATCGTTACATCACTAATACATACAAATGATAAAAATACTGATGACATATTGTTCTGTGAAACGTTATCTCGATAACGTTGGGCATTTCTTATAATATATATGATACAATATATGTTCAATGTATGATACATATATATATATATATATGTATGTCATTCATTTTATATGTAGATATATGTACATGTATGTTTGTTTAACTAGGCAAAGCACGACGTTGAGTTCCGCCACTCAACACGCACTGCCTCGAAAAAAGCGGAAAGTGGGGACGGAGAAAGCAACGGAGTGTCTTAACACTAGGTTACCATAGTCCCCGCAGTTCCCTCTGCCTACCCTGCCGTGTGCGGGATAAAGCGTGAAGCTAAAAAAATATTTGTTTATTTTTTATAATGGATTGTGTTAAAGACCGAATTTTTTTTAGCCCCGCCTCTAACAGGGTAGGCAGAGGAACGATCACTGTTTCTCGACGTCTTTCTTCTTAGACATTAGGTTTGAACGGCGGAACTCAACACCGTGCTTTGTCTTATTACTAGAGTGAGATAATACAAATTATTCAATGATGATGCCTGTAATCACGATGGTTTGTGAGTTCGATACCCATTAGGGGAACATTATTTAATTTCCATTTCCTTAACTCTGGCAAATACTTACGTATTACGCGGCGTTAAAATGCGTCACTCAACACCCAAGGTTTGGAAAGGCGGAAAGCAAGGAATGGAGTGTCATACCACTAGGTTTCCATTTTGCTTACGTTTTTAGCTTTATTCGATATGATTTATTCCGCACATAGGAAAATAGGCAGAGGGAACGATAGGCACCGTAGGAGATTAGTGCTAAGATACTCTGTCCTCCATATGCCTAATTGAAAGAGCGAAGAAAATGAAAATAGAAAAATCCATCTTCCCCATATGGGAATCAAACCCACAAACCGTCTCGTTTACAGGCAGGCACTACGCCACGCCTCTGCACCAAGACAGTGCTTTTTCATACTATAATTCCAAATTCTAAGTTATAATAATAATTAAAAACATTTTTTTAAGCAACTCAAGGTGAATTTACTAGTTTTCCTGTAAACGTTCAGGCTAACTGAAAAATCAAATGATTATCGCCCTTAGGGCTTATCTCTTATCAGTTAACACTTAAATTTGGACATTGATAAGGCTATAACATACCGATAACACACAACTGTAGCAAGTCACTCAGGTAGTGAACGTTGGACTTAGTGATCGTTTTTAGTGACTTTTTAGTGATTTTTAAGTGATACCACAAGTTAAATATGGGCTTGAAATTATTTTTATTCACCCTTTTAGTGGTGAATGCGCACGCGCAGTCGTGTAAGTTAATTTTATACATATATACATTTCTATAATAAATATTATGTAACGGTCTTTTTAGAGATAACGTATCGATATTTGTTTTATTGAGTTATCGATTTTCTGTTATATATAGTTAAAATCGATTTTTTTATTTTTTTTTTAATAATTAATTACAACGAAAATATTTTTGTATTAAATCTAAGTGATACAATTCTCTGTATTGCTGATATACCTACCTGTCAATTTCAATAAAAAAAAATAATAATCTTTATATATTTTTAGTAAACAATATACTGATGGTAACAGGTTCAAATATCCCGTTACCACATAATACTATATAACGTATATTATACCAATACCATATAATGTATACTAATATTATAAAAAGGTTTGCTTGTTCAAGAGCGCTAATCTCAGGAACTATGATTGCTTTGCAATATTATTTTAAAGTTAAATAGTCTATTAGTCGAGGAATGTCCGTAGGCTACAAATATAGCTTATAGGCTATATAAAATATAGCTAGAAAAGTTACCTGAGGCAAGAAGGCAAAGCCATAGATAAAAACTATTATTGGTATAAAAATAACGATTTCGTAATAAGGCGGTGCCTGTATTGTGATAAGCTTTATATTATCAGTAATACAATAAAATACTCAGAGTGTCCTCAGAATTAAAGTGGCGTAAGTCGTATATGACATGACATTAAAGAGAAATAAAAAACGAGCCTAGGTTCGATTCCCAGAGGGTGTAAGTAAATTATAATACTATATTTTAAACAAAACACGGCGTTAAGTTCCGTCACTCAAAATGTCTCCTAATAGAAGGAAAGTGGAGAGGTAGTTGTGTTGTTACAATAAATCCTCTTTGCCTACTCTGCCTATATAAAAACATGTGAAACTTTCTCAATGTTAAGATGCTTGTATTTTTTTGTTTATCATAAGTATTATGTATATATATATATATATATATATATATATATATATATATATATATATATATATATATATATATATATATATATATATATATATATATATATATATATATATATATATATATATATATATATATATATATATATATATATATATATATATATATATATATATATATATATATATATATATATATATATATATATATATATATATATTTATATATATATATATATATATATATATATATATATATATATATATATATATATATATATATATATATATATATATATATATATATATATATATATATATATATATATATATATATATATATATATATATATATATATATATATATATATATATATATATATATATATATATATATATATATATATATATATATATATATATATATATATATATATATATATATATATATATACTTAAATCATTGCCATTTCCATGTCCTTATACACATAAGTATGTAGTGAATCAGCGACCCACCCTTTAACGCTGTTATCACTAACTGATAACATGGCAACCGTTGCAATAAGAGATAAGTTAGATAAACTATTTAGTATTTATCACTAATAATTTCCTATCATCCATCCTTATGGTCTTCCATACAGAGCTACACGCTTTATCCCTAACGGAGTAGTCAGAGAGAACAGAGCGCCAAAGGCTGCGGTCTCTGCATACCTGTCCCGCCTCGCCCACTGTCATTAACCTCTTCATACATACTCTCCGAGGAGAATTCGTTCCTTAACTCTGCCATATCAAAGAGGGGAATAACCGAGTCTCTGATACTATGATACCTTAATATATATGTTGCATATAAAGATATATATTAAAAGACAAAGCGCAGCGTTGAGTTCCGCCACTCAATACTTGGGCTTGTAATATTTTAATAAATAGGCGGTGCGTCTTAACTAAGGTTTCTCTATGTTTTTATTTATTTTTTTCTTATACAGGGTGTGACTGTAACGGTGACCTTAATTTCAAACATAGTATTAACCATGACCACCTCATTCATTACACAGCACGTATAAATATGCTGTATCTAAATTATTAATAATTATTAAATAGCTTTTTGTATATAGCTTCGAAATATTTTCCCCCATAAATGGTTTTGATAATGGCCGCCGTGTCAGATACACCCTGTATATGTTCACCTTATAAATTATATATTTAGATTATATTTTCTGAAATACATATATTTATATGATTTATTTAATATGTTGACAGATCGCGTGTGCATACCGTCAACTAACCCAGTATTGTGTCAGAGCCTGGACAGAGATGGAAGTCAAGCTATATGCGAGTCAGTTGAATCAAAGTAAGTAAATTCATAAAAAAAATTACTCAATTTTCATGGCCCACCCGAGGGAAAATGAGGTGAATTGTGCCCATCACAAAATCGCTCGGTGCCCATGTCAAAAACGACCATATGAAAAGTACTTAAATAAAACATATAAAAATTTGAACGCAACTGGTTTGAACCCGCGCCCTCTTGCAAACCGTGTAAGCGCTCTCACCACTGAGCCATGCGTTCTTCATCACGCCGCGTCGAAATTCTTATATGCTTTATACAACTTATATCGTTGTTAGCATCTCTGTTGGGAGATTCTTACAAATTTCTGCTACACAAAGAACAATCGTTTGAAGAGAGAGAAGTCCCGCTGCGTTCAAATTTTTATATGTTTTCTTTAAGTATTATTTCTATCCTCAGTGTGGATTAGCACTTTAAAAATCTTAAAAAAAACTATCATACGAGTTGTTTATAACATAAATATTGCCCCTCACATTTTATATAAAAAAATCATAGGGTGGGCACGCCCCACCTCCCATTACCTACGCCTAGATATAAAAATATAATTTCAATCATTTTATTAAGTATATTAGTCTAATATATGTAGTAACTGAATGACAAACATACGGATGAAGGCAAAGGGGTTTTTTTAGAATTAAATTATATGATTTTCTCTATTACATTAACCTTCTACATTGTTAAAATAACGTAAGAACGCGATCTAGGACCAGAAGTCCAGTTGAAAAGCTTAAAAAAAGCTCAAATTAACAGCAAAGCTTTAAGTATTATTATTTTTAGAAAAATTAAAAAAATATATTATCTTAAACATATTCTAGAGAACTATCGTAGCGCAGAGATTAAGCATGCCTGCGCACGCGCACACGCGAAAGATTTTTTCATTTCCATTTTCTACGCTCTGGCAAACAGGCAAAAACTTGTCGTTAAGTTCCGTCACTTAATGGCTCAGAAAAAGGCAAAAATAAGGGAACGGAGTGTCTTAACACTAAGTTCCTATGGTTTCCTCTGCATACCTTGCTATAAGCGAGATAAAGCGTGTAGCTATAAGAAAAATAATATAAATCTATAATAAAATTAATTTAACTTGTACGTGTTTAATAGAATCGACTGTGCCATTAAATTGGCTCGAGGAACTGCAGACTTTGGTGTATTCTCTGAGGAAGAAATGGTTCTCCTCGGACAACACCAGCCAGATGTAAATCGAGTCATAGCATCTATTAAAGATGTGTCGAGAACTGGTGAGATTTTAATTTAATAGTATAGTAAATCTTAGACCATAAGGTGAATATTCGACCTGTAAACGCGACGGTTTCTAGGTTCGACTCCCATCAAGGGAAGATGGATATTTTTATTTCTATTTTCTTCGCTCTGCAAACTAGGCAAAGCGCGGCGTTGAGTTCCGCCACTCAACACGCAATGCCTCAAAGAAGGCGCAAAGCGGGGACGGAGAAAGCGGGGACTAAGAAATGGAGTGTCTTATCACTAGGTTCCTATGGTTCCAGCAGTTCCCTCTGACTACTCTGCCATGTGCGGGACAAATCGTGAAGCTAAAAAAAATCAAAAAGAAAATATTAAGTATAAAAGAGGATCTTAGAACCGACATGACCAGTAAACGCGATGGTATGTGGGTTCGATTTCCATGAGGGCAGAAGATTTTTCTATTTCCATTTTCTTCGCTCTGGCAACTAGGCAAAGCGCAATGCCTCGAAAAAGGCGGAGAGCAGGGAACGAAGTGTCTTAACACTAGGTTCCTATGGTTCATGCGGTTCATGCACAAGAATTGAAATTATACACGATACCATGTCAACATGGTGATAGTAATAAGTGATAACGGCAAGAACCCACTATCTGCATTCAGGATGATAAAATTCCATATTGTTAGACAATGTACGCGGAATATCTCAAATTAAAGCCGAAAGCTTATGGCAGGGTGTTTCATAATGTATATAAAAATATGAAAGCAACGGAATTTGAACCCGCGCCCTCTTTCGAACCGTGCAAGCGCTCTGATTACTGAACCATACGTTCTTCATCACGCTGCATCGAAATTCGTGTATAAAGCATATAAGAATTTACAGAGATGCTAACAACGAAATAAGTTGTATAAGAATATAAGAATTTCGACGAAGCGTGATGAAGAAGTCATGGCCTAGCAGTCAGAGCGCTTGAACGGTTCGCAAAAGGGTTAAGTTACAACACTACTTAATTTAATCTCTAATTTATTTCTCTTTTTATCTCTACTTCTTTTCTCTTATCTCTTTTACATAATTTTCAGAACCCTACGCATTCGAAGCAGTTGCCGTAGTACCGGCAAGCCACACGGATGGACTGGAAGGCTTGAGAGGTGGTAGTTACTGCCACCCTGGCTTCGACCAATCAGATCTTCGCTGGTCCCCTCGTGTATTGAAGGCTTTGGAAAGAGCTGTAAGTAGAGAAAGAGATTTTTTTAATAGATAGTCAGGGAGTACGTTAAGAGTGACGGTGAAGGTGACATTAGAAGTGTGAACTTTCAAGCATCACGTTCCCGCTTCGTTTAACTTTTTATCTTATTTCCTTAAGTATTTTTCTATTTACGGTGTGAATGAACACTAAAAAAATCATAACATAATTACGTTTATTTTTTTATGTCTTCACGCTTTATCCCGCACATGGCAGGGTAGGCGCAGGGAATTGCAGGAACCATAGGAACCTAGTGTTAAGACACTCCGTTGCTTAGTCTCTGCTTTCTCCATCCCCGCTTTCCGCCTTTTTCCAGGCATTACGTATTAAGTGGCGAAACTCTACGCCGCGCTTTGCCTAATTTCTAGAGCGAAGAAAATGGAAATAAAAAATCCATCTTCCCCGAGTGGGAATCAAACCCGCAAACCGTCATGTTTACGTATATGTTCCATAATATGATCCCTAATAATAAAATTGGAGAAAAGTTACTTAAATAATTCATAGTTGCAATTTGATCTCTATATTTTTTATATATTAATCGTCACAACAGGCCGCAAGAACAGACCAATGTCCAGACGCAGATAAAACTGGTAAAACAGCCGAAGAGTTGGAGGTGGATTCTTTAAGCAAGTTCTTTAGCAACGCTTGCCGTCCTGGACCATGGAGTGCAAACGCTGCTGTTGACGCAGACCTCAGTAAGTTTTTAAATCATTTCATAATATTTTTTCTATGTTACTTTATTATTATTTTTTTTTAGCTTCACGCTTTGTCTTGCCCATGACAGGGTAGGCAGAGGAAACTGCAAGGACTGAGGGAACCTAGTGTTAAGACACTCCGTTGCTTAGTCCCTGCTTTCTCCGTCCTCCGTCCGTCTTTCCGCCTTTTTCGAGGCATTGTGTGTTGAGTGGCGAAACTCAACGCCGCGCTTTGCCTAGTTTTGCCAGAGCGAAGAAAATAGAAATAGAAAAATCCATCTTTCTCGACTAGGGGTCGAACCCAGAAACCGTCGCGTTACAGGCAGACGTTGCGCCTCTGCGCCACGACGGTCCTCTGCTACTTTATGTTTCTATATATTAGAAGGCTAATTTGTTAATATACAAGATGAGAGTGACAGAATTCGCTTATTTATACCAAATTCAAGCGTAATCCTTGCAATTTTTGGCGACAGCAAAAGCTTCTATCGTAAAGCTCTTAGGCTATAGATTTTCTAAAGGAAATTCAGAGTTTGACATTCAGGAATTGGGAGTGTAGTAAAGCAAAAGCAGATTCCTCTTAATTTCTCTCAAAAATCCAGAAAATGATAATTATATTGTAAGGTTATTGCGACAGTTGTAAGTTCGATTCCCCTACGATTGCTTCGAAGAGTCCTAAAAAGCGAAAACACGGTGCCATGACAAAAGGTTTTCTCTATATTTTAAATAAACATATATAATATTTTTATGATTTTTTACCTTTTCAACCCACATTGAAGATAAAATAATACTTAAAGGGATATAGCTTGCACGGTTCAAAAGAGAGAGCATGTTCAAATCCCGCTGCGTTCAATTTTTTGATACCTTTTTTTCAATCTATTTAACAGGAAACCGCTATCCATCTCTCTGCTCTCTCTGCGGAGAAAACGCGAACTGTTCAAGATACACCATCGACATGGGAGTTAGTGTAGCTGGTGTACAAAACGAGAATAGACATATCCAAGCCCTGGAATGTTTGAGATCTAATAATAATAATCAAAGCAGTAAAGTGGTTGCCTACGCAGCTTGGCAGCACGTGCGAGAATTCTTTAACGTAAGTATTATTCATGATACATTACAATAGATATAATTGTACAAAATATACAGAAGAAGAGGACCGTGAGGACCGTCGTGGCGCAGAGGCGCAACGTCTGCCTGTAACGCGACGGTTTCTGGGTTCGATCCCTAGTCGAGGAAGATGGATTTTTCTATTTCCATTTTCTTCGCTCTGGCAATTAAGGCAAAGCGCGGCGTTGAGTTCCGCCACTCAACACGCAATGCCTCGAAAACGGCGGAAAGTGGGGACGGAGTAAGCAGGGACTAAGTAACGGAGTGTCTTAACACTAGGTTCATATGGTTCCTGCAGTTCCCTCTGCCTACCCTGCCATGTGCGGGATAAAGCGTGAAGCTAAAAAAAAAAAAAAAAAAAAAAAAAAAAAAAAAGAGGACCGTCGTGGCGCAAAGGCGTAAGCGTCTGCCTGTAAACGCGACGGTTTGAGGGTTTGATTCCCACACGGGGAAGATGGATATTCCTATTTCCATTTTCTTCGCTCTGGAAACTAGGCAAAGCGCGGCGTTGAGTTCCGCCACTCCACACGCAATGCCTTCTCGGTCTTCTCGGTCTTGTTGACGGTCTTTTTTGTTT
Source organism: Dione vanillae (assembly GCA_037178615.1). Classification (NCBI taxonomy): domain Eukaryota; kingdom Metazoa; phylum Arthropoda; class Insecta; order Lepidoptera; family Nymphalidae; genus Dione; species Dione vanillae. Next base: position 96,960 of record JAZFAU010000317.1, on the reverse strand, counting down.
TTCAATATATGTTATTGAATGAAATATATATCCGCAGAAACGTCTAGCATTAAAATAAAAACTTTAAACGTCTTTTTCTCGAAAGTATGTCCAAGGCATTTACTATATAACTATATATATCACAAGCATGGCAGTATTGTAATGATAAAAATATATGAAATTAATGTCATTTGAATTTAATAACTTTCTATTGTAATTTTCAATATGTTTCCAAATTTTCAGTTCCGTAACCCACAAGAAGCTACTTCATACGCTTTACTCTGCGAAGACGGTTCTCTTCGTGTACTGACAGCTGAGGCTTTATCATCACCTACCGCCCCTTGTTCCTTGGTAAGACAACCCTGGGCCGGTATTGTTGCTACCACGTAAGTAAATTTTTACTCTGCTTTATTTAAATCTTCACGCTTAATCCCGCAAAAATCTATAGATACCTAACTAAAGGTACCGGTACAAACTATAGGTACCTTTGAGCAGCGTTTGGGACTTGCGACCCAAGTGTAGGCTTAAAGGGCCTCTTTAAAATTCATTAATGCTCACCTTCACTGTCCAAGCTCCTCCCACTACCGACACTAAATTCAAAAGGATTTCGCTAATGCCGCCTAGAAATGTTCTAATAATAGTTCTAGACAGGCTGAGATCTTTTAGTAAACTATAGAAAGATTTCGCTGTTATACCTCCCCTACTTGAATCGTATATAAATTTACTCTAAGCCTCTTCCTGGTAACGACGAAAAGCGGGGACGGAGTAAACAGGGACAAAGTAACGGAGTGTCCTAACACTAGGTTCGTATGGTTCCTGCAGTTCCCTCCTCCCACCCTGTCATGTGCAGGATAAAGCTTGAAGCTATTCCTGGTCAGTTCGTTAATACTTACATTTTATTATTTTTCATACAATAGATCTAGAGCATCAGAAATCTCAAACGTTCTCCAACAATGGTGGCCAAACGGTGCAAGTCCAGGAGGCAATTCGTGGCAATCGTCTCTATTCGCTGGGGTAGTAGGAGGAAGTAACGCTAGAGTTATGTTTGGGCTAATCGATTCACCTCAGAACTATACACAAGGAGGTAGGTCTATAGTTCTAATATGTGGGTCGGTTAACAACTAAAAGTATTGTGGAGTACAATCTGATGATTATCGTTATATAGGATATGATCTGACATATAACCTAAAGTTCTTATTACAGTTCATATTTTGCCATTATTGTGTGACACTATCATCAAGTGACCCCACTTTGTCTATGATTTTGTTTTTTTTTTATTTTATTTTTATGTCTTCACGTTTCGCGTTTACTTCCCCGAGTAAATTGAACCCACTAACCGTTTTAATAAACTTTTACAGGCAGACGCTACGCCTAAGCGCCACGACGGTTGCGTATCATTGTATTTTATAAAAATTTATGTAATTTGCTTATTAGGCCATAGTCTTAGTTCTAAGTAAAATACATATTAAAAATATTAATAATATATAGATAAGAGTTCCTTATGATTAATATTAATATAGTATGAGTTAAAAAGGGTACGGAGCAAGTATCTGTAGTTTTAAATACATTTCAAATAAAAAGAAAAATATGTAAGTATCTATAGTAATAGAAATGCTCCTGAAACAAATAGCTTTTTGCTTTTAATTTGGTATTTTTATTTACTTCAAGAACTTACCCCCAAATATATATAATAGAGGCTTTGGAGAACATCGCTTGAAGAATATGGAGAATTAACTATTTCCATTTATTTACTCTAAGTCAATAAATCACGGCTTTTTTTTAGAAATTTGGGATACATTTGTCTCGTTTAAACTCTCTGATAATATATAACTTTTTAATTTCCTCTCAAAGGTTTTGAAAATCTATTATTTATGTCTTCACGCTTTATCCCGCACAAGGCAGGGTAGGCAGAGGGAACTGCAGGGACCGTGGGAACCTAGTGTTAAGACACTCCGTTGCTTAGTCCCCGCTTCATCCGTCCCGCTTTCCACCTTTTTTCGAAGCATTGCATGTTGAGTGGCGGAACTTAACGCCACGCTTTACCTAAATGCCAAAGCGAAAAAAATGGAAATAGAAAAATCTTCTCCCCTCATGGGAATAGAACCTACAAACCGTCGAGCTTACACGTAGACGTTACGCTTCTACACCACGCCTCTATACTTATTATATGTATTTTTATTCATATTTATAGTTCGCAACTTCACTAACGTGGACGCGTCATCCTCTTGCTTCTCACCACTACGGTGGTGCACTGTCAGTTCTGAAGAGTACCAAAAATGTTCCTGGCTTCGAAGTGCAGCGCACACGCTGGGAATCGAACCCAGTATATCCTGCCAGCTTAGAAACAACATATTCAACTGTTTTTCTGATATTAAAAATGATACAGCTGATTTCATCGCTGCTGCATCGAACTATGGATATCTTACACGACAGTATGTATATATATATTTTTTTGCTTCACGCTTTACCATGTACATGAAAGGTAAGGCAGAGGGAACTGTAGGAACCTAGGAACCTAGTGTTAAGACACTCCGTTCCTATATTTCCGCTTTTTTTCGAGACATTGCGTGTTGAATGGCGGAACTCAACGCCGCGCTTTACCTGCTTGCCAAAGCAGGAAACGAATCCACAAACCGTCGCTTATAGTAAAAATATACAATATAGACTTATCTTGTATAATAACGTTAGAGATTGAAATCCTAAAATGAAAAAAATTAAATAATGTAGGTTCAATCACTATATGTATATGTATATGTATATGTATATGTATATGTATATGTATATGTATATGTATATGTATATGTATATGTATATGTATATGTATATGTATATGTATATGTATATGTATATGTATATGTATATGTATATGTATATGTATATGTATATGTATATGTATATGTATATGTATATGTATATGTATATGTATATGTATATGTATATGTATATGTATATGTATATGTATATGTATATGTATATGTATTTGTATTTGTATATTATTTATAATTTCAGGCATTACCAATTATCGCCAGTAAAATTAGTTCAGAACTCCCAAAGTAACCCATCGGCGTTTTCACGAGTGGTCGCCTTATTGAAGGAGAGTTCAGCTCAAGGAGAAATTACAAGGTTCGAAAATTTGAGAAGCAGAAAAGCTTGTTTCCCAGAATTTGGAGGCATTTGTAAGTATTCATTGAAGCCCTTGTATGGTTTATTTGTTTAGTATTAAATTTTGCTTGCTCCCCTAAATAAAAATGTTTTTCAAACGAATCCAATTGGCTAACGTGTAATATTTACTTCAATTATTGATTAAACTGTTCAAGTTCGAACATCGTCTATATTTGTCACCAATCCGCCTCTCTAAAGATAAGAGAGATAAGGAGAGACCTCGGTTGACTTTGAAAAACACAGTATCGAAGATACTGGAGGAAGGTCACGTGAAGCATGAGGACTCCCGGAGAGTGACAGTGGACGAGGCGGGAGTGTGTGCAGGGACCGCAGGGTTTAGCGCTCCGTTCTCTCTGACTACCCCGCTAGGGATAGAGTGTGAAGATATGTGTGTGTATGAGATGATAAAGATAGTAAAAAAAACGTAAATACTTATATTTTCAAAAAACTTCCAGCTTACGTGGCCTTCGTGCAAGTGGCTCACGAGCGAGGCATTATAAGTGCATCGGAATGTGACTATGGGAAGGCGGTAGGCGAATTCTTTGACAGCAGCTGTGCACCCGGCGCGTTGCACAACAGCCACTCTCTAGCTGAGAGCGTAAGTTATTTTTAGCTTCTTTTTTAATAAAAATAATGCTTAAAATTACCCGATTTTTCCCAATTTGGGATAATTACGAATTGAGTAGTAATCAAAGTATTACCAGTGTGGGGAGTGAAGTAATTCGGAGATTATCTTCACTTTGGGTTATTTCTGCTTACCTTTTGATATTTGTAGTATACAGTGAGAAAAAAGAATTGGATATTATTTTACTATAGTACTGGTTGTACAAACTTCTTTTTATAGCTTTATGTTGTGTTCCCGCACGTGGCAGGGTAGGCAGAGAAGACTGCAAGAACCTAGTGAGTCAAGACACTTTGTCCTCTGCTTTCCACCTTTTCGAGGTACAGTGGGAACTCGATTATCCGGCCCTCAGTTATACGGATTCGCGATTATCCGGACTACAGGCCAATTGAATTAAATGTACCTACAAGTCGTATCTGTGCAAGCATGGACGTGTCGGAACTTGTGTGTTATCGCCATTTTCAACCAAATTTGATTTTCGTTAATATGTACTACTTGCTTTTAATAAACATATAATATTATGTTACGATTTTATTCATATTTATGTAGTTTCAATTATCCGGATTTTCAATTATCCGAATACCCTACAACAACAATTAGTCCGGTTAATCGAGTTTCTACTGTATTTCGTGTTTAGTGGCGAACCAACAACCCGTCGCGTATACTCTGCGCTACAAGAGTCGTCAACCTTTTTTCTTTTATAATATATTTATAATTTTTCAGACATACAACGCGACTAACTTATGTACTTTGTGCAAACCTATCGTCATGACAACAGACGACAATAATTGTAAGTATTTTTGAATTTTTAGGTTCCGCGTTCTTTTCACTATAGCCATGGCTTTATTTTTCATCAATCCGCCTTTTCCAAGTCTTTAAAACGGTACCAAATGTAAAATTCTACGTCAAAAATTTGCCTCTCTAAGTGTGCGCGATTAAAACGCTTTTACAGATAATATACAGGTGTGTACGACAGCGTGGCCTTTCTCAAAAATACTTATGGGACTTACAGTAAAACTTCAATCCTTGGACTTACAGTAAAACGCTGCTTCACGATGTTCTCAATGTCACACAAAAAAAATAACATTACTCTTGAATTCAAAAAGGATGTCGTACCGTATAGTTGTAAGAGCGACGGTTCTAGATTCAATTCTCATTAGTGGGAAATTGTATAATAGCAACATATTGTATAGTAACAATCTCTGTCGGCTATGAATATTACGATGAGATTACGATTAAGTTCAAATCCCACTTAGGAAGAATGTATGAGCACTGTACTCGCTCTAGTAACATGACAAAGTGCGGTGTTGAGTTTGACATTTCATTCCGCGAATTTGACAGTCGACTGACATCCTGAGATGGTTTTTTATATTTCCATTATCTTCGCTCTGGAGACTAAGCAAAGCGCATCGTCGAATTCCGCCACTCAACACGCAATGCCTCGAAGGAGGCGGAAAGCAAGGAAGGAGAAAGCAGGGACTGAGAAATGGAGTGTCTTAACACTAGGTTCCTATGGTTCCTGCCCTCTGCCTACTCTCCTATATGGGGGATAAAGCTGTATGTGGGATAAAGCCTGATAATCACAATTGTTTTCTTCCAGTCACCTGCAGCTACGACTATACCAACATGTTCTACGGTAACAACGGCTCCATAAACTGCCTGGCGGACCCCAACAGCGATGTAGCGATCGTCGAACTTACCAACATCAATGGTTATAATCTTTCTATCTATCTATCTATCTATCTGTCTATCTTTCTAACTATGAATCTATTTATCTATTATGTATCATTACTGAACCGTCGTGGCGCAGAGGCGCAACGTCTGCCTGTAACGCGACGGTTTCTGGGTTCGATCCGCAGTCGGAGAAGATGGATTTTTCTATTTCCATTTTCTTCGCTCTGGCATCTAAGGCAAAGCGCGGCGTTGAGTTCCGCCACTCAACATGCAATGCCTCGAAAACGGCGGAAAGCGGAGACGGAGTAAGCAGGGACTAAGTAACGGAGTGTCTTAACACTAGGTTCCCACAGTCCTTGCAGTTCCCTCTGCCCTGCCATGTGCGGGACAAAGCGTGAAGCTAAAGAAAGAAAGAAAGAAAGAAGAAGATTACTGAATAATTTATTTGTTTGAACGCTCTTATGTCAAGTACAAAGTCGATTTGAAATATTATTCTTATGTTCTTTAGTCCATTTAACGTATGAAGGCTATAGCCTATAGACTATACAACATTTGTTCTTTCAATTCGGCCAGTGATGAGATAAAAGATAGAATAAAGATAAAAATAAAAACAAAAACTATATTTTAAAGATTTTTAAAGTGTTAATCTACACGGAGGATAAAAAAAATACCGTGGAGGTTCGCAGGAGGGCGCGGGTTCGAGTCCCGCTGCGTTCAAATTTTTATATGTTTTCTTTAACTAAAACAAATCCTTTCTATATTCCAGCTCATCTCCAAGCTGCTGGTCTTCAAGCGAACCAAGTTCGAGCTCTGTGCAGAAACAATAGTTTAGCAGTGAGCACTGGTGTGGATGTCGACAGGAACTGCCTTTTGGCTTACGTTGTCGATTCTGAGGTTATCGCTAGGAGGTGAGGTTCTTAACATTTAAATTAAAAAAATACCCTCAAATTCTGACCCTAAGCAGAAAAGACAATAAATCTGTTATAAAGCTATTTTTTTTAAAAACTAGGTTCAATCTGTTCACGTCACTCTCTCTGTTCTCCTTTTCTTTATTTTTTATAGCTTCACGCTTTATCCCGCACATGGCAGGGTAGGCAGAGGGAACTGCAGGAACCATCCGAACCTAGTGTTAAGACACTCCATTACTTAGTCCCTGCTTACTTTGTCCCCGCTTTCCGCCTCTTTCGAGGCATTGCGTGTTGTGTGGCGGAACTCAACGCCTCGCTTTTGCCTAGTTGCCAGAGCGAAGAAAATGGAAATAGAAAAATCCATCTTCCCCGACTGGGAATCGACCCCAGTAGCCGTCGCGTTACAGGCAGACATTGCACCTCTGCGCCACGACGGTCCTCTCCTTTTCTTTACAGAATTTAATTTCTTACAGAGATTTCTAGGGTGAAAGGAAACATATACAATTTTCGAAAGCATAAGACTTCGAATCCGCGTCTCTTGGAAGCCGTACAAACCCACTAACCACTAAGCTATACGTTCTTGATCACGCTGCATCAAACTTCTTATATGATTTT